>CAUZLF010000652.1:0-525232 GCA_963580285.1 Lucinisca nassula
ATGCCGAATCTCTTCAAAACATAGATTTTGCGTGCTCGTTAGACAAGCCCCAACCAGGCGGTTTTGACGAGTACCCACAGTCTACTTTTTTCAGCAGATTTGAGAAAATAATGTATACCTCTGGAAACCACAGTTTTACTATAAAAGAGGGGTTTAATGGGGAAAAAATTATAAAGGCTCAATTCGTGACGATTGTTTTTTTTTCTATAGTTTGTCAGTTAAGCATTTATAACAAGTGTTATTATTATTAAGTATTAAAATTATATAATCTACTGGATTTGCCTGTACATTTCGCAATATTTGTGACATACATGTAGGACTTGTTGAGAATAGGGCAACATAGATTGTAGTCACACGGTAGAGCGGTTAAAATTAACGAGCACCCATAAACTATATCTACCATACAATTCAGAAAATAAAAATCATGGCTGCATGGATATCGGTCCATACATATGAAAGGCGCCATTTTAGCGCATGATCATATTATCGTATTAAATGCACACACTATATATCGTATTTATTGTCCGGAAAAGGGTCAGGAGTCTCCATAGACTGTAAAGTTGACCTGTATATGTGTATCAAAATTCAAATTATCCAAAAAATAGATGTTTTTAAACTAAGATACGAGTTGACTTAGGTACGAGTTGGCTATGGTACGAGTTGACTAAAAATAGGTACGAGTTGACTAAGGTACGAGTTAGGTACCGTTTGACCAGAATCCGAATCGACCAGGGGTGGGGGGGGGGGCGTCTTGGGGGGCGAAACGTCTTGTTACCCCTACACTGTTTGTTTTGTTTGTTTGATTTGAGGTTTAACGTCCCCGTCAACACTGTAAATGTTATTTTGGAGGCGTTGCTTCCAATTTTGTGGAACTTTTACCCGACATTGAGATGAAATGACATCTCAACCCCTGCCTCCCAATGAAACCAATAGGGTTTATAAGCATGTACTCTCCGACGCGCACCACATTGCCTTTCAAGTACAGTAAAATTCTACTCTTAAGTCCACTTAAAACTGAGACTAATTCTGCTTTCAAAAGCTTATTTTGAAGGGTGCACTTAATATTTCTTTAATTTTTCTGGCCACAGTGTCCTCTGGTCAGGGACCACCTTTGGAACTGTTCAAAATGATCTTTAAGACCACTTATGAACAGTCCCAAAGGTGGTCTTGACAGAGAAATTTTATAGTATATGAATCATTCAAATCAGCAATGACAAAGTTTTCCAGTACTTGCGCGTCCGTTATCTTTACTTTGCTTTAATCACTTTTAATTTGATTAACGATTGACAAAAAGCAACTCGACTTTGTTGGATACATTTTATCCTTTTGTGTTCTTTAAAGTACCTTTAGTCACTTGGTAGCGTGACAATTGATTAGATAATAAATAGACAGACACCTCCTGCGGGCGCACTTCTAAAACAAGCGGTTGTTTTGTCTGATGCCATTTACTATGATCCAGATGTTGCATAGTGCTTAAGCGACCAGCATGACAAACGATTACATAATATACAGACAGACACCTTGCGGGTGCACTTCTAAAACAAGCTGTTGGTTTGTCTGGTGTCATTTTCTATGATCCAGATGTTGCATAGTGCTTAAGCGACCAGCATGACAAACGATTACATAATATACAGACAGGCACACCTTGCGGGTGCATTTCTAAAACAAGCTGTTGTTTTGTCTGGTGCCATTTACTATGATCCAGGTACTGCAAAGTGCTTGAGCAACCAGCAAAGCCTCAGATCAGAAAACAGAACCGAGCAGTCTCATCAGTCGTTTTTCAAGCCGATCGAGTATGTTGATCTTGGTCTATCCACAGATGGAAACAGGGATGTATTTGTTTCACAGGATTATTATTACATCTATTCGTCGCATATAGCCAACCGTGTTTTTATATGTGCATCAGCTCTTATATCAGTCACGCAACTTGGAAACCTAGCTTTGTCATTTGCGAACAGACGTGCAGATTAGCCTGCGCCTTTTAGCAATCTGACCAGCACCGGTACCCTTGTGTTTGCTGCTTGGAAAGAGAAATGCCTTCATTTTCCTATATCTAAAATTCCAAGGCTAATTGCAAGCATTCGTAGTGGAGTTAGTCCGGTTTGTATTTTCCCTGGTCCATGTCGTGGCATATTTGTAAATGATCCGGGCACAGCATTGCCAACAATTTACGTATGCGCCTAGCGAAGACTCGCATCAGCTTGTGCATCCATATAGTCTGACCAGAGACTTTCCTTGCTGCATGAAGGGGCATGGGTCTTTAGGTATCCTTAGAGCGCACTACGAAGACTCTAATCAGTCTGCGCATACTGATCTGAATCTTTGCTGGGCGCACATGTTAATTGTAGGAAATGCTGTGCCCCGACTCAAATATGACGTATGCCCGTTAGGGACCCTTGTGGAAATATTTTTTTTATTCTATTCAATTTTTTGCAGAAATGTTTCTTGTCACTGGTCTCATATGTAAAAGGACAATCATCGAATGATCAGTATCGGGACTGCTAGAGCTCACTCGCTAGATCACGTGACAAGATGAAAATAATCCATTACTTTAGTTGTGTTTTTGGTTCTCGCTTATGTTAGCTATGATGTTTCCGATAAGTTAACTAATAACGTAGTATTCTGAATTGAGTTTGTAAAAACAAACCATATCGTTAGTTAACATATCGTCAAGAATTTGATCATCTGTTCTGACATAATGCGCGTATAAAAACAATGGAAACGAGATGCCATTTATTGTACAAAAAATCACTGTACAGAAGAGTGCAATGTGATAAGCCCCCGATTTAAAATGTGGAGTATTTGACATTATGAAGCCATTTTCTCGAATCAAACCATTAGAGCAGGACATAGGTGCATGCGTTACAGTCCGTAATGTAGACGGGATATCGTCTAAAATTCAGAGGGTTGAGGTGATTTGAAGGAAACAAGGTTATTGTCGAAGCAGCTCGGATATAGTGTTTGCATTGTTGAGTAAGAAAACGCAGTTTTTTTCCAGTCAATTTCAAGTAGATAAATACTCGCGCGGCATGCTCTTGATTTAATCTGTTTTACAACTGACTCCCAAACTGTGATTTATTACAAGAGCTCCGCTGGCGGGGCAATATACGCCCGTGGCCAGTAATGGGCTGTAAGGATGACCTTTGCCTTTGAGATACCGACCCAAGTCGTGTGCGCACGACATCATCTTATAATGGTTAACAGTTCTGCCACATGATTTAAAAATCCTTCCAAGAATGACGGTTATTTTTCCGGTAACGAACAAATATGCTTTTTTTTGGCCTTTGACTTCTAAGGATGACATTGACATTAGAGGCACCGACCCGAGTCTTGCATGAGACACATCGTCTCGTGATGGTTATCATTTTTTGCGAAGTAATTTTACAATTTAACAAGGAATAAAACAAAGACTGGGTACTTCCAAATGAACAAACGCAGAGTAGGGGCTAGGGATAAAAAAATGAAATATGTTCTATAAAAGAGTTATTCTTTTGGAAGCAAAAAATACACAGCAGAACTGAAAAATATAGAGTGGGTTAATTTTATAGGTTCCTGATCACTGCATTCACTTCTATCCTTTGGAAGGAATACACAACTGAACTGGAAAATATAGTGTACATTTTATCTGAGACAGCCTAGCTAGTTTCGGCCAATTAGGCCTCATCAGTGACCCTAAAAGATTTTCAAAAGTCCACGATGAAATCAATGATCCCAAAGAATAAGACAATATAAACTGCACTATGATGTAGGGCCATGAGACTTTTTATGGCCGCCACGCATTCCCAAACACCAGATGTAGTGACGTTAAATATGTTCTATAAAAAGGTTATCCTTTGAAAAGTAGAAGTAAAACAAAGATCAGGAATTGATACAATTAACTTACTCCACCCATAAAAGACACAAAAGGGAAAGAAATACAAACATTAAAAGTAGAAGTAAAACAAAGATCAGGAATTGATACAATTAACTTACTCCATCCATAAAAGACACCAAAGGGAAAGAAATACAAACATTAAGCGACCAGACCATAAACCTTCGTATTACTGTGTTTTTTTTTTTCAAATGTTTTTATAACAATCGTCACTCATCACAGAACGTTCATATTTAGAATAAGTCTGCCTGGGAGTTTCCTGCCTGCTGAACATCTCTTGTTATGTATTGCAATCAAAATCAGATAGCTCGAGCATCTTTGTGACCATGAACATGTCTTCCCATTACGAAAAAAAAAACAAAAAACAAACGCCTATACAAATACATAGGAAAGGGGGTCTTTCCTAGTATAGGAAATTTACATTGGATTCTGCCCACGCTTGGAATATGATGAAATTATGCACAATAATTGCCTTCGGTATATCTATTATAATTACGATGCATTCACTTTAAATTGTATTTCCGTGGTAAATTTATTTCATTTTTATGAAGTCGCTATCACAACAGGCCGTAAAAGGTCTCCCTGCCCTACATCATAGTGTAGTTTATATTTTATTGTCCTTTGGAATCACTGATTCCATTATGGAATTTTGAAAATATTTGAGGGTCACTGATGAGGCCTAAATGGCCGAAACTAGCTAGTCTGGTCCAGAAAACATGTACACTCCTTATTTTCCAGTTCTGTGGTGTATTCCAGTTCTGTGGTGTTTGAAGTCGCTATCACAACAGGCCGTATTTTATTGTCCTTTGGGATCATTGATTCCATTGTGGAATTTTGAAAATATTTGAGGGTCACTGATGAGGCCTAAAGGGCCGAAACTAGCTAGTCTGGCCCAGAAAACATGTACACTCTATATTTTCCAGTTCTGTGGTGTATTCCTTGCTTCCAAAGGATAACCCTTTCTAGAACATATTTCATACATCTAATGCTGCAATGTTTTATTAATTAAAATAGAAGTGGAGGCAATGATCAGGAATCGATACGATTACGTGGCCACAATCCGCGCCCTTACTTCCGTCACGATTTAGTCAGATAATTTGTTAAGTCCTCAATCTCCATGAAATTTCATTTACATATTCCTAAGATATGTGGATAGTTTTCATACTAAAATGGTGTCGTGACATTTAAACTGGTGATAATAATTATTAATCCATATTTCAGCTCCAAGTTTTGTATTCATTAAATTTTTATATGCAATTTTACCATGTTCCAATTTTTGTCAAGACACCATTTTAGTATGAAAACTATCCACATATGTTAGGAATATGTAGATGAAATTTCATGGAAATTGAGGACCGGTAACATTGTGTTTTAACAAACTGAATACTGATAGTCCAGTTTCAGCAAAATGTGAAATTATAGGATTATCATGTTTCGGTCATGCTTTTTATTAATTCTTTACTATTGCTTTCAATTAGGATGGCTATAGTATCGTATGGTTTGTGTAAGTATTTCATAGCATAATTATAAGTATTATTTCAAAACCTCAAGTTCGATAAATTTGCCCATTATTGAATGCCATGGCTAAAACAAACTATTTTGTCTACAAAACTATACCGCAAAGATTTTGATGACAAGCGTCATCAAACGCACCCATGAAATCATGTGCATAGTTTTCTGTCTGTCTGTCTTGTCTAATATGGTAGCGGTGCTAAGCTGGTGTTTAGATTTAAAACATTCAAATCAACAACATACCAGTCATTTTATATGTTGCTTCAGATTTTGTGAGATGTGTTATCCTACTCGAGACAAATGACTCTCAAGTCTGTTGTTGTTTGTTTGTTTGTCCATTTTAAAAGAAAGGTTTACTCTAGGGACAATCACTAACACTTGAGATTACTTTCCCTTGACATTAAATATGTTCTATAAAAGGGTTATCCTTTGGAAGCAAGGAATACACCACAGAACTGAAAAGTATGGAGTGTACATGTTTTCTGGGCCAGACTAGCTAGTTTCGGCCAATTAGGCCTCATCAGTGACCCTCAGATATTTTCAAAATTCCACAATGGAATCAATGATCCCAAAGCACAAGAAAATATAATCTACACTATGATGTAGGGCAGGGAGACGTTTTACCGCCGCCACACATTCCCACACACCAGCTGTAGTGAAGTTAAATATGTTCTATAAAAGGGTTATCCTTTGGAAGCAAGGAATACACCACAGAACGGAAAGTATGGAGTGTACATGTTTTCTGGGCCAGACTAGCTAGTTTCGGCCAATTAGGCCTCATCAGTGACCCTCAGATATTTTCAAAATTCCACAATGGAATCAATGATCCCAAAGGACAAGAAAATATAATCTACACTATGATGTAGGGCAGGGAGACGTTTTACCGCCGCCACACATTCCCACACACCAGCTGTAGTGAAGTTAAATATGTTCTATAAAAGGGTTATCCTTTGGAAGCAAGGAATACACCACAGAACTGAAAAGTATGGAGTGTACATGTTTTCTGGGCCAGACTAGCTAGTTTCGGCCAATTAGGCCTCATCAGTGACCCTCAGATATTTTCAAAATTCCACAATGGAATCAATGATCCCAAAGGACAAGAAAATATAATCTACACTATGATGTAGGGCAGGGAGACGTTTTACCGCCGCCACACATTCCCACACACCAGCTGTAGTGAAGTTAAATATGTTCTATAAAAGGGTTATCCTTTGGAAGCAAGGAATACACCACAGAACTGAAAAGTATGGAGTGTACATGTTTTCTGGGCCAGACTAGCTAGTTTCGGCCAATTAGGCCTCATCAGTGACCCTCAGATATTTTCAAAATTCCACAATGGAATCAATGATCCCAAAGGACAAGAAAATATAATCTACACTATGATGTAGGGCAGGGAGACGTTTTACCGCCGCCACACATTCCCACACACCAGCTGTAGTGAAGTTAAATATGTTCTATAAAAGGGTTATCCTTTGGAAGCAAGGAATACACCACAGAACTGAAAAGTATGGAGTGTACATGTTTTCTGGGCCAGACTAGCTAGTTTCGGCCAATTAGGCCTCATCAGTGACCCTCAGATATTTTCAAAATTCCACAATGGAATCAATGATCCCAAAGGACAAGAAAATATAATCTACACTATGATGTAGGGCAGGGAGACGTTTTACCGCCGCCACGTATTCCCACACACCAGCTGTAATGAAGTTAAATATGTTCTATAAAAGGGTTATCCTTTGGAAGCAAGGAATACACCACAGAACTGAAAAGTATGGAGTGTACATGTTTTCTGGGCCAGACTAGCTAGTTTCGGCCAATTAGGCCTCATCAGTGACCCTCAGATATTTTCAAAATTCCACAATGGAATCAATGATCCCAAGACCCCTTAAACGATTTTCAGTATTTGTATCTGCACTAGGCACTAGCCAATCTATCTTTTTTGTTTAGCCCTTATGAACGAAATCAAACGGCTTCCTGAAGCTATATTCAAAGGCCATTTGAATTAATTTGCTTTTTGAAATCACATGATCGTACATTTGTCTGTGTTCCAAAACTTACGTGTATGCGATCATGATAATGTTGTCTATATATTTGTATAGCTTTTTTACTTCATTTACCTATCTCAGCAGTTGTCGCAGTAATTACAAAGCACATATGCAAGGTATCAAGAAGCATTTAAACTGGTGATAATAATTATTTAATCTGTGAGTAGTTATCTCATTACGCATAAGATTTTAAATTATTTTCAGTAAATACACTGTGATGCGTTTTGTCTATCTAAATAGAAGTAGAGGCAATGATCAGGAATCGATACAATCAACCCATAGCTCCCATCAGAGACACCAAAGGGAAAGAACACAAACATGCAACAACAGACCTAATGGAAACACCAACATCGGAAAGCCAAAAGGACAGTTACTTTCCCACAAAATGGTCAATAGGTTATCCAAAATAAAATAGCACAAGCAACACAAACACCAAAAGACAAACCATAACAAAAATAAATCGCGACAGAAGAACCGCCTTGGAACGGTCAGTGGAAACGAATTCCACTGGGGGGCTTAAATCGATTTTACTTGGCCACAACCCTCGCCCTTATTTCCATCGCGATTTGGACAAATACTTTGTTCAGTCCGCATGAAGGCCTCCTAACTCATCAGAGCAACATCTGCGTGAACACAAATAATCACAGAGATGAAACAACGGTGAGAACTCGACAGCAATGCTGTTTCTAAGCTGAGATATAAATTGCAAAGAAATTTACCCGTAATTATTAATGAACAACAAAGCTAGCAAGAACTGTGCTTATAAAGAACAGTGAACTTGCATTCAGCAGAAACATTCAATAAGTGGTTGAAAGTTTTACAAGCAGAAAAAAATACTAAAAGCTCGCTTCAGATAAAATAACCATTATATTGACAAAGTAAATAGAAAAATAAGACACTAAAGAAACGTTAACATTTACAATACCAAGGCAGAAAAGAAACTGTTTATCTCCCTGTCTAATAGCAAAATTCCTCTAGGTCATGGAACAGCTGGGTTTACACCAAATAGTCTGTGCCTCATCCACCAATGATATCTTTTGCAACAGAAACTCAATATCAGTGTCAGTTTTGATTTTTGGAAATTCTGACCAATAATTACGGTAACCTTTTTGTTAGGATATGAATCCAGCGTACATAAAGACAGAGTATATCTTAGGCTTAATATGGCCATGGATTTATGAACAGTAATATTTTTAATTGTAACAACCAACCACTGACCATTGCGTCCTTGCACACCATCTCGGTAAGGAAATGAAATAATGGATTTCCTTGCCTTACACCTATTTTAGTAGCATGACTTATGTAAAGTCATTTAATAAAGTTGCACATGTTCACAATAATTTTGCTGCTAATAAAAAGCAATATATGCTGTTAATTTGCTGATTAGAATATCTTTTGATTTAGTGTTTAACTATCTACTATTTTGGATAGATCACAATGTATAAATGAAAGGCAAGTACCAGAAATTCATGATATTTTAATGGTTTCTAAGCTAGATCAGCTCAATATGTGTTCATTTTGATTTGTGTAAACTCATTTTTATTACGTAATTGATAGGAATTTTAAGGGCATTGCCTTATTGTAAGGTTCTTGGATGATTTCAATAAAACAGTAAATTTTGCAGAAACGACTTTCTTGTCCTTTGGGATCATTGATTCCATTGTGGAATTTTGAAAATATCTGAGGGTCACTGATGAGGCCTAATTGGCCGAAACTAGCTAGTCTGGCCCAGAAAACATGTACACTCCACATTTTTCACTTCTGTGGTGTATTCCTTGCTTCCAAAGGATAACCCTTTTATAGAACATATTAAACCCATTAAAGGTGTAAAACTAAAGTGCTACCGGTTTTGGATTTTCATGAAATTTGGCATAGCTACAGTAGATACATATGGCAAGTTTTCCTAGTAAAATAAAATCTTGACAAAGACTAGAACATCTTTATCTTAGGAATTGAATTATGATATATTTTTTTGTTTTTAATTTAAATTAAAAATGAGATTTTTAATAAGAATTTTATCCGAAAATGTGAACTTAAATTAATTCAAAAGGTTTTTAGTATCAAAGAATGCATATGGAGTTCTGCATTCAATCCAGTTCACAAATCTTGAAACTAAATAAAACATAAGATTTAAGACAGACTCATTTAGACACAGACATCAGCTCATGGCGGGAGTCAGTCAGGGTGGCCTCCTGAGTCCTACCTTGATTTATATAATTTATTAAATACATTTTTATAGGTTGCATATGCCGTGTTATTAATATACAAAGTTTAAAGAAAAAACATGCATGGGTACAGATGAAAGATGCCCTTTCATCACCAGAAAGATGAAATATTGTGATATTACCGGATAACTTCTCCTAGACCGTTAGAGATAGAGACTTGAAACCTTGGGAACTGATTTGTTTTTTTGTTTTTTTGTCTTGGGAGTGCATGACGCTTTCGGAATTTTTATCTCAATCCTGTGGACGGAGCTGGGGTAGGCCCGTGGAGTCAAAATAAAAGTTTTCAGAGTATGGTCGTGTAACATATCAAATGGATAGAATGCATTGTAATCAAACTGTGACACCTCGTGTCAATGTGGAGGTCAACAGGGGTAAACAAAAACATACCCCGTCCATAACGCCTCCTAAACCGTCCATTCGTATTTTCGGAAAACTCCTCCAGGACAGTTAGAGATAGAAACTTGAAACCCTGGGAACTGAAAGATTTTTGGTCTCGGGAAGTGCATGACACTTTCTGAATTTTGATCCCATACCAATTGGGGAGAGGGCTGGGCCATGTGGTAATGTGGGGGTTGGGTGGGCTCGGGGTGTGTCAAAAATCAAAAGTATTCTGAACATGGTCAAATAACCTATCAAATGGCGATTCTTGTTCTTACTTCTACTCCAAGTCATAGGTTCTAACGCGCATCCAAAAAAAGTGTTAGGAGGATATATTAGAAAGATATATAAGTAAAGTTTTATCAGAAAATGACTGTTTTGTGGGTATGAAAGAATGCATTATATCACACGGATGTGTTATCGTAATGGTTAAACAAATTTAATACCAGAAACCCCAAAACGGGTATCCTGGCAAACAGTGTCTGAACAGCAGATCAGACGTCTGATCAGGGCCTACACTGGTTGCAAAAATAAAAATATAAAAACACAACCTGTCACCCCTAAATTTTGAAATGGGCTCCAGCTATATATATGAAGGAAGATTCCATTTGGTACAAAAAGTGTTAATGAGTTATCAGTGTTCGAATTTTTAAAGTCTCACTGTATACATTTATCTTCACAGCTAATCACTGTAACTGGAGATATAGAAGTGGGCCATGCCAGGACTTTCAATACCGCTATTACTGGGACAAGGAGCAATGTAAATGTAGGAGATTCATCTATGGAGGTTGTGGAGGCAACGACAACAACTTTAAAACCAGAGGAGAATGCAAGGCCTTCTGTGAGGGAACCAGGCCGTGTTGAAATGAAAGAAAATAACATTGCAACAGGTGTAAATGATGTTTTCAATGAATATTAAATTTGAAAGCTATTTGTTTGTGGTTGTTTTTCTATTTTAACCTCCACAGCGCTGGCCATTACTAGCAGATGTGATTTGCAAGTATTTTTTATCTATTTTTCAAGACTTGACATTACATATATACAGTAAATTTCCGCTATTTAGAACACCAAAAAATAAGATTAATTCTGCTATGAAAAGCGTATTTAGCAGGTTGCAGCTATTCTTTCTTTGTGTTTTCCGCATACAGTGACCTCAGGTCAGAGACAACCTTTGGGACTGTTCAAAAGTGGTCTTAAAGATTGTTTGCTCAGCTGAGTAGACTATTCACCTAAAAACCAAGCCATATTTTCTCTCAAACATCACAAAAACACGCCTATATAATTTTCATTCCCTTGAATCCCACTTTTATACAGTAAAACTGGCTCTTAAATATAGATTGTGGGTACTCGTTAGAACCGCCTCATTGAGGCGGCAAGCCCCCGCCCATAGGGGCTTGAAGAAATATATGGGCTGCATGATGCTTCCACGCAGAGCTGAATCCGGTCCGCACACTAGTACTGGTAAACCGCTTAGAGGATCTTAGCCTGTCCAGGAACTGCGGTGCGAGGCGGACCGTCCATGTTTATAAACCCTATTGGTTTTATTGGACGACAGGGCTTGAGATGTCATTTAATCTCAATGTCGGGTAAAAGTCCCACAAAATTGGAAGCAACGTCTCCAAAATGACCTTTACAGTGTTGACGGGGACGTTAAACCTCAAATCAAACAAACAAACATTGAGGCGGCAATGAGGCGGTTCTAACGAGTGGCCACAATATATATATTTTGAGCAGATATAAGAAAAATATCGCAATTTGTTATCTGAAAACTTTAAGTAATGCGCGATAAATTTACAATGTATTGATATAGGCGTGTTTTCGTAATGATCAGATTTTTTCCGCTCCAGAATTTTCTATAGTGCTTTACCTTCGGGGAGGCAACTCCTGCAAAAGTGTTTTTGGTCTCCCATGTCAATAGGGGTCAACTTTTAAAGATAAGCAGTTGCTCCTGAGTAGCAAATACTTTCCTTTAAAAGTAGACTCTTTTTCGGTGGGTCGAACCTATAGAAAAGTGAACAGGAAGTCCCGTAATTTGTCTCCCTTTCAAAAATGGTTGGAAATGTGCTTCCCATTCCTCTGAATGTTTGTTTGTACTGGAGATGAACGGCCCATTCCACACTATTTTAGGTCATTTCTGAGCCGTTCAGTTTACCCACGCTTGACCATAGAAACACGATATAGATTTAATCGCCATTACAAAGCGTAAGCTGGCCATTTTGTTTTCTACAAAAGCAAGTAATGACCTCTTATTTATGAATCTGTGTGTCATTCGGTCAGATAAGCATGATACCCAGACATTTAATGGTCTTGTCCAGAAAAGTATTTTTCATCACGGCTTTCTTTCTCTGGTGATTTTAACATAATTTAGAAATAATATGTAGACCACCTTTAATTGTAGTAAGCTGCTGGCATTTACTTAGGCAGCAACTGGTGAGATTTTCTCCTCTCTGGCTATCGAATGCTCAGCCAGACGATCTAATGCTTAACCAGCAAATTTTGACAGCTGAGGAGTTCTTCGCAGAAATTAAAACTCCAAAACCTGTTTAATTTCATTTCAGGCAATTACCGGACCATTGATAAAACAAACACAGCGTAAAAGTCAGTGAAAATCATTCGGTACTATGATTCTGGAGACTGAAAATGTTTCCATAAAATACTATGTCATTATCGAATCAATAGCGCACTGCTTATCAGGTTGGCTAAAAATGGTTCCGTAGAACAAGGTGCTGGTGATTCTGGGGCCGTGGAGATGAAAACAGATCCGCTTTATAGTTGCAAGTTTTGTTATCATTTCTATAGATCTAATGCGTAACCAACCATTTGCGACCTTTTCCGTGGTGATTTCTCGCTAGTGCTGCAAATGCAAAATATCCACAACACATATAACCATATATGTTTATTGTGTGTGCATGTTAATACGCTGAACTTGTAGCAAAGCGCAGTAATAAATAAAAGGCAACAAACACCTCGAAAAAACACTCGTTTTCTAAGGCTTGAGTTCACCTTCAGCAGGAGAAACTAAATTTAGCCAAAATGTGTGAAGTACGGGATTTGGTATTTACTCCAAAGATGCCGATATCAATGGGCTCCTGAATGTAATTCCCCGTTTTTTTTAAATAACTTCCTCGTAAAAATTATATAACTTATGAAACATAGAAAATGCACAGTTTCTTTACCTTTTTTAGCGATCTAATTCCTCACCGGATATCGCTCTAATTGCTTCATGTTCTTACCCAATGGTTACGCATTCTATCGTTCCGTAGGCGTGTTTACCTATCCACACTTTTCCTTGGCAGGCTTATACGTAAGCGGTTAACCAGTAAAGTGCACTCTTTCGCCAGAACTGACAATTGCCCTTCTTGAATCAGCTGAAGGGAAAGAATGACCGTATTAAAGATTTCATGCTCAATCTCCACGAAAGAAAGTTGACGACCCCGACAGGTATCGAACCCGCGTCCTCCTGATCACCAGTCAGATGCGTATCTGACTGAGCTACCGCGGTCGGCTCATATATAATAGATAACGACATGTAGTAACAATGATATGACCACAAGTGTCATAACAAATGTGCCGGGCCACAGCATTCCTACAATTTACAGAAGCGCCCACCGAAGTATCGGATCGGCCTGCGCATCCATAAAGTCTGACCAGAGACTTCTCTTGCTTCATGAAGGAGGCTTGGGCCCTTAGCTATCCTAAGAGCGCACAACGAATACTCTGATCATGCTGCGCGGATGTGCATGCTTATCTGAGTCTTCGCTTGGCGCCATGTAAATTGTAAGTAATCTTGTACCCCGGCTCAAATGATTACTGGACAATGTCGGTGATTTATTCCAGTTGAAAATTGCTGTGTAATAAAATCTTACATTCGTGGTCATTTCATGTGGATATTAAGCTTGCCAAAGGCGTCATATGAAAAGATCTCTCGTGTAATATGTTCTATAAAAGGGTTATCCTTTGGAAGCAAGGAATACACCACAGAAGTGAAAAATATGGAGTGAACATGTTTTCTGGGCCAGACTAGCTAGTTTCGGCCAATTAGGCCTCATCAGTGACCCTCAGATATTTTTAGAATTCCACAATGGAATAAATGATCCGAAAATGACAAGAAAATATAATCTGTACTATGATGTAGGGCAGGGAGACGTTTCACCGCCGCCACAAATTCCCACACACCAGCTGTAGTGAAGTTAAATATGTTCTATAAAAGGGTTATCCTGTCTAATTCTTATTGCCTGCCGATCAGTGAAGATACAGACAAGGTAAAAAGAAACTTTGGTAACTTTCGGAACGATTGTTTTAACAGAGTTTTTGGAGTTTTGCACAAAAAGGTAGGTTGAACTTGGCAAACATTCTGGCTCAAGATCAGTCGCTACAGAATACGAGGTCTGATCAGGGTCTACACTGTTTACTTCACGTATAAAGGGTTAAGCGAAACAGTCTGTGTTGCCGTTAAGGATGACTTTCCAAGCCAAACGTCACGTCACGAAAAGACGCGTATTCAAATATTGTGAAACTTTTGCCACCGAAAATGAATATGTTCCGATAAAACAACAACCAAACGAAAATCCGATATATTTTTCATATTTCTGGTCAGATACATAGATTGTGAATAGCCGTAGATGTTTATGAGCAGAAATGTGAAAAATAGTGTTTACCCCTGTAAACCCGATTTACGAAAACTCGCCTATACTAATACATTGTATATTTTACTGTCGAAAAAAAAAAGCGAAAGTTTTCAGATGAAAAATTGTGATATTTTTCTGATTTACATTTTTGAGCATAAATAAGAAAAATACTCGCCTATGCTAATACATTGTAAATTTTACTGTCGAACAAAAAAAAAAGAAAAAAGGAAAATTTTCAGATGGAAAATTGTGATATTTTTCTTATTTCTGCTCAAAAATAAAGATTGTGGATACTCGTTAGAACCGCCTCATCGAAGAAAAGGTTACCCCTGTAAACCCTAGTTTTACCATATGAAATTGGGTTCAAGGGGGTCAAAATTATATAGGCGTGTTTTCATGATGACACTGAGAGATAATCGACTCAACAGTGCTGTTAGTACTTATATGACTCGTTCTTAGAAGTTTAATTAACATAGGTTCACGAGATTCGAGGTTCACATTTAAATCATTATGTACCGGAAATCCCAAAAATGGTACCCTGGCAAACAGGCAGGCCCAGATCAGACACCATAGAATGCGGCGTCTGTTAAGAGCCTCCACTGTTTGCTGAAACTTCTGTCCTTTTCAAAAAAAAAAAAAAAAAAATGAAGAAAACACAACCTGAAAGCCCTAAATTTTGAAATTGACTCCTGCCATATGTAAGATGGAAGATTCCACACGCTACAAAAAGGGTTAAATAACTTTGCTCGCGATCCCATGCTGATTATACTTAAAAAAGTGCCATGCTCTTATGATACATACAGGATCTTATATAAGTGTCCGTGTATTGCTGAATTTATTAAATGAGTTGAGGAAAAGTGATAAAATGCGAGGCTTCGTCGAGCATTTTATCCCATTTCCTTAACGAGTTTAATAATGCATGAGCACGGATGGAACATTCTATTGATCATATGACATTTAAAACGCATTTTTTCATGTTTCTTTTATGAAAATGTCACTAGTCTACCATTAGTAAACGCGACGTCGTTGAGAACGTCGTACATGTAACGATAAAGGACGTATCTGACTAATTTGCATAGTTAATCCACTAGTGGATTATCTTATTTTTTACATGGCGTTATTACACTCTCAGGCTAGACGTCATATGATAAATTCCTATCTTACTCGAAATATTTATATTTTGACTCTTTGCGATAACAGACCCTTGCGACTTAGTGCATTTATTCACACCTCCAAAATGACAATTTTTCTTATTTATACTGTAAACATTGGTTATTGGTGCTCGTTAGAACCGCCTCATTGAAGCGGTTCTAACGAGTTCCAACAACTAAAATATTTGAACAGAAATAAGGAAAATAATGTTTACCCCGTCAACCCCAGTTTTCTTTATATAAAGTGGGGTTTAAAGGGTTGTTCATTTCACGGACTTGTTAACGTGATACTGGATAGCCAACCCTGATACAAGAAACGACTGCAAGCAGCCTTCATAGCAACATCGGAAGAGTATCGTTGAAGTAATGACGTCGCAATTAACCAATAATGTTGGAGAGATCTCTGAGACGCCTCGTGATTAGCAGTCTCATACAGATCTATACTGTTTGTGTAGGCAGCTGCATCAGTCTATAGGCCGGCTGAACGAGTAATGTTGAGGTCAACCTCGGTAATCAACATAAATAAACAAAACTTGTGAAGCTTTTGTCTTGATTCAGAGTTAATGTCAACACTGTCGATAAATGACGTGCTAGTCAGTCAACCGTACCAAACCTTTGCTAGAAAAGATTGCTGTTAACTTGGGATTAGACGTTGTAAAGAATGTCGCCACTCACGTACCGCTTATGAACCGACACAATTAACCCGCACATGAGTACTGGTAAACCATTTAGAAGATCTAAGCCTGCACAGACAAAGTGGTGCGATTCGAATCGCCCATGCATATAAACCATATTGGTTTCATTGTGTGGCAGGGCTTGAGATGTCATTTCATCTCAATGTTGGGTAAAGTCCCACAGAACTGGAAGCAATGTCTCGTAAATGACCTAAATAGTGTTACCTCAATTCATACAAACAAAGAATTGAAGTGAAGGCAATGATCAGGATTCGATACAATTAACCCACAGCTCCCATCAGAGACACCAAAAGAAAGAGACACAAACATAAAACAACAAGACCTAATGGAAACATCAATAGCGGAAAGCCAAAAGGACAGTTACTTTCCCACTAAATCGTCAATTGGCTATCCAAAACAAAATAATATAAGCGATACATACACTCAAAGACATACCATAACAAACAATGAACCGCGACAGAAGAACCGCCTTTGAACGGCCAGGGATACGAATTCTACTGGGGCTCTTAAACCGATTTTACTTGGCCACAATCTTTGCCCTTACTTCCGTCGCGATTTAGACAAATAATTTGTTCAGTTCGAATGAAGGCCTCCTAACTCATCAGTGCAACATCTCCGTGAACACAAAAAAATCAAACAATCACAGAGATGAAACAACGTGAGGACTCGACAGTCTGTCGTATAATATTTATGTTGTACCCAATCTTTTTATATCGAAGAATGATTTTACGAAATTGGGTGCTAAAGTCATTGCGGCTATATATTTTTCTGAAGTCATACACTAAGTCAACATAAAATTCGGGTTTTGATAGACCTTGTTGCAGAAGAGATTAAAGTCCAATATTGAATTTTCAAATTAAATCAGAATTACGTCTATAAAATTTTGAAAAGGCTTTGCCTTTGATCAGTCAAATTTACCGATGGTTTGATCAGTCGAATTTGCCCCCCAAAACTTAAAACAGTTAAATAAAGCGAATTCTTCTGATAACGAGGCCCCGTTTTTGGATTAACATCTATCTATTGTAGATTGGTTTGTTTCTTGTAAAATTTATGATAAACGCGATGATTTTGATTTTGATATTGTAAACTTTCCTTTTTTGGATGGTCATGTTCCACGTGCGCCATCCTATGGCGTTTATAGTTCACAATTTATTCGATTTGCCAGGGTGTGTAGTCATGTAACTGACTTCAATACTCGTAATAAATTGTTAACGACTAAACTTCTTAATCAGTGTTATCGGTACCATTATCTACGCAAAGCTTTTTTAAAATTTTATAGACGGCATTCTGATTTAATTATAATCTCTTCTGCAACAAGGTCTATCGGAACCCGAATCTGATGGTGACTTAGTAAATAAATTTAGAAAAATTTATAATCGCAATGACTTCGGCACCCAATTTCGTAAAATAATTCTTCGATATAAAAGATTGGATACAACATAAATGTTATACGAGAGACTTCATACATGGTAGTTATCCCAATCACGGTTGACAACTTTGCTTCCCTCTTTAATTGCACGCCGGTGGGTCAGGCCTCAGGTTCTATGACGGTTCCAACGTAAATGCTTATGTTGGTTGGTGCCTGACACTCTGTCTCTGGTCGGGCCCATTGGATTCTAACTTTTGGGTTTCTTTTGCTCCAGCATTTCTGTTTTTTTTTTTTTTTTTGCTGTCGAGTCCTCACCGTTGTTTCATCTCTGTGGTTTTTGATTGTTGTGGTCACGGAGATGTTGCACTGATGAGTTAGGAGGCCTTGATGCGGACGGATCAAATTATTTGTTTTAAATGCGACGGAAGTAAGTGCGAGGATTGTGGCCACGTAAAATCGATTTAAGCCCCTCAGTGGAATTCGTTTCCGCTGACCGTTCCAATGCGGTTCTTCTGTCGCGGTTTATTTTTGTAATGGTTTGTCTTTGGGTGTTTGTGTCGCTTATATTATTTATTTTGGATAGCCTTTTGGCCATTTTGTGGGAAAATAACTGTCCTTTTGGCTTTCTGCTCTTGGTTTTTCCGTTGAGGTCTGTTGCTTCATGTTTGTGTTTCTTTCCCTTTGGTGTCTCTGATGGGAGCTGTGGGTTAATTGTATCGATTCCAGATCATTGCCTCTACTTCTATTATGCGTAGTTTATGGTACCGATTAAGAAGTTTCGCAGTTAACAAATTATAACGACTGTTGAAGTCAGTTACATGACTACACATTCTGGCAAATCGAATCTTTTGCGAAATATAAACACCATAGGATGGCGCACGAGGAACATCACCATACAAAAAAGGAAACTTTACAATCTCAAAATCAAAATCATTGCGTTTATCATAAATTTTGCAAGAAACAAACCCATCTACAATAGATAGATGCAAATCCAAAAATGGAGCCTCGGTATGAGAAGAATTTGTTGTATTTAATTGAGGTTCTTGGGGTGGGGGGATAAATTTGACTGATCAAACCATCGAAATAGGTATTGACAGTATTTAATAAATCATCCAAATATCTAGAAGTCGAGCTACAAGCTTCAATGATTTCCGATTGGTTTTCAGCAGAAAGAGACAGCATGAAGTCTCTCACATAACAAAACAAATACGGATCGGCCACGAGGGGTGCGCAATTACCACCCACCGGAATACCCACAACTTGTCTAAATAGCTAAGTACCAAATATCATGTAAATATTGTCACGTAGAAAGGTGAGAGCTTCACGAACTTTCTGACATGACCATAAAGTATAATTTTTGTGCTCTTCAGAAGTGAAAAAAGTATTTCTTCATAACATGCAAGATAGCTGGTGTCTTCCCTATGGAAAGCCCATTCAATTAGATCATTAAGTTTTTTTTCTAAGATTATGAGGAATTGTAGTGTAAAGGGTGAAAAAATCATAAGTAGACAGACTTGAAGCACAAAAACGTCTGGATTTCAATTTATTTAAAACTTCATTAAATTTTTTTATAGACCAAAAAAAAAAGATTTCCACCCGATCTGTCGAAGGCTTTATCGCAATGTTTTAACACATGTTTTTTAATGGCAGTTAAACATGACGTTTATAGTAGAGAGAGTTCATAGGCGATAAAAGAGCTTGAATTTGCAATAAAACGTGCTTTGTATGGTATTTTATGAAGTTCAGGTAACCAATATACGTAGGAAGCTTGTCATGACCTTCTGTAACACAGGCAGCAAACTTGGTGGCTGAATGACAAATGTGGTCATCAACTAAAGCCCTCTCTACAGCTATAGGCTGCAGTTCATATGCCTTAGTACCACGAAGTTCTTGCTGAAGAGTGTTAACATAGTGAAGCCTTCAAACAACGACCACATTGTTAGCGGCCTTATCTGCTAGAACCAAACAAACTTCTTACGCAATTCTTGAATACCTAGTTTAAGGTGACGTAAAGACGTCTTAGATTTAGGAGGTAATAAGTTGGTACTTTGAGATCAAAACGAAATGCGTTTATTTACTAATTTCAGAATGCTAAGTTTCCAATCTTTCAGGGCTTTATGCTCAACATACTCTTGTTTACACCATCGATTACAAAATTCACTCAAGGCAGCAGCAATTTCATCTGTACATTATGAAAATCAATTTTAGAAGGAAATCGATATTTCGGTCCTTTAGAAATTATATTGCGTATCCTAAAATCAAGAATAATTTTTAAATTGCGTGTAATTATAATATTTTTAAATTGCCAGTAATAATATGACCAGCAGCAGGATAGCAATACACTGAGTTTTTACAATCAGGAGTGTGAGTGTCAGGATCAAGATCAGAAACAAATCTATTGAAATTAAAAATGATAGATCCGACAGGGTTTTGTTGTATTTTATATCAAATTATGAGTGTTTCAGTATTTTGAAAATTAGCAAGAATGGATGAAATCACCGACCTGTCCAGGAAGATAGTATTTAAATCTATAAAATCCAAACCCTTATTAATGAAGGATATTTTAATGTAATGACGTTTGATAAATTTCGTGATCGATGAAAGGACGAAGAGCATGCTGAGTATAACCTCTAGTTAAAAGAGCAGCAACGTATAACTGATGAGATCTATCGCAAAATGTAATCGCCTCGGTGTCCAGAATCCGTATTGCAGAAATGGGTAAGGAACATAGAAAAGTAGTCTCTAGATTGTAAAATAAAACATATGGCACGAATGGGGCTCGAACCTATGACCTCCTGCTTATCAGACAGGTGCTCTACCAACTGAGCTAAAGTACCTGGAGAGGGCTGTTTTGATATTTTTGCTTTAACTATCTTCGATTTATTTCGGCTTTCTTTCTTTTTTTTCGAATGGACTTAGTAGATATATTAACAACCACTGAATCAAAATTCGTTAGCCGAATAGGTCGATGATAAAAAATGGGCTAATGACATGTCCGAATTTGCTTCATGGGTGAATCTTTCTAAAAATACTCCATTCTTTTCCCCGCTACCTGTCATCCGCATCTCGACTTGCTTTTTCAATAGCTCGATTCACGCCGGGCAAGATTTTCTCTAGAGTCCTCCACTGTCTCAAGTTCAAAGGAATACCGCGAATGGTAGCCGTTCGTTTTAAGAAGAGACGAATGTCGAGAACGATGTCGCCGTCTCTGTTGCACACCGAGACTATGACATTGTCCGTTAGATAAAATTGTTCCAAATACGAGCAAGCCGTCTGGTTAGCTTCCACTTTGACATGGTAATCCAAGGGAGGGTCTTGACTCCAGTCGATACTAGCCACGACAAATATAGGAGAGGAAAGCGCAATAACGATAATACCAATAACGGTTATCCATTTGACGGCTGTAATAGGACGCCGCAGCTGTTTTTGTTGGACGTAGTAAGTTTGTTCTTGAATGCTCGTCATGGATTTTGAAGGCCGTGTTCCTCTTTCAAACAGTAGATAAACCGGTTTGCGGCTTCTTTAGCTTCGAATCGCAACTTGTAATTGGGTATCAGATATTTGGCTGTGTATTCGTGACAGAGGAACAACAAAGTCAGAATCATAATGAACACGTCAAATCGTGTTCTTACGTCCTATCATTTATGATATGTAAACGATGAAAGCTCTTAGGGTACGAGTTTCTGATACACTTTCAATAGTCGGCGAGCGGGGCACTGTCAATCCGTTTTGTTAAACTCTCTTATTCTGATGTTAAGATGTAAAATGAACTTAACCTCCATCTCAAAGATCCCACTGACTGTTTACAGCATAAGTATTATAGGTCGGTTATTAATAGCAACCAATCAAAATATGTCGTAGCCATATTAAAACAAAGGCCTTTATCCATTAGAAGTTATTGTCTGTTAGAATGGCGTAGATCTCTCATCGGGTATGTCGTTTTAAGCTTTTTATTAGGGTTTGAAGCAGTTTGTTTGCGTTGTGTATGTATGTATGTATCTGTGTATGTATGTGTGTGTGTATGTGAGTGTGTGTGTATGTGAGTGTGTGTGTATGTTAGTATGTGTGTATGTGTGTGTATGTATGTGTGTGTGTATGAGTGTGTGTATGTGAGTGTGTGTGTATGTGAGTGTGTGTGTATGTGAGTGTGTGTGCATGTGAGTGTGTGTGCATGTGAGTGTGTGTGCATGTATGTGAGTGCGTGTATGTGAGTGCGTTTATGTGTGTGTATGTGAGTGTGTGTGTGTGAGTGTGTGTGTGAGTGTGTGTGAGTGTGTGTGTATGTGAGTGTGTGCATGTATGTGAGTGTGTGCATGTATGTGAGTGTGTGCATGTATGTGAGTGTGTGCATGTATGTGAGTGTGTGCATGTATGTGAGTGCATGTGCATATATGTGAGTGCATGTGCATATATGTGAGTGCGTGTGCATATGTGTGAGTGCGTGTGCATATGTGTGAGTGCGTGTGCATATGTGTGAGTGCGTGTGCATATGTGTGAGTGCGTGTGCATATGTGTGAGTGCGTGTGCATATGTGTGAGTGCGTGTGCATATGTGTGAGTGCGTGTGCATATGTGTGAGTGCGTGTGCATATGTGTGAGTGCGTGTGCATATGTGTGAGTGCGTGTGCATATGTGTGAGTGTGTGTGCATATGTGTGAGTGTATGTATGTTTGTTTGTATGTATGTATGAGAGTGCGTGTGTGATGCTGATTCATTTTTCGCATTACGTTAACATACCCGTGCGACATTTTTCACATCTCCAAATATGGCGACATTTTTATGAAAATCCATGATATTTTTCTTTTTTAAACTGCAAACATAGGTTGTGGGTACTCGTTAGAACCGCCTCTTTGTGGTCTTGGAGCATAAATAAGAAAAAATAATGTACACCCAGATTTCTCCATAAAAAGAGGGGGTGTTCACGTGATGAGATCTATTAGTTCATCACCAATACTTAGTACACCTTTCAAATGAGACGTAACGTGTCAGTTTCGAGCCATTCTATAGAGAGTTAAAAGCGATTTCACGCATTTTGGTCACGGTCCAATGATTTCGTCGCGTGAGTCTCCTTTAGACGATTCGTTTGATACCCAGATCACCCAAATCGGTTCAGGCGTAAGGGAAATAGAGCCATTTAAAGCGTACCAAAAGGGAGATAATCTGAACCACTAAGGGAGACAATTCGACCACAGTTGAATAATTTCATCGTGTAGGTCTCCTTTAGACGAGTCCAAACACGACCCCCTTCGGATAAAATCTAAGGCCGTTTGGTTTCGCAAACACTGTAGATCCGGATCAGACGCCGCAAATCATCTGATCAGTGTGTAAACTGTAAACCGCAAACAAAGTCCGAATTTTATATCAATAATAATAATAATAATAATAATAATAATAATAATAATAATAATAAGAATAAGAATCGACCTTATTTATAGAGGGTAACACATTTAGTAAACTAGTACTAATCTTCCATGTGGCCCTCTTTTCCTGGGTATAAACCAGTACTAAGCAATGTGGATAAAGTCTCTTGCTCAAGGAAACAACACTTGCCGCTCGTAGGGTTCGAACCCGGCACCTCTCGATCCCGAGGCCAATACTTTACCACTGCACCACAGCGCTCCCACGGCTCATCATAAAAATCACCGATTTTGCGGGCAAAGTATTGTATAAATTTAATCGCGTTCGTAAAACTCTTAGAGGTGTGCTGCTAATAAAAGCTCCACTTGAGAATATAACATTTAGGGATTAGGCTTTTGTTTTCAAATTTTAGTACCCCTCCTGATCCTTAGTTTTGTGAAGAGACCGCGTTTACACGCGGGCTGATCGGTCTTATATTGTCGCTAAAGTTTTACCTTTATAAGTTTTTTCCGGTCGCCGGCCAAATACCTGTATCGTATCACTAAAAGTCAATGTACCGTGAATGAACCTTCAAGCGCTAATCACAACTAGAAGATGACATTTTTTCTTTGTTTGGGTTCAGCAGTCCTGCTAATGGCAGGTGATTCGCGTTAATAATGTACCCTTAAATTAATAAAATAGAACGATTTTCCGTGGCACGTAGTTTTAAGCGGCGCATTTCATTCTAAAAGTGCCAAACCTACTAGCAGATGTAGCCTTGAATCAAACAAACATATCGTCTGCTATGCGATTTTCCGTGTTAAGTGGACAAGCGCATTTCAAGCTAAAACCCATTAGCAGATGACATTTTCGCAAGTTGGTTTTGAAAGACAAACACACCTATTCAAACATGTTTACGACAAAACATATATAAAAAATCTGATAAAAGTGTTCGATATCTCAAAACATAGATTGTGGGTACTCGTATAACAACACAGTACTTGTCACATTTTTTTGTATAAAGGAGAGATAGATAGATAGATAGATAGATAGATAGATAGATAGATAGATAGATAGATAGATAGATAGTAGGTAGCTATATCGACCCCCGCCCATCGGGGCTTGAAGAAATAGATGCTTCCACGAACCGCGCACTGGAAAAACGCTTAGCCCAAGAAAAGCGGTGCGAATCGGCCCGTCCATAAACCCTACTTTCAGGGCTTGTCGTTTCATCTCGGGCTCTACAAAATTTGAAGCAAGGTCTTTACAGTGTAATCCTCAAAATTTGAAGCAAGGTCTTTACAGTGTAATCCTCAAACAAAGTCCGAATTTTATATCAATCATCTCGTGGCTACAATACAGTATGCATCATAAAAATCATCGATTTTGTCGGCTAGGTATTGTATGAATTTAACGGCGTTCGTAAATCCCTTTTGGGGGATGCCAAAGCTTTTGTTTTCACATTTTAGTGCATCTTCCGAACAATAGAGACGGAGCAGCTGGGTTTTGAAGAGACCTTTTGTTTCAATTTTAGTACCTTCTTCGAACAATAGAGACGGATTTTTATTCCGAGGTCACCGAGCAGCTGGGTTTTGAAGAGACCTTTTGTTTAAATTTAAGTGCCTTCACCAAACAATAGAGACGTAGCAAAGGTCATCCAATATGGCCGACGCGCTGACGCGTCGTGACGTAATCCCCGCGCATGCGCAGTCCGTGACGCCAAAGCGCCGCCTTTACTACTCTTGAATGAGATATTGTCGTGATGACCATTCAGAGCAAGTGTGATGATAATTGGTCCAAAACTGTGGCCTCTAGTGTGTTCACATGTATTTTCTATGTTTTGACTTCTGACCTACTTTCTTGCCTGACATGACCTATATCCGTATCTGACTAAAATATTGTAAACGTGATCATTCTGTACAAAAATGATTGGACTGAAATTGTGGCCTTTAGAGAGTTCATATGTTTTTTTCTATGATATGACCTACTTTTTAATCATGACCCATATTCGAACTTGCTCGAGATATTGACAAGATGATAGTTCTGAGTAAGTGTGATGATGACTGGAACAAAACTGTGGAATCTAGAGTGTTAATATTTGTTTGTTTGATTTGAGGTTTACCGTCCCCGTCAACACTGTAAATGTCATTTTGGAGACGTTCCTCCCAATTTTGTAAGACTTTTACTCGACATTGAAATGAAATATCATCTCAAGCCCTGCCGCCCGATTAAACCAATATGATTTATAAGCATGGACGGGCCGACTCGCACTGCTTTGCCTGGGCAGACTAAGATCCTCTAAGCGGGTTACCAGTACTCTTGTGCGGGTCTGTTTCAGCTCTGCGTGGAAGCATCATGCAGCCAATATTTTTCTCCAAGCCCCGAGGGGCGTGGGCCTCGTGTATATTTGATACAGAGGCTTCCAACGGTTATGCGCCAGCGCATGACAAAACGTACAATTAGACATGTGCGCCCAACGAAGACTCAGATCCGCTTGCGCATCCCCTCAATCTGATCAGAGTCTTCGTTGTGCGCACTAAGGATACCTAATGGCCCAATCCCCCTTGATGCAGCAGGAGAAGTCTCTGGTTAGACTATATGGATGCGCAGGCTGCTCTGACTTTACGCTGTGTGTACAAGTCTTATTGTTGGCTTTATCATGCGCTGGCTTCTATCATCTTTCTGTTGTTCTTGCAACAGTAAAGTGTTTTTGTTTCTTCCATTCATTGTTCTTTTTCCCTTTTGTCCTTCACTTTTATAGTCTCTTCTAACTTATATTTAATTCCTCTTTTATCTGGGTGACGACGCAAAAGGACACATAAGTAGAAGTAAAACAAAGATCAGGAATTGATACAATTAACTTATTCCATCCATAAAAGACACCAAAGGGAAAGAAATACAAACATTAAGCGACCAGACCATAATGGAAACCTAAACAAAGGAAGGCCATATGGACATATAAGACTTAATGTGTTGTTAAACATCAACAAAATAAATCAACCCCTTGTAACGTGTACATAAAACTACAGTAACACCTACGACATACAGTATGATTAACCTCCTTATATCCACCTTCTATCTTTTTATTCCAGTTTTATCAGCAGAGTCTACGTCTTCATTGTAATGAACATTCCTGAAAGCCTCAATTTATATAGAGTACTAGAAATGCGTCCACAGGACACGGATGCCACCGCCTGAAAATATGTCTATGTTTGTAATTATCCATAGAAAGTTACTGACGGTATTGAAGTTGTGAATTCTTATTCACATTTGACTTCTTATGAATCACCTTGACCTTGTAGGTACGGACCTGGGTTTTGCACGTGACACATCGTCTCATGATGGTTAACATTTCTACTAAGTAACTTCAAAATCCATCCAGAAATAAGTAAGTTATTGACTGCGTTTAAGTTTCGGACCCTTTTTTGACATTTTATCTCGAAGTATGACCTTGACCTTGGACGTACGGACTTGCGTTTTGCACGTGACACATGGTCTCATGATGGTTAACATTTCTACAAAGTCGTTTCAAAATCGTTCCAGAAATAAGTAAGTTATTGACTGCGTTTAAGTTTCGGACACTTTTTTTATCTTTGATCTCTAATAATGACATTGACCTCGTACCTATGTTTTGCACGTGACTCATCGTCTAATGATGGTTAACATTTCTACAAGGTTTTTCCAAAATCCATCCAGAAATAAGAAAGTTGTTGACTGCGTTTAAATGTCGGACGGCGGACGGACGAATAGACGGATAGGGGAAACGTTATATTATGCCCTTCCACGATTCTTCGAATGGCGGGGGCATAAAATGGGGTTCACAGATATATACACTATTTTGACCGGACATATTTTGCTAAAATCATAGAATATGTGCATTCTTTAGTGGTCAAAAACTTGCGGTTGGATTCGATTTGGCGATTCTAAAGAGCACCCATAATCTATGTTTGAAGCAGAAGTAAGTAAAACGTAACGCAGGATAGCCAGTATATCCGATTGCAGACATCCCTGTCAATATATTACGCAGTCAAATCAAGTTTTTGTATGGATACCCCTGAAAGGGCATCTTTCATCTGTGCCCATGCATGTTTTTTCTTTAAACTTTGATTATTAATTACTCAGCATATACAACCTATAAAAATGTATTTATTAAATTATATAAATCAAAGTAGGACTCGGGAGGCCATCCTGACTGACTCCCTCCATGTGCTGACATTTGTCTCTAAATGAGTCTGTCTTAAATCATATGTTTTATGTAGTTCCAAGATGTGAGGACTGGCTTGAATTTGAATGCACAACGCCATAGGCATTCTTTTGATACTATAAAACATTTTGAATTAATTAAAGTTTATATTTTCTGAGAAAATAATTATAAAAAATCTCATTTTTAATTAAAATGTTAAAAAAATTATCTAAATTCAATTCCTTAGATAAATATGTTATAGTCTTTGTCAAGATTTCATTTTACTAGGAAAACTTGCCATATGTTTCCTCTGTAGCTAGGCAAAATTTTATGAAAATCCGAAAGCGGTAACTCTGTAATTTTACACTTTTCATGGATGTAGGTCGTTTCTGCAGAAACTACTGTTTTATTGAAATCATCCAAGAATTTACAAAAAGGCATTGCCCTCAAACTTCTTAACACTTATCTTATAAAAATGAGATGAGTCAAATCAAAATGAATACATCTTGAGCTGATCTAGCTAAGAAACCATTAAAACATCATGGATTATTGGTATTTGCCTTTCATGTGTACACTATGTCTTATCCAAAATAGTAGATAGTAAAACACTAAATCAAAAGGTATTCTAATCAACAAATTAGGCTTAACTAATCAAGTTTTTGTATGGATACCCCTGAAAGGGCATCTTTCATCTGTGCCCATGCATGTTTTTTTTTCTTTAAAATTTGTATATTAATAACTTAGCATATACAACCTATAAAAATGTATTTATTAAATTATATAAATCAAAGTAAGACTCGGGAGGCCATCCTGACTGACTCCCACCATGTGCTAGCTAAGAAACCATTAAAATATTCTGACTGACTCCCTCCATGACGGCTCCAACGTAAAGGCTTATTGAGAATTAGAGAGATCTAATTCAAGGTAATGTTGGTTGGTGCCTGATGCTCTGTCCCTGATCGGGCCCATCAGAGTCTAACTGTTGGTTTTCTTTTGTTCCAGCATTTCAGTGGTTTCTTGCTGTCGAGTCCTCACCGTTGTCTCACCTCTGTGGTTCTTTGATTTTTTTTTGTGTTCACGGAGATGTTGCACTGATGAGTTAAGCGACCAGACCATAATGGAAACCTCAACAAAGGAAGACCATAAGGAAAGTTACTTTCCCACAAAATGGCCATATGGCCATCCAAAATAAAAAGACACAAGTGATACACACAGTAAGTAACAAACAACACCATTAATAAACCGCCACCGAAGAACCGCCTTGGGACGGTCAGTGGAATGATTTCCACTGGGGGGCTTAAATCGATTTTACGTGGCCACAATCCTCGCCCTTACTTCCGTCGCGATTTAGACAAATAATTTGTTCAGTCCGCATGAAGGCCTCGTAACTCATCAGTGCAACATCTCCGTGAACACAAAAAATCAAAGAACCACAGAGGTGAGACAACGGTGAGGACTCGACAGCAAGAAACCACTGAAATGCTGGAGCAAAATAAAACCAACAGTAAGTGTTCAATGCTTTCATAGAATAAAGGATTAAGCAGGCACAAATTGGGCCCAGAACAGAAGTCGTAGTTCTAGTTAATGGACATGAACATACTAAGTTATGGTATATATGTGGCTAACTGTTGAAAGAGATCATTTTCAGAACCAACCAAATTTCAAATCTTATTAGAAATGAGATAGCTACTCACAGATTGAACAATCATTATCACCAGTTTAAATGCTTCTTGATATCTTACATAATTATGTTTTGTAATGACTGTAACAACTGCTGAAATAGGTAAATGAAGTGAAAATCCTATACAAATACACAGACAACATAATCATGATCACATAAGTTTTGGAACACAGACAAAAGTACGATCGTTTGATTTCTAAAAGCAAATTT
The DNA here is from genome assembly GCA_963580285.1 of Lucinisca nassula. NCBI lineage: Eukaryota > Metazoa > Mollusca > Bivalvia > Lucinida > Lucinidae > Lucinisca > Lucinisca nassula. Next base: position 29,282 of record CAUZLF010000652.1, read on the forward strand.
ATTAAAAGGACCTTGGAATATAACTTCAGGAAGCCGTTTGGTTTCGTTCATAGGGACTATACAAAAAGATAGAATGGCTAGTGCCTAGTGTAGATACAAATACTGAAAACCGTTTAACGGGTACTAATGTCAAGGAAAAGTAATCTCAAGTGTTATTGGTTGTCCCTAGAGTAAACCTTTCTTTTTGAATAGACAGTTAGGGATAACCAAACATACAAACAAAAGTTGGACTTGAGAGTCATTTATCTCAAGTCGGATAACAAATCTCACGAAATCTGAAGCAACATCTAAAATGACTGGTATGTTGTTGATTTAAATATTCACTACTAACAAATTAGACAAGACAGACAGAAAGAAAACTATGCACATGATTTCATGGGTGCGTTGGATGACGTTTGTCAACAAAATCTTTGCGGTATAGTTCTGTAGACAAAATAGTTTGTTTTGGCATGGCGTTCAAAAGGGGGCACATTTACCGAACTGGCTGTTTTGAAATAATACTTATAATTATGATATGAACTACTAACACAAACCAAACTATACTATAGCCATCCAAATTTAAAGCAGTAGTAAAGTATTATTAAACAGCATGACCGAAACATGGTAATCATATAATGTCACATTTTGCTGAATATGCACTATCTGTATTCAGTCTGTTAAAACACAATGTTACCGGTCCTCAATTTCCGTGAAATTTCACCTACATATTTCTAAGATATGTGGGCAGTTTTCATAATAAAATGGTGTCTTGACAAAAATTGCAACATGGTAAAACTGCATATAAAATTGTAATGAATACAAAGCTTGAAGCTGATATATGGGGATACCATCAAAGAAAACTGAATGCCCAGCCACTATTACTAGACATATGGAGCCATTCATAGTATCAACTAACTCATCAATTATGGCTTTAATTCATAAAACATTGCAGCTTTATATATATGAAACTCTGAATACTGTAGACAGGTTTATATCAGAGTACTCTCTGCTGTGATAGAGACTTCTTAAAAATGTTATAGATTTACTGCGGAAATGGCATTTAATAGTGAATGCATTGTAATTATGATGGTTATACCCAAGGCAATTATTGTGCATAATTTCATCAAATTCCAGGCGTGGGCAGAAACCAATGTAAATTTCCTATACCATGAAAGACCCCCTTCAAGCTTTTTATCGAGTAACCTGGGGTTAACAGGGGTAAACCTTACTTTCCGGGTCTCCAGTTTGTATCCAGCAAACTGGACTTAAAAAAAAACAGGGTTGTTCAAAAAGATCAGTAGGGTAACGTGGCCGTGTGGAATAGGGCATTTTAATGTCACCAAAACTGACTATATTCTTTATAAAATGTATTATATTTATCTTATTTCTGCTGAAACATAGATATTAGGCATGCTTTTTGGAACCGGCTAAATGAGACGGATTTAATGAGCACCAAAAATCTATATATAGCCACAGCTAATGTTAAATTTTATAGACGCCATTCTGATTTAATTTCAAAATTCAATATTGGACTTAAATCTCTTCTGCAACAAGGTCTATCGGAACCCGAATTTTATGGTGACTTAGTATATAAGTTCAGAAAAATATATAACCGCAATGACTTCAGCACCCAATTTCGTAAAATCATTCTTCGATATAAAAAGATTGGGTACAACATGGATATTATACGACAGACTGCATGCATGGTAGTTAACCCAATCACGGTTGGCAACTTTGCTTCCCTCTTTAATTGCACGCCGGTGGGTCAGGCCTCGGATTCTATGACGGCTCCAGCGTAAAGGCTTATTGAAAATTAAAGAGATAATGTTGGTTGGTGCCGGATGCTCTGTCTCTGGTCGGGCTCATCGGAGTCTAACTGTTGGTTTTCTTTTGCTCCAGCATTTCAGTGGTTTCTTGCTGTCGAGTCCTCACCGTTGTCTCACCTCTGTGGTTCTTTGATTTCTGTGTTCACGGAGATGTTGCACTGATGAGTTACGAGGCCTTCATGCGGACTTAACAAATTTTTTGTCTAAATCGCGACGGAAGTAAGGGCGAGGATTGTGGCCTCGTAAAATCGATTTAAGCCCCCCAGTGGAAATCTTCCACTGACCGTTCCAAGGCGGCTCTTCTGTGGCGATTTGTTTATGTTGTTGTTTGTTACTTACTGTGTGTATCACTTGTGTCTTTTAATTTTGGATGGCCATATGGCCATTTTGTGGGAAAGTAACTGTCCATATGGCCTTCCTTTGTTTAGGTTTCCATTATGGTCTGGTCGCTTAATGTTTGTATTTCTTTCCCTTTGGTGTCTTTTATGGATGGAGTAAGTTAATTGTATCAATTCCTGATCTTTGTTTTACTTCCACTTTACAGGGGTGTAAATTATTTTTTGGACCTTATCTTGCTCAGAAACATTAGCTGTGGCTATATATAGATTTTTGGTGCTCATTAAATCCGTCTCATTTAGCCGGTTTCAAAAAGCATGCCTAATATCTATGTTTGAGCAGAAATAAGATAAATATAATACATTTTATAAAGAATATAGTCAGTTTTGGTGACATTAAAATGCCCTATTCCACACGGCCACGTTACCCTAATGATCGTTTTGAACAACCCTGTTTTTTTTATTTGAAGTTATTAAGGTCATTTTGGAGACGCTGCCTCCTATTGTGTGGGCATATTACCGACACTGGAATGAAATAACATCTTAAGGCCTTCCGCCAAATGAAACCAAAAGGGGTCATTTACACGGATAATCCTACCCGTATCACTTCGCCTGGGCAGGCTAAGACGGTTTACCAGTACTCATGTTCGTGGTCGATTTCTGCGCTGCAAAAAAGCACCAGCCTAACCTATTTCTCTAAGCCCCGATGTGCGTGTGTGTGCCCTAAAGTTGTTAAGATAGCTGTGGTATCAAGGCTGTTCTGAGTGTCTGTGCTGTCTGATCAGAGTGTTTCCTAGTCGTGCAGGACCTGCACTGTAATCTTTACCGCCGAAAAAAAAACATGAACATTTTAAGATTAAAAATATAATACTTTTCTTATTTATGCTCAGAATATAGATTGTTGGTACTCTTAAGAACAGCCTCAACGCCTATATAATTTTGACCCCCCCCCCCCCTTGAACCCCACTTTTTATTTGGTAAAACTGGGGTTTACATGGGTAAACCTTATTTTCTTATTTCTGCTCTAAAATACACGTAGATTGTGAGACGATTTTAACGAATATCCATAATCTATATTTTGAGCAGAAATAATTTTTTTTTTCAATTTTCACCCGAAAAGTGTTGTTTTTAGGGGATAAAATTTACCATGTATTTGAAAAGGCGTGTTTTCGTAATGCTATACAAGCATTCTGAAGTTAATGAGACTTACACCGAGTCCGACAACGTCAATGAACTGGAAGCTGTTAGTGAAAAACGCCAACCATTAGATAACTGCATCATAACAAAAGTAGAGGCAATGATCGGGAATAGATACAATCAACCCATAGCTCCCATCAGAGACACCAAAGTGAAAGAAACACAAACATGCATCGACAGACCTAATGGAAACACCAACAGCGGAAAGCCAAAAAGACAATTACTTTCCCACAAAATGGCCAATAGGCTATCAAAAGTAAAATAACACAAGCGACACAAACACCTAAAGACAAACCATAACAATAACAAGTCATCGCAGGCGATACAAATCCCCTCGCACTACACGACACAAAATAACCCACAAGGGTTGACGTGGTGTGGTTGGCTGATTGATTCTTTGGGATTTTACCTCATGTCAATCCTTGTGGTTTATTTTGTATTGTCTCCCAGAGATTGGAAGAAAAGAGATAGAAGAAATAGTAGAAGATATGGAAGTGCAATTTCTTTCAAATGTTGGGTATGATTTCAAGCAAGTTCGACTTTCAAGGACCAAGAAAAAACATTGTCAACACTCTAGTGCCTATATTAATTAAAGGATTTTAATGTAAGTTAATACAAATAATGGTTTTGATAATATATTGAGCAAGTGCAACTTTCAGGTCACTGCAATGTCAGTGTGGCTATTCTTTAGCAAAAAATAAAATAAAATAAAAATGACATTTTTCTAGGCCTACATTTATTATTGATATAAATGTCACTTCCCATCTTTAGGAAATTTGACTTTCAGGGTCCTTGGCTTCAGGTCAAGGTCACTGTGTCCATCTTTAGAAAACGTTTATATGATTGTTGTATCACATCACAATAGAAATATGTTCTATAAAAGGGCTTTCCTTTGGAAGCAAGGAATACACCACAGAAGTGAAAAATATGGAGTGTACATGTTTTCTGGGCCAGACTAGCCAGTTTCGGCCAATGAGGCCTCATCAGTGACCCTCAGATATTTTCAAAATTTACAATGGAATCAATGATTCCAAAGGACAAGAAAATATAATCTGCACTATGATGTAGGGCAGGGAGACGTTTTACCGCCGCCACACATTCCCACACACCAGCTGTAGTGAAGTTAAATATGTTCTATAAAAGGGTTATCCCTTGGAAGCAAGGAATACACCACAGAAGTGAAAAATATGGAGTGTACATGTTTTCTTGGCCAGACTAGCCAGTTTCGGCCAATTACACCTCATCAGTGACCCTCAGATATTTTCAAAATTTCACAATGGAATCAATGATTCCAAAGGACAAGAAAATATAATCTACACTATGATGTAGGGCAGGGAGACGTTTTACCGCCGCCACACATTCCCAATAGTAAGTCTGTGAAATAAAAAGCCCTGTAGACCCTGGTTTATAAAGAGGAAAGGATATTTTCTTGTCCTTTCGGACCATTGATTCCATTGCTGAATTTTGAGAATATTTAGGGTCACTGATGATGCCTAATTGGCCGAAACTAGCTAGTCTGGCCCAGAAAACATGTACACTCCATATTTTCCAGTTTTGTGGTGTTTTCCTTGCTTCCAAAGGATAACCCTTTTTAGAACATATTTACGGAGGTTTACACTACTTGCCTTATTTTTGCTCAAAAACATAGATTGGGGTTACTTGTTAGAACTGCCTTATTGAGTTGGTTCTAATGAGCATTCACAATGTATGTTGAAAGCAGAAATAAGAGTTATATTTTTAGCAAGTATTTGTCTTTCTGACACCAAGTTGGACACAATTATTTCACATGACACGTTTTCCTCATGAAAACCAAAGAAAGTGTATTAATGAAAAACACCACTTACTATAGGAAAAGTAGAAGTAAAACAAAGATCAGGAATTGATACAATTAACTTACTCCATCCATAAAAGACACCAAAGGGAAAGAAATACAAACATTAAGCGACCAGACCATAATGGAAACCTAAACAAAGGAAGGCCATATGAACAGTTACTTTCCCACAAAATGGCCATATGGCCATCCAAAATTAAAAGACACAAGTGATACACACAGTAAGTAACAAACAACAACATAAATAAATCGCCACAGAAGAGCCGCCTTGGAACGGTCAGTGAAAGATTTCCACTGGGGGGCTTAAATCGATTTTACGTGGCCACAATCCTCGCCCTTACTTCCGCCGCGATTTAGACAAATAATGTGTTCAGTCCGCATGAAGGCCTCCTAACTCATCAGGAAAGACTAGCTGCAGACTGAAGCTCTGTGGCAGAGGCATAATTTACAGACTTGCTGTACTAGAATGCTACATAGATAGCAACATGGTCTGAGTAGTATTTGAAACATGTTCCAGAAGAAACTGGTTTGACGTGTTTGATATATATATATATATATATGGTCTAGAATCCCTCCTGATGTTTGTGTTGGTTCTTGAATAAGTTGTTGAAATTCTGGCAGAGTATGAATTATTTTATCTTTTTTTTTGAGGTGCCAGTTAAAATCTCCTAGTAATACAACTGGGCCTGCTGGAAGACACTGAAGCTGACTTTTCAAAGCTTGGAGGAATGACTGACCTTTTGCTGGAGGATTGTACAAGATCATCAATATAGTTGGCTGATCTCTAATTTGTATATGTATCAGCATCGTTTCTAATAAAACATGTTCAACAGAAGCCAGTCTTTGTGGCCGTAGATGTCTTTTGATAAGAGCAGTCAGTCCATGGTTTGTTTTACGAGAGAAAATAGTGTAGTCTGACATATTCTGTGGAGATTCATTGTATGTTTCAGTAAGGGCAATGACATCTGATAAATGTTATCCTGATCAATAGAAATATCTTGGTTGTGAGCCTTTAGGGATCTAACATTCAAATGTGTAATAATGGTATGGCCAGGCTCCTTGAGTGCGTGAATATGAGGTTTGCATTGCAGAGTACGATTTTCTTTCAGTCTGTTCATTTCTGCAAGAGCCGATTTATTTACTATAAGTTTTGCTGGGTCAAAGTTAATCAAGTGACGTCCTGAAATTGACTTTGCACGGCTTAGTGCAACATAAGCTTGACCTGCTGTGAATCGACAATCAAAAGATACGTTCACATTTTTCAGTGTTTTACCTTGTACTTTATGTATGGTAGCACCCCATGCCAAAGTAAGCGGATATTGATTTCTTGTTATTCTTAGAGTATTTGTTTTGCCAAGAGTGAATGTTACAATTTCAGCTGTGCCTGGGACAGCATCAAAGGCTCTTAATGAAGCTGGCAATGAATCTTTTGTTTTTCTGCCCACCTAACTGTTTTTGAAATGTAAAAAGACAGTTCCTTTTAGAGGAAAGTTCTTATTTATGTCAATTGTGGCTACTACACCATCTGCACCATTAACCAATCCATCTGATACATCACGGTTTTTGACGAGTGAAACACGAGCTCCTACTGCAATTAGGAGCCTTCATGAAGACCTCCTGTAAAATGACGGTCTGTTGTTATTTTGAGTGACTGTTTTACAGGCTTGTGAGATAGCTTTTATCTCTACTATTGACTGTTTAATTGTTGTCATTCTTTGCGAGTTGAAGGTATCTACCTGACGATTAGTAGCAAAAATATGTAAATTATCTGCGCTATCAGTGTGTATACGTGTAGATAAAGTTTGAATGTCAATGTCTGTTTGTTGGCCTAGTCTGACTCTATTAAGAATCTGTGCAAATTGTGGATCTCCTCTTTGTCTTTGTATTTCTGTGAGCTCATGAAGAAAGAAATGCTTTTCCCAAAATGTTAAATTAAGCTGTTGTAGAGGGTCTCTCGCTGAACCATATACAGGTGAATCACCGACTGGAGGCAGTTGTAGCAAATCTCCAAAAGCTAAGACATAAACTCCTCCAAACGGAATATCCTCAGATAATATGCCTTTGATTTCCTGAAGTCTTTTATGGATATTTGTAAGAGTATGAGAACCTACCATTGAAACTTCACCAATAATAAGAAAAATATAAAATGTATTATATTTATCTTTTTTCTGCTGAAACATAGATATTAGGCATGCTTTTTGGAACCGGCTAAATGAGACGGATTTAATGAGCACCAAAAATCTATATATAGCCACAACTAATGTTAAATTTTATAGACGCCATTCTGATTTAATTTCAAAATTCAATATTGGACTTAAATCTCTTCTGCAACAAGGTCTATCGGAACCTGAATTTTATGGTGACTTAGTATATAAATTCAGAAAAATATATAACCGCAATGACTTCAGCACCCAATTTCGTAAAATCATTCTTCGATATAAAAAGATTGTGTACAACATGGATATTATACGACAGACTGCATGCATGTTAGTTAACCCAATCACGGTTGGCAACTTTGCTTCCCTCTTTAATTGCACGCCGGTGGGTCAGGCCTCAGATTCTATGACGGCTCCAACGTAAAGGCTTATTGAAAATTAAAGAGGTAATGTTGGTTGGTGCCTGATGCTCTGTCTCTGGTCGGGCTCATCGGAGTCTAACTGTTGGTTTTCTTTTGCTCCAGCATTTCAGTGGTTTCTTGCTGTCGAGTCCTCACCGTTGTCTCACCTCTGTGGTTCTTTGATTTCTGTGTTCACGGAGATGTTGCACTGATGAGTTAGGAGGCCTTCATGCGGACTGAACAAATTTTTTGTCTAAATCGCGACGGAAGTAAGGGCGAGGATTGTGGCCACGTAAAATCGATTTAAGCCCCCCAGTGGAAATCTTCCACTGACCGTTCCAAGGCGGCTCTTCTGTGGCGATTTGTTTATGTTGTTGTTTGTTACTTACTGTGTGTATCACTTGTGTCTTTTAATTTTGGATGGCCATATGGCCATTTTGTGGGAAAGTAACTGTCCATATGGCCTTCCTTTGTTTAGGTTTCCATTATGGTCTGGTCGCTTAATGTTTGTATTTCTTTCCCTTTGGTGTCTTTTATGGATGGAGTAAGTTAATTGTATCAATTCCTGATCTTTGTTTTACTTCTACTTTACAGGGGTGTAAATTATTTTTTGGACCTTATCTTGCTCAAAAACATTAGCTGTGGCTATATATAGATTTTTGGTGCTCATTAAATCCGTCTCATTTAGCCGGTTCCAAAAAGCATGCCTAATATCTATGTTTCAGCAGAAATAAGATAAATTTAATACATTTTATAAAGAATATAGTCAGTTTTGGTGACATTGAAATGCCCTATTCCACACGGCCACGTTACCCTAATGATCGTTTTGAACAACCCTGTTTTTTTATTTGAGGTTATTTAGGTCATTTTGGAGACGCTGCCTCCTATTGTGTGGGCATATTACCGACACTGGAATGAAATAACATCTTAAGGCCTTCCGCCAAATGAAACCAAAAGGGGTCATTTACACGGATAATCCTACCCGTATCACTTCGCCTGGGCAGGCTAAGACGGTTTACCAGTACTCATGTTCGTGGTCGATTTCTGCGCTGCAAAAAAGCACCAGCCTAACCTATTTCTCTAAGCCCCGATGTGCGTGTGTGTGCCCTAAAGTTGTTAAGATAGCTGTGGTATCAAGGCTGTTCTGAGTGTCTGTGCTGTCTGATCAGAGTGTTTCCTAGTCGTGCAGGACCTGCACTGTAATCTTTACCGCCGAAAAAAAAACATGAACATTTTAAGATTAAAAATATAATACTTTTCTTATTTATGCTCAGAATATAGATTGTTGGTACTCTTAAGAACAGCCTCAACGCCTATATAATTTTGACCCCCCCCCCTTGAACCCCACTTTTTATTTGGTAAAACTTGGGTTTACATGGGTAAAACTTATTTTCTTATTTCTGCTCTAAAATACACGTAGATTGTGAGGCGAATATCCATAATCTATATTTTGAGCAGAAATAAAAAAAAAATTCAATTTTCACCCGAAAAGTGTAGTTTTTAGGGGATAAAATTTACCATGTATTTGAAAAGGCGTGTTTTCGTAATGCTATTCAAGCATTCTGAAGTTAATGAGACTTACACCGAGTCCGACAACGTCAATGAACTGGAAGCTGTTAGTGAAAAACGCCAACCATTAGATAACTGCATCATAACAAAAGTAGAGGCAATGATCGGGAATAGATACAATCAACCCATAGCTCCCATCAGAGACACCAAAGTGAAAGAAACACAAACATGCATCAACAGACCTAATGGAAACACCAACAGCGGAAAGCCAAAAAGACAATTACTTTCCCACAAAATGGCCAATAGGCTATCAAAAGTAAAATAACACAAGCGACACAAACACCTAAAGACAAACCATAACAATAACAAGGCATCGCAGGCGATACAAATCCCCTCGCACTACACGACACAAAATAACCCACAAGGGTTGACGTGGTGTGGTTGGCTGATTGATTCTTTGGGATTTTACCTCATGTCAATCCTTGTGGTTTATTTTGTATTGTCTCCCAGAGATTGGAAGAAAAGAGATAGAAGAAATAGTAGAAGATATGGAAGTGCAATTTCTTTCAAATGTTGCGTATGATTTCAAGCAAGTTCGACTTTCAAGGACCTAGAAAAAACATTGTCAACACTCTAGTGCCTATATTAATTAAAGGATTTTAATGTAAGTTAATACAAATAATGGTTTTGATAATATATTGAGCAAGTGCAACTTTCAGGTCACTGCAATGTCAGTGTGGCTATTCTTTAGCAAAAAATAAAATAAAATAAAAAATGACATTTTTCTAGGCCTACATTTATTATTGATATAAATGTCACTTCCCATCTTTAGGAAAATTTGACTTTCAGGGTCCTTGGCTTCAGGTCAAGGTCACTGTGTCCATCTTTAGAAAACGTTTATATGATTGTTGTATCACATCACAATAGTAATATGTTCTATAAAAGGGCTTTCCTTTGGAAGCAAGGAATACACCACAGAAGTGAAAAATATGGAGTGTACATGTTTTCTGGGCCAGACAAGCCAGTTTCGGCCATAAGGCCTCATCAGTGACCCTCAGATATTTTCAAAATTCCACAATGGAATCAATGATTCCAAAGGACAAGAAAATATAATCTGCACTATGATGTAGGGCAGGGAGACGTTTTACCGCCGCCACACATTCCCACACACCAGCTGTAGTGAAGTTAAATATGTTCTATAAAAGGGTTATCCCTTGGAAGCAAGGAATACACCACAGAAGTGAAAAATATGGAGTGTACATGTTTTCTTGGCCAGACTAGCCAGTTTCGGCCAATTACACCTCATCAGTGACCATCAGATATTTTCAAAATTTCACAATGGAATCAATGATTCCAAAGGACAAGAAAATATAATCTACACTATGATGTAGGGCAGGGAGACGTTTTACCGCCGCCACACATTCCCAATAGTAAGTCTGTGAAATAAAAAGCCCTGTAGACCCTGGTTTATAAAGAGGAAAGGATATTTTCTTGTCCTTTCGGACCATTGATTCCATTGCTGAATTTTGAGAATAAATGAGGGTCACTGATGATGCCTAATTGGCAGAAACTAGCTAGTCTGGCCCAGAAAACATGTACACTCCATATTGTCCAGTTTTGTGGTGTTTTCCTTGCTTCCAAAGGATAACCCTTTTTAGAACATATTTACGGAGGTTTACACTACTTGCCTTATTTTTGCTCAAAAACATAGATTGGGGTTACTTGTTAGAACTGCCTTATTGAGTTGGTTCTAATGAGCATTCACAATGTATGTTGAAAGCAGAAATAAGAGTTATATTTTTAGCAAGTATTTGTCTTTCTGACACCAAGTTGGACACAATTATTTCACATGACACGTTTTCCTAATGAAAACCAAAAAAAGTATATTAATGAAAAACACCACTTACTATAGGAAAAGTAGAAGTAAAACAAAGATCAGGAATTGATACAATTAACTTACTCCATCCATAAAAGACACCAAAGGGAAAGAAATACAAACATCAAGCGACCAGACCATAATGGAAACCTAAACAAAGGAAGGCCATATGGACAGTTACTTTCCCACAAAATGGCCATATGGCCATCCAAAATTAAAAGACACAAGTGATACACACAGTAAGTAACAAACAACAACATAAATAAATCGCCACAGAAGAGCCGCCTTGGAACGGTCAGTGGAAAATTTCCAATGGGGGGCTTAAATCGATTTTACGTGGCCACAATCCTCGCCCTTACTTCCGCCGCGATTTAGACAAATAATTTGTTCAGTCCGCATGAAGGCCTCCTAACTCATCAGGAAAGACTAGCTGCAGACTGAAGCTCTGTGGCAGAGGCATAATTTCCAGACTTGCTGTACTAGAATGCTACATAGATAGCAACATGGTCTGAGTAGTATTTGAAACATGTTCCAGAAGAAACTGGTTTGAGGTGTTTGATATATATATATATGGTCTAGAATCCCTCCTGATGTTTGTGTTGGTTCTTGAATAAGTTGTTGAAATTCTGGCAGAGTATGAATTATTTTATCTTTTTTTTTGAGGTCCCAGTTAAAATCTCCTAGTAATACAACTGGGCCTTGCTGGAAGACACTGAAGCTGACTTTTCAAAGCTTGGAGGAATGACTGACCTTTTGCTGGAGGATTGTACAAGATCATCAATATAGTTGGCTGATCTCTAATTTGTATATGTATCAGCATCGTTTCTAATAAAACATGTTCCACAGAAGCCAGTCTTTGTGGCCGTAGATGTCTTTTGATAAGAGCAGTCAGTCCATGGTTTGTTTTACGAGAGAAAATAGTGTAGTCTGACATATTCTATGGAGATTCATTGTATGTTTCAGTAAGGGCAATGACATCTGATAAATGTTATCCTGATCAATAGAAATATCTTGGTTGTGAGCCTTTAGGGATCTAACATTCAAATGTGTAATAATGGTATGGCCAGGCTCCTTGAGTGCGTGAATATGAGGTTTGCATTGCAGAGTACGATTTTCTTTCAGTCTGTTCATTTCTGCAAGAGCCGATTTATTTACTATAAGTTTTGCTGGGTCAAAGTTAATCAAGTGAAGTCCTGAAATTGACTTTGCACGGCTTAGTGCAACATAAGCTTGACCTGCTGTGAATCGACAATCAAAAGATACGTTCACATTTTTCAGTGTTTTACCTTGTACTTTATGTATGGTAGCACCCCATGCCAAAGTAAGCGGATATTGATTTCTTGTTATTCTTAGAGTATTTGTTTTGCCAAGAGTGAATGTTACAGTTTCAGCTTTGCCTGGGACAGCATCAAAGGCTCTTAATGAAGCTGGCATTGAATCCTTTGCTTTTCTGCCCACCTAACTGTTTTTGAAATGTAAAAAGACAGTTCCTTTTAGAGGAAAGTTCTTATTTATGTCAATTTTGGCTACTACACCATCTGCACCATTAACCAATCCATCTGATACATCACGGTTTTTGACGAGTGAAACACGAGCTCCTACTGCAATTAGGAGCCTTCATGAAGACCTCCTGTAAAATGACGGTCTGTTGTTATTTTGAGTGACTGTTTTACAGGCTTGTGAGATAGCTTTTATCTCTACTATTGACTGTTTAATTGTTGTCATTCTTTGCGAGTTGAAGGTATCTACTTGACGATTAGTAGCAAAAATATGTAAATTATCTGCGCTATCCATGTGTATACGTGTAGATAAAGTTTGAATGTCAATGTCTGTTTGTTGGCCTATTCTGACTCTATTAAGAATCTGTGCAAATTGTGGATCTCCTCTTTGTCTTTGTATTTCTGTGAGCTCATGAAGAAAGAAATGCTTTTCCAAAAATGTTAAATTAAGCTGTTGTAGAGGGTCTCACGCTGAACCATATACAGGTGAATCACCGACTGGAGGCAGTTGTAGCAAATCTCCAAAAGCTAAGACATAAACTCCTCCAAACGGAATATCCTCAGATAATATGCCTTTGATTTCCTGAAGTCTTTTATGGATATAAGTAAGAGTATGAGAACCTACCATTGAAACTTCACCAATAATAAGAATTTCTAGATGCTTGAGTTTACATCGCAGGGTATTTTTGTCACTTGATAATGGGATGTACTCTTGTTCATTATATTTCTTTCTTTCTTTCACTGGCAACTGCAGTGCAGAGCGTATAGCCATCCCTCCAATATTGAAAGAGGCAGTTCCTGTTGGTGCTGTAAGAATGACCTATACTTCTGATGGATCTTGTCAAGCATAGCGCAAAGTATGAATAATTCCATATATGGTTTTTAATACATTGGATTTTCCAACACCTCTGCCACCACTCAAGAAGATAAAGAAAGGTGGCATTTTTTCCCAGTTTAGACTCATATTCTAGACAGGTTTTTAATTATTTGGATCCCATTTTGATTTATATCAGTCTTTGAATCGACTGCCTATTCGAAATTTGCAAAATTGTAGTATGTTTCCTCTGGCTCTCTTTGCCGGATCATTACAGGGTCACTGATGAGGCTTTATTAGCCGAAACTACGTAGTATGACCCATCTTCTATCTTATGAATGTTTTCATTGCTCTTATAGGAACTCATTTTTGATTTTTATTTCATTTTTCACATTCCAACACCAGTCAATAATGTAGTTATGCAAAAGACGTTGCTCAGTGTTCAAAGTTCTGACCATTGAAAAGTAGTCATCTTTAGGTATGAGATCATTTGAATGTTAAACTGAAAAAGCACTCTGCACTGTACTTTCTTTGAGACAAAACTCTGAAGGCTGCATAGCTTGATCTGAACACATATGAATATAATCATTATCTAGTTCTTGAATTCTGTCTTCATCTGATTTTTCCTGCTCAAACTGATTAGCTATAGTATCCCATGAATGTTGTGGGGGATTGCTGATCATCAGTCATACTGTTTTCAAGTTCTTGAGCTAAGCCTTCATAATGTTCTATTTTGGATTTCAATTTGTCTTTGTTTTCATTGTATTTTTGCTCATAAGAACCATCTGAGAGTAGACTGTTTTCATTACGCCAAGGTAAATATAAAATCAGAAGTCTATGAAAATGACCTTCTGGGTCTTTAGCTTTTAGGTTTTTGTGAAATCTTATCACAGCTGGGTTTTTTCTCCTATACATTCTACCTAGGTTTCTCTGAAGATGAATATAAGCGCTTGATGTGTTTCCATTATCAATGGGATTTGTGTCAATGCTACTGTCTTCTTTTTCAGTCTTCATGCCATAATTTTATACAAAGTCAGCAAGACAATAATTTTCTAGTAATAATGGTCTAGCTGCATATTTCTGAAGGATACTGGTTTGGAAAACATCTGTAGGATCTTCTGATAAGGACTCAAGATCCTTCTTATTTCGTAGAATATATGTTCTTTTACTGGGTATATCAGTAGGAATGAAAATAACTTCTATTTTACTTTCACGGAGAGGCATTGATAACAAACGCTATATGGCTTCATCAGATGAAATTTCCCTGTGAGTCAAAAATACATTACCAAGAACGCTTAACTTCTCTTTGATAGTAATGTCTCTTTTTTTATTCCTTTGATGCCTGTTGTAATAGCTGACTCATGGTTCTCTCAGATTTACATAAATAGCTTGTGACATACCTTACACAAGCATATGTATCAAGCACTAATTGTATGTCAGTGTTAGCTCTACAAGCTTTTAGAAACAAAGGATTGTAATTATTTATAAATGATTCATCTGGATTTCTTTTCAAACAACTATATGCCTACTAGTTGATACTGCTAAAGCATTTAAATAACTCTCAATTGCTACTGTATTCTTTTCCAGTAAAGATGATAGCAAAAGTGGCTCTAGTGGATTCCAATTTTTCATAGAATCATCAATGTTTTTGAGGATTTTTTCAGATGCTTTTATTGTGGCTGGGTCTGTGTCCTCATCAGGAAGAGAAGCTATCAGTGTTTTTGGACTTGGGGGCTTTGGAAAATCAAATCGGCATACAGTATTCTTTTTGTTTACATGTTCTCGAATGTGAGTGCTTCTGTAGTTGGGTCACTAACTGGTGGAGCTCTTGATCTTCATCCTCAGGTGGAATGTGGCAAGATATGTATTTGTCAATAAAAGCTGCCAGTTCTTCATTGGTATTTTCACCTAATTTTTGGGCTTCTTTGACATGAAGAGCAACACGAAAATGTACTCTTCCACGACCCTGAAATTCCCTCTTAATGTCATAGTTAATAATTTGTCCGATTAGATACGGTGGTGCAATTACCACACCACTGAATGGTTTGTGGAACATATAATCTATATGGCGTGCTACTGTAACTGGGTTACGTTTGAACCAATGGCTTTTCGTTTCAAAGTCCATTTCATTGATTTCTTGTTCTGTAAAATTAACTCCAAACTGTTTTCCAAGAATTTGTAAAATTTCTGTCCAACGGAATTCAGCAACAGAAAATGTTAAAAAAATTATAAGGTCCAAGTTGCCTGATTTTAGCCAAGCAATCATACTGCATCTTCTGCCTTGAAGCCGGTCATCCTCGCACTGAACTTAGGACTTTAAATCCTTCATCCATGCATAATACTCTGTTAATACAGGATTTATCTAATATGTCTTTGGCAGTAATTTCACGGCCATTGAGTGATTGGGGTTTATTCTTTCTTAGAGCAATGTTGATGTTTTGTTGTATTTTATGTGCTTCTATTACATATTGTGCGAAAAAGAGGTACTGCGTTGATTCAGCAAAACGTGTATCCGTGTTGAGAAGCCTTGCATCAAAATACTTATTTCTAGTTAGTTGTGTTGTTCGATTACAATTAAATCCAGATTTGCCTGTTGGAAATAACCTGGGGAATGCAAGCACTTCAGCAGCATCCACATCTTTTAAAACACTTAAAGGACGCTGAGCCTCTCCAGGAGCAAACCTGTAGACACAATAATTTTTTGAAGGCAAGTGTCATATTTAGTTGGAGGAAGTGAATTATCCAGGTCTTCATCGCTTCCTTCATCACTATGTTCTGCCATCTTGTATATCAGATATTTGTTCATTTGTAACAATTGCTGATGAGTTTGTTTCCAAAATGGTTTTTCTGTTGTGTCTTGAATTTTGTCCTTCTTCATGCAATGATTGTCAAATATCAGGATGTTCTCTTTCATTAGTTTCAGTCCACCTGTTATTTATACAAACAATTTTGTATTGTTCATTGTTTTTTATTAGATGTTGTAGTGCTCTTTGAACAGATTCAGGATTCACTGTTTGGTAAGTAACATGTCCATGGTATTCTAACTTTCTTTTCAGTTTTAATGATATTAAACCAGACTGAGAAATTGTTCTTGGGAGTATATTACATACTCTAGTTAAGTCTGCAGGTACATTCACAACTGCACCATGAATTCCTTTTTGAGCACCACGAGGTAAATTAATGATTTTCATAAAAATAATCCTTTGTGCAAGTAGTTGTGTTTCCAGATCCCATAAATGCAGTAGTTCATCCGGTATAGGTTCAACACACAATTGATTGTACTGAGATTGAGGACGCATTCTATTGTTTTAAGGTGTCTATTACATGTTTTACATATCCACTTTTTGTTGTCATTATCAATTGTTGCCTGCAAACACTGTTTAAGAAGAGCTCTGTTTGTTTTCTTGTATTTTTGAAAATCAATACTTATGACCATATGTTTATACATCCATCTTGAACATGATTCATAAATATAAGTTGGGCCATTAAGGATTTCTTTGTGGAAAAATGCAATGGAGTTTTCTGTTTGAATTTTCCTAATTTAAACAACTCTTTCCTTAGTTTGTTGTTTTTCAATAGTCTTGACTTGTTGTGTTTTCCTCTTTCTTATATTTGCCACTCTTTCATTAGTTTGTCTCTTTTCAATAATTATCTGATCTGGTGTTTTTTCTCTTTCCTAAACTTGCAATTCTTTCATTAGTTTGTTGTTTTTCAATCTTATTTTCATTTGGCATTCTCCGCTTCCTTATATTTGCCACTCTTTCTTTTGTTTGTTGCTTTTCAATTATCATCTGATTTGATGTTTTTCTCTTTCTAATATGTGCCACTCTTCCTTTTGTTTTAAGCTTTTCAATTATTTTGTCTTGTAGTGTTTTCTTATATTTGCCACTCTTTCTTTTATTTGTTGCTTTTCAATTATCATCTCATTTGGTGTTGTTCTCTTTCTGATATTTGCCATTCTTTCTTAAGTCTGTTGTTTTTCAATCAAATTTTCATTTGGTGTTTTTCTCTTTCATATATTTGCCACGCTATGTTTAGTTGTAAGCTTTTCAAATCTTTGCCTTGTAGTGTTTTTGATTTTCTTATATTTGCCACTCTTTCTTTTGTTTGTTGCTTTTCAATTATCATCTCATTTGGTGTTTTTCTCTTTCTTATATGTGCAACTCTTTCTTTATTCTGTTGTTTTTTTTCCATCAAATTTTCATTTAGTGTTTCCCTCTTTCTTATATTTGCCACTCTTTCTTTAGTTTGTAGCTTTTCAATAATCTTGACTTGTAATTTTTTTGATTTTCTTATATTTGTCACTCTTTCTTTAGTTTGTAGCTTTTCAATAATCTTGTCTTGAACCTTTTATGATTTTCTAATATTTGCCACTCTTTCTTTAGTTTGTAGCTTTACAATAATCTTGTCTTGTCCTGCTTTTGATTTTCTTATATTTGCCACTCTTTCTTTAGTTTGTAGCTTTTCAATCATCTTGTCTTGTACTGTTTTTTTTATTTTCTTATATTTGCCACTCTTTCTTTAGTTTGTAGCTTTTCAATATTCTTGTCTTGTTCTGTTTTTGATTTTCTTATATTTGCCACTCTTTCTTTAGTTTGTAGCTTTTCAATAATCTTGTCTTGTACGGTTTTTGATTTTCTTATATTTGCCACTCTTTCTTTAGTTTGTAGTTTATCAATAATCTCGTCTTGTACTGTTTTTGATTTTCTTATATTTGCCACTCTTTGTTTAGTTTGTAGGTTTTCAATAATCTTGTCTTGTACTGGTTTGGAATTTCTTATATTTGCCACTCTTTCTTTAGTTTGTAGCTTTTCAATAATCTTGTCTCGTACTGGTTTTGGTATTCTTATATTTGCCACTCTTTGTTTAGTTTGTAGGTTTTCAATAATCTTGTCTTGTATTTGTTTTTATTTTCTGATATTTGCCACTCTTTCTTAAGTTTAGAGCTTTTCAATAATCTTTTCTTGTACTGTTTTTGATTTTCTGATATTTGCCACCCTTTCTTTAGTTTGAAGCTTTTCAATAATCTTGTCTTGTACTGTTTTTATTTTCTTATATTTGCCACTCTTACTTTAGTTAGTAGCTTTTCAATAATCTTGTCTTGTACTGTTTTTGATTTTCTTATATTTGCCACTCTTTCTTTAGTTTGTTGTCTTTCAATTAGCTTTTCATGTAGTGTTTTTTGTTTTCTTATACTTGCCACTCTTTCTTTAGTTTGTTGCTTTTCAATTAGTTTTTCATCTGTTAATTTTCTCTTTCTTATTTTTGCAATTCTTTCTTTAGCTTGTTGTTTTTGAATCCAATTTTCACTTGGTGTTTTTCGCTTTCTTATATTTGCCACTTTTTCTTTTGTTTGTTGTTTTTCAATCAAAGTTTCAACCTGAACATGCCTCTTTTGTTGAAAATGAAGACTCTGGAACTTTTGCTGATCAAGAAAATATTTGTTCAAAAGGTTATGATTTGGTGAAGTTGGTAACTGTTGTGTGAATAGTGTTGGAAAAGTTCTAGCACATTATTTTTCACACAAAGATACAAATGAGTTCGCATTTCAGAAATGTCAAAATCAATTTGGAGAAAAGATGAAAATGCAAATGCAATTGCCATTATTCCTAATATAGGCTGATAGGATGGCTGAGTAACAGGTGGGTACAATGCCTTATCTGTCCATTCTTTGCAGTATATAATTTCTTACTGTGGTTTCACTTCTGTGAAATGTTTTTCTGTTCTTAGGGAATCAAATACAGATAGCTGTTGAGATTCAGGATTGAAGTAAGAGGTCATCCAGTGTCCTGGTATATGGTGAATATTTATGGAGAATTTCTGGTAGGGAACAGGTGGTCTTAAAAGTGCATTTTGATCTTTTGAAGTTACAGCAAAATGCATTTCAGCTGGGGTGTAGTAGCCAATGTAATTCTCCTCGGATAGAATGCTTTTCATGCGCATTATCTCAACAGCCCATTGAATGACGTCATCAGAGATTTCTGTATGGCTTCCTTTGATCTGATCTGCCAAATCATCTTTGCTGTGACTTAACTGGCTATCACAAGCTGGAGCTTTCAGAATTTTTCGTTTCTCAGCGACGAATGCAGAGTTCTCCCGCCGTCGTGTTTCTTCAGTTTTGCGCTTTGTTCTTGGCATTCTTTAAATGGAGCTGAAATAGAGATCAAATGTCTATAATACAGCGAGTTTAAACTTTGATGTACAGTCAAACCTGTCGTAAAAGTACTGGCTAGTCGGTTTCAAGTTTGCATCACACTAAACAACAAAGGTAAAGTGAAAACAGTTTGTTTTTATTTAGCAACTGTGCCAAGTTACAATCCCAATTTTATGACTGCCACAGTTCTAGTAATTTATTGCATAATATTTGCTGTCATGTGACCATGGGTAAACAAAGGTACATTAAAATCCTGTTACTGAGACCAGCTAAAATTAAGACCAATTCCACTTTGAAAACCTTGTTAAGTAGCTTCAGCTATTTTTTCAGGGGCTTTTGGCATACAATATCCTATGATAAGTGATCTTCTTTGAGACTGTTCAAAAGTGGTGTAAAACACAACTGTTGAACAGTCCCGAAGGTGGTCATAATAGAGGCATTTTAAAAGATTGTTATTTTTACGACATGGCTAATTTTAAATTAAACTAGAAATGTGGCCACTGAACACGGACGTAGAAACCTGGGTCTTGGGTGTAACACATCATTTCATGATGGTAGGCATTTCTGCCAAGTAATTTCAAAATCCATCTAGAAATAAGAAATTTATTGACAGTGTTTAAGTTTTAGACTTTTTAACCTTTGACCTTTAGGTATGTATTTGATCTTGGAGGTACAGATCTTTGTTTTTTGTGAGACAGATCATCTGATGATGATTAACATTTCTGCCAAGTAATTTGAAAATCCATCCAGAAATAAGAAAGTTATTGACCATGTTAATGTTCTAGACACTATTATTGAACTGTGACCTCTAAGAACAACCTCGACTTTTTGAGGTACCAGGCTGAGATTTGCAAATGACACATTATCTCACAACTGTTAATATTTCTGCCGAGTAATTTCAAAATCCACCCAGAAATAAGAAATTTATTGACCATCTTTCGGAAGTTTCGGAACCTTTTTTTTCACCTTTGGCCTCTAAGATCGACCTTGACTTTGGGGGTACAGACCTAGGTTTTGCCCATGAAACACCATCTCATGACTGTTAATATTTCTGCAAAGTAATTTCAAAATCCATCTAGAAATGAGAAAGTTATTAGTTGTGTTTAAGTTTTGAGGGGACGAATCAATGAACGGCTGAACGAATGGACAGGGGCAGGTCTATATGCTCTTCCACTCTTCTTTGAATGGTTGTGCAAAGAAAAGGTCCCACTGAGAAATTATGTAATAAGTATGGTGGTTTTTCATGCAGTCAAACACAGATGATATGGGCCCCGTCAAGCGATTTTGGTACTTATCGCCTATGCGAGCAGCGAAGGTTCAGGCGAGCCTGCGCATCCGCGCAGTCTCACCAGAACCTTTGCTGCTCGCTCATTCAAGCAGTGAATCAAGAGGAACCTTCAGACAGAAAACCATATCCCTGACCCCTCTGAATGGCTGGGCATGCGCAGTTAAAATTTGCTCGAAGACACAAATTCGCTTGGCGGGCTCATATATTCCTCAAACAATCACCGCAATCATAGTTGTGTTTTAGCGGTAATTGTGGATGTTTTCTAACTAATGTGTTTATCATTTGTTTTTGTAATGGAAATTGTTCTGATCTTGCAGCAGAATGATAAGATGAAAAGTTTTCTTCCGTTGATTCAAGAAGGACAGTTGTCAGTTTCTGGTGAAAGAATATGCACTGTACTGGTTGACTGCATACATATAAGCATGCCCAGAGAAAGAGTGGATAGGTAAACTGACCGGCTCAAAAATAACCTAAAATAGTGTTGACTGGGCCGTTTAACTCTAATACAAACAGCCTCATAATCCATAGCTTATCCCACTAATTCCTTTCTTGCATACATAACAGTAAAGAGTAGTCTTTCAAAACCTGAACATGGAAACTAAAGATTTTGTTGTTCCTTCTTTTCACTATATTTAAGTTCTTGAAATGAAAACAGGAGTTCTACCAAAAGCTACATCATATCCATGGGGGAGCCAAATCAGTGGACGATAAAATGTAGGTCCAGTTGGAACATGGTCACACCCTCTTGTGATAGGGACTTGAAGATAAGGGTAAAAGGTAGGGTTGTGGCAATGGTTCACTAAGTCAGTGAACCATAGAAGGTAGGTAAAGGTTAGCACTTGAGCGTAGTAGGAAAAGCTACAGTTTTCACAACTTTCACAAAGTCAGTGAAACATGAAATGTATGCCAAGATGTAATATTGGTGGAGGGAAAGAACACCAGACTTCTATAATGCACCTTGCTTGAAGCAGGCATGAAAAATGTATCATGTTTTTACATCACCTAAAGGTAATGTTTGATATCAACTATTTCACTTTTAAGACTGAAATAAATATCAAGAAATTAAAATAGATCTAAATATTGAAAAACTATGTCAGGTATGCAAGAAAAGTAGACATTCAGCCATCGTGCAATCTAGCTACTTCATGCTTTTAATTTTATGCAAAATGGGGTTGTGCAATTACTAAGAAAGCAGGAACAGCAAGTTAAAATACAAGCAGCAGCTACACATTACAGTGATTAAGACAAAATTACAGGTAATTTACACGATGTTACCAGCACCACCAGGTGGAGGTAGGTCTAAAATCATAGCTAATATTATATGTATAATTATAGACACAGCATTGTATCCAATATCAAAATGGCTACCGTGTTACAGATGGTGTTATGGGATTTGTGACTGATCAAATTTTCCTGACTAAAGTAAATGGCATAATATTAACTATGATAGGTGCCTAAGTTTTTTTATTGTTCTTAATGCCAAAACAATACACATTTTTAACACCAGAAAATCAACTTCAGTGAAGTTGATGTCGCACCTGATCCCCACCTTCCCAACACAAAAAATAAAGTTTATTTAAGACAGAAGAAATGAATATAGGGCTTTGAGAAGAATCCATAGCCTATGGTAAAAACTGTGATAGAATGAACTAAAATGATACAAGAATTATATCCAAAGCATATAAACATCCTCATATCATGGAGAAAACACAAGCTAAGTTTCAAAATGATTAGTATAAAACTGTAAGAGGAGTTGTGATGACGAGGTACCTATCATATATCAACTAAAGGTTAACAATGACTAAGTTCACAATGTGGAAAAAGTGACAATAATTGATCCAAATATTAAGTCCAAACCACATGCAGAGCCTCATGCCATAGCAAAAACGCATGCAAAGTTTAAAAAGTTCAAAATGCGCAAAAAGTGAAAAAACTATTCTGAGAATGCTGTCGAAACCACATTCACATCCTCATACCATGCCGAAAGCACATGCTAAGTTTCAAAATGATCGGAATTAAACTGCAAGAGCAGTTGCGATGACAAGAGGTATCTATCATATATCAATTGAAGGTTAAACATGTCTAAGTTAACAATGTGGAAAAAGTGATAAAAATTGATATGAAGATAAAAGTAGAAGTAAAATAAAGATCAGGAATTGATACAATTAACTTACCCCACCCATCAAAGACACCAAAGGGAAAGAAACACAAACATTAAGCGACCAGACCATAATGGAAACCTAAACAAAGGAAGGCCATAAGGACAGTTACTTTCCCACAAAATTGCCATATGGCCATCCAAAATAAAAAGACACAAGTGATACACACAGTAAGTAACAAACAACACCATAAATAAACCGCCACAGAAGAACCGCCTTGGAACGGTCAGTGGAATGATTTCCACTAGGGGGCTTAAATCGATTTTACGTGGCCACAATCCTCGCCCTTACTTCCGTCGCGATTAAGACAAATAATTTGTTCAGTCCGCATGAAGGCCTCCGAACTCATCAGTGCAACATCTCCGTGAACACAAAAATCAAAGAACCACAGAGGTGAGACAACGGTGAGGACTCGACAGCAAGAAACCACTGAAATGCTGGAGCAAAAGAAAACCAACAGTTAGACTCCGATGGGCCCGACCAGAGACAGAGCATCAGGCACCAACCAACATTACCATGAATTAGATCTCTCTTATTCTCAATAAGCCTTTACGTTGGAGCCGTCATAGAATCTGAGGCCTGACCCACCGGCGTGCAATTAAAGAGGGAAGCAAAGTTGCCAACCGTGATTGGGTTAACTACCATGCAAGCAGTCTGTCGTATAAAATCCATGTTGTACCCAATCTTTTTATATCGAAGAATGATTTTACGAAATTGGGTGCTGAAGTCATTGCGGTCATATATTTTTCTGAATTTATATACTAAGTCACCATAAAATTCGGGTTCCGATAGACCTTGTTGCAGAAGAGATTTAAGTCCAATATTGAATTTTGAAATTAAATCAGAATGGCGTCTATAAAATTTTGAAAAGGCTTTGCGTAGTTTATGGTACCGATAACCCTGATTAAGGAGTTTAGCTGTTAATAATTTATTACGAGTGTTGAAGTCAGTTACATGACTACACACTCTAGCAAATCGAATTAATTGCAAAATATAAACGCCATAGGATGGCGCACGAGGAACACCACCATCCAAAAAAGGAAAAATTACAATCTCAAAATCAAAGTCATCGCGTTTATCACAAATTTTGCACGAAACAAATCCATCTACAATAGACAGATATAAATCCAAAAATGGGGCCTCGGTATCAGAAGAATTTGCTTTATTTAACTGAAGTTCTGGGGGGTAAATCTGACTGATCAAACCATCAAAATAGGTATTATCAATATTTAATAAATCATCTAAATATCTAGAAGTGGAGCTAAAAGCTTCAATAATTTCAGATTGGTTATCAATGGAAAGCGACAAAATGAAGTCTCTTTCATAACAATACAAGAACAGATCAGCCACAGGAGGTGCGCAATTAGTACCCATCGGAATACCCACAATTTGTCTAAATAACTTAGTACCGAATCTAATATAAATATTGTCAAGTAGAAAGGTGAATCTAATATAAATATTGTCAAGTAGTAAAGTCCAAACCACATGCGCATCCTCATACCATGGGAAAAACACAAAATAAGTTTCAAAATAATCGGTATGAAACTGTAGGAGGAGTTGCAATGACACGGCACCAAGTGTAAATTGTTGACGGACAGACGGACGGAAAACTGTACATCCTCATACCATGCCGAAAGTACATGCTAAGTTTCAAAATGATCGGTATAAAACTGCAAGAGCAGTTGCGATGACAAGAAGTATCTATCATATATCAATTGAAGGTTAAAAATGACTAAGATAACAATGTGGGAAAAGTGATAAAAATTGATCCGAAGATAAAGTCCAAACCACATGCGCAGCCTCATACCATGGCAAAAACACACAAAAAGTTTCAAAATAATCGGTATGAATCTGTAGGAAGAGCTGCGATGACAAGACACCCAGTGTAAATGTTGACGGAAAGACGGACGGAAAACTGCACGGACGTACGAACGGAAACTTGCACGCCTATGCTTTCCTGCAAAAGCAGGTGCGACAAAAATAAGAGGATTACTGTAATGCTTAAAATAGACACATGAAAGTAACTTCTATCAAGACTATTCAGAGAATGAATATGAAATGGACCAATTGTACCTTTACTGTCTCTACTACAGACATATAAGCAGTCGTCAAGAAACAATACATTGACTGATTGATTGATTTGAGGTTTAACATCCCTGTCAACACTGTAAAGGTCATTTTGGAGACGTTGCTTCCAATTTTGTGGGACTTTTACCCGACATTGAGATGAAATGACATCTCAAGCCCTGTCGCCCAATGAAACCAATAAGGTTTAAGGTCTAAATCGCGACGGAAGTAAGGGCGAGGATTGTGGCCACGTGAAATTAATTTAAGCCCCCCCCCCCAGTGGAAATCATTCAACTGACCGTTCCAAGGCGGTTCTTCTGTGGCGGTTTATTAATGGTGTTGTTTGTTACTGTGAGTATCACTTGTGTCTTTTTATTTTGGATGGCCATATTGCCATTTTGTGGAAAAGAAACTGTTCTTATGGCCTTCCTTTGTTTAGGTTTCCATTATGTTCTGGTCGCTTAATGTTTGTGTTTCTTTCCCTTTGGTGTCTTTGATGGGTGAAGTAAGTTAATTGTATCGATTCCTGATCTTTGTTTTACTTCTTCTTATTAACATGGACGGTCCAACTCGCACCGCGGTTCCTGGACAGGCTTAGATCCTCTAAACTGTTTACCAGTACTAGTGTGCGGACCGGATTCAGCTCTGCGTGGAAGCATCATGCAGCCTATATATTTCTTCAAGCCCCTATGGGCGGGGGCGTTAGAAACAATACATATTACATACTTGTGCATAAAATCATATAATGAAGAATGCAAGAACTCTCAAATATCATCAGCACTCTTTTGATGGCATTTTAGTCGTTAAGAAACAATACATACTTGTGCATAAAATCATCTAGTGAAGAGAGCAAGAAACTCTCAAATATCATCATCACCCTCTTGGTGACATTTAAACAAAAAACATATATCTCACACTATCATTATTCTAATGATTATAAAATGGAAGTAATATATTTCTATTTGTTATCTCTAGCCAGGATAAACAAAGCAAGTTTGAAACTAGAATTGTGTCCAAAGGAGAAATATGCCCCCGTGAAATGACATGGGACACAAAAGTGATTGTTTGATTTGAGGTTTAACGTCCCCGTCAACACTGTAAAGGTCATTTTGAAGACGTTGCTTCCAATTTTGTGGGACTTTTATCCGACACTGAAATGAAATGACATCTCAAGGCCAGTTGCCCAATGAACTAGACAAAAGTATTCAGTGGGGCACTATACCCCTGGCCAGTGCCATCACCTCAGCTGAAAATAGCAATGTCAAAAGCTTCTTTGCATATACAGGCCATATTCCAAAGAATGGTCATTTTCAAGATTCAAAGGGCAATAACTCTGAAAGTAGGAAAGCAAGAGTTATGGTTCATGTGTTCTGCACAATGTCTCATGGTGTTCAACATTCGTGTGGAGTTTCATGAAAATATGTGAAGCCGTTTTAAAGGAATTGAGAAGACACGAAAATGTTAGCAGACACATAATTTACAATCTTCAAAGGGGAATAATTAGTAATGTATGCAAACAAGAGTTATGGTTCTTTTGCTCTGCCCATCCTATTATCTTGCTTTACATTTGTTTGAAGTTTCATGAAATTATCTCAAACGGGTTTAAAGTTACAGAGCGGACACAAGTGTATGATAAAACTCGTAAAATTCAAAGGGCAATAACTCTGAAAGTAGGAAAGCAAGAGTTACGGTTCATCGGTTCTGCTAGTCGTCTCATGGTGTTTAACATTTATGTGAAGTTTCATGATAATATGTCAAGCAATTTATAAGTTATGGAGCGGACACGAAAATGCAAGTTAATACATTCAAAGGGCAATAACTCTGAAAGTAGGAAAGCAAGAGTTACGGTTCATGTGTTCTGCACGTCGCCTCATGGTGTTTAACATTTATGTGAAGTTTCATGAAAATATATCAAGCGGTTGAAGAGTTATGGAGCGGATATGAAAATGCAAGTAAAAACATACAAAGGGCAATAACACTGAAAGTAGAAAAGCAAGAGTTACGGTACATGTGTTCTGCACGTCGTCTCGTGGTGTTTAACATTTATGTGAAGTTTCATGAAAATATATCAAGCGGTTGAAAAGTTATGGAGCGGACATGAAAATGCAAGTAAAAACATACAAAGGGCAATAACTCTGAAAGTAGAAAAGCAAGAGTTACGGTTCATGTGTTTTGCACGTCGTCTCATGGTGTTTAACATTTATGTGAAGTTTCATTAAAATATGTCAAGCGGTTCAAAAGTTATGGAGCGGACACGAAGATGTTAACACACACACACACACACACACACACACACACACACACACACACACACACACACACACACACACACACACACACACACACACACACACACACACACAGAAAAAACGGAAACTACATACCCCCATGGCATACTGCGTATGCCTGGGGTTTAAAAACGTTTTGTAACACAGTGTAAGTGCATTTTTGACCTTGACCCTGGAGGCACTAGTTTGGGTCATGTAAGCGACACATGGTCTGATGATTGTTAACACTTCTGCCAAGTAATTTCAAAATCCATCTTAGAATGAGAAATTATTGAACAGACACGAATAAAAGACCATCTATTTGACCTTTGACCTCGACGTATGCCCTTGACATTGGAGGTACCGACCTAGTCTTGCATACAACACATCGTCTCATAATGGTTTACATTTCTGCCATGTTACTTCAAAATCCATCTAAGAATTAGAAATTTTTGACCGGACATGAAAAAAGATAATTTTTTTTTAACTTTGACCTCTTCGTATGACCTTGACAATGGAGGTACTGACCTGGGTCTGGCGAGCAACATAAAAAGTCTATCCAGAAATAAAACGAGGTCCGCAAGCGGGGCATTATACGCCCGTGGCAATGAGTTATCCGGAAACGAAATGTTTAGAAAAATCTGTCAAAGGGGTATAGCTCTGGTAATATTTGACATGCCATAACCTCAAAAAAATATGCTTTGTTCCATATCATGGGCTTACTGTGTGTAAAGTTTCAACATTATAATAGCTAAAATGTAGTTGAAGTTATCCAGAAACAAAACTTTACAAAAAATTTGTACAGAATTTTTTAAAGTTGCATTACTCTATTATTATTTGGTGTACCATAACCTGGAAACAATATGAGCTGCCCAACAGTATGGTCTAATTATATATGAAGTTTCAGCTAAATCAGATGTAAAGGGTAGAAGTCATCCCAGAACGATAAGTTTACAAAAAAAATTCAAAGGGGCATAGCTCTATTATAATTTAATGGACCGTTACCTCGAAACAATATAAGCTGCCCCACATCATGGTCTAATTATGCATGAACTTTCAGCTTGATCGGATGTAAACTGTAGGAGGAGTTATCCGGAAATAAAAAGTTTACAGGATGGACAGACGGAGGGACATATGGACAGACGGATGGACGGCCTGGGACATAGCATAATACGGCCTTTTTTCAAAAGGGCGTATAAAAAGTTATTGACCTGATACAAAATAAAAAAGACCCTTTTTAACCTTTGATTTTGACTTTGTGGTCCCGACCTTGGTCATGAGCTTGACACATCGTCTCATGATGGTAAATATTTCTGCCAAGTAATTCCGAAATTCATCTAGGAATAAGAAAGTTAGTGACCAGACACGAAAAAAGACCTTTTTTACCTTTGACTTTTTCCCTGATCGGGTCTCATGTGCAGCACATTGTCTAATGATGCTTAACATCTCTTCCAAACAATTTTAAAATCCA
Organism: Lucinisca nassula; assembly: GCA_963580285.1. Classification (NCBI taxonomy): domain Eukaryota; kingdom Metazoa; phylum Mollusca; class Bivalvia; order Lucinida; family Lucinidae; genus Lucinisca; species Lucinisca nassula. The sequence goes on from CAUZLF010000652.1 coordinate 58,111, forward strand.
TCCAGAAACAAAAAAGTTATTGACCGGATGAGAAAAAAAGACCCTATTTTGACCTTCGACCTTTATGTATGACCTTGATCTTTGAGGTACCGACCTGGGTCTTGCGTGATACACATCGTCTGATGATGGTTAACATTTGTGCAAATTAATTTCAAAATCCATCAAAGAATAAGAAAGTAATTGACAAGACACAATTTGTCCATACATTCATGCATCTCCAAAGTGACCTTTACAGTGTTGATGGGGACGTTAAACCTCAAATCAAACAAACAAATCATACATACAGACAGGGTAAACTATTTATGTCCGCCGCCTTTTGGCTGGGGCATAAGAATCTCCTTCATTGTATATGTAACAAGTGATCATACTAGTTTTTCTTTTGTTTTTTTTTATGTCTTGAGGCCCAAAAACATCTTCCTGTGAGTCAGGAGGGGACGTAGAAGGTCCAGGTTCTGTGTGCTCCGGTGTCTTGTATGAAGATGTAGGACTAAACAGTCGTTTTGGCATTAGTGGTGAGCTGATAGTTGAAGCACATTCACGGCTTGGTGTAGATAGCTGGACGAAGTCTGACTGGTAGAGTCAGGAAATGCACAGTCACCAAAAACCTCACTAAGCGCTTGTTGGAGTATATTTTTTTCATTCTTCATCTGAGATAATTTTGTTGACAAAGCTGAATTATACTTCTGTAGTTCTCTTATTTTGTTCTCCTTTTTTTTTTTTGATTTCCTCTGAAGATTTCTTAACATGTTTTTCAAGGTCATCTGCTTTCTCACAGATTTTTGTGTTATGTTTATGACTTCAGTCGTTAGATTTGATTTTGTCAATCCACCTCTTTCATGTCTAGTATGCAACCCAATTAGGGCATCCATATACATTTTAATAGTCTTTAAATTTTCTTGTGCATCCAGCTCAGACACCTGCAGAAGCGAAATATTGTTGAATTTGCTGCACAAGTAACCTGGTGTGATCCTTTTGCCATCAAATAACCTAGGTGTGTACTATGCACTCACATGCTTGAGGGGATTACAGGTTGCAACCTGAATAAATGTTGATATTGGATCCTATAAGAATCATAAGAAAATAAAATGTATGCTATCTACAGTTCTACAATATAGATGTTATGGTGTAAAATATGGAGTGCATAATGGCTGTGATTATATGATGTTACCAGCACCACCACATGGAGGCGGATCACTCTGAAAGCCTGCATCTTAACTGATACAGAATTACTATTATTATTTTAATGAAAATTCAAGACAAAATATAATGGTTATAACAAAATTGTACTATTCAAGTAGGCTCTAAAAATGGCTTTAAAACCATTAGCCTGCTAAATAATTAATTTTGTTACACTTATTTTTGATTTTCAACCAATCAAATGACTTAGAGTATTCTATTGTTTTGAATTTGAAACTGAATGACAGTGTAGATTCTGATCAGATGGCTTGCTCTACCTCTGCACTTATCCTGTTGAACTGGATGAGGGCAAAAGGACAACAATTTCTGGTGTATCTGTATATATGTTGATGCAAACTTCCACTGGTGCCATAATGTACTCTTTACCCATTCAGTACCAGGATTCCCTAAAGGGTATGTTGGTAAACAGCGCAGGTCCAGATCAGATGCAGCTGAATGTGGCATCTGATCAGTGTCTGCATTGTTTGAAAAAAAATTCAGCCATTTTCTAAATCTATGTTGAAGAAAAACACAATCCCTCACAGTTAAATTTTGAAATGAACTCCTGCTATATATAAGATTCCATTTGGTACAAAAAGGGTTAAGACACAAAGGACATGAGAAGAAAGCAAAAATATATATAGAGGAAATTCCGCAGCCAAGCAATGTACAATGGAAGCAAAAGAAGACTACATCATGCCATAAAAATTACCATCAAAGAATGAATAAGAAAAAATGAGTCAACTTACCCTAATGGATTAAGTCACCCAGGCATTCCTCAGAGCACAATATCTGTAAAGGTCTAAGACACTGAGTTAGTGCTGAAATCACAGTGTTTAACAAAGAGAAAAGAGCTGTCAAACGACAGCATAGCTAGTTTTGCACCTTCAAGATATAACATTTCTCCATCAAAATAGTATTCAAGATAATAAGCAAAATCACTGCACCATGAAATATAGGTCACATTGACCTAGGTATTTTTTGAGGTAAGTCATCAGGTCCCATGGAACTCATAATCCAGGTGAGACATTTCTCCATCAAAAAGTATTCCAGATAATAGGGAAAATTACTGAACCATAAAATTTACGTCACACAGACCTAGATATAATTTGACGTCAATCATGGGGTCACATGGAATTAAAAAAAATCCAGGAATGATGTTTCTTCATCAAGAAGTATTCAATAGAATAGGCAAAATCACGGAACCATGAAATAAAGGTCACACTGACCTAGATATATTTTAAGGTAAATCATGGGGTCAGTTGGAACTAACAACCAAGGTAGGACATTTCTCCATCAAATAGTATTCAAGATAATAGGCAAAATCACTGGACCATGGAATATAGGTCACAATTACCTGGATTTATTTTGCAGTCATTGTCAACATTTGTGTGAAGTTATATTGAAATCGGTGTAGAAATGTAGGCGCTAGACCGATGATAATTTTTTTCTAAAAATAGCACAGTGACCTTGATCTTGAGGCCACGGCCTTGAAAGTCGCTGGAGATATTATCATAAGGAACATTTGTGTGAAGTTATATTGAAATCGGTGTAGAAATGTAGGCGCTAGAGCGATGACAATGTTTTTCTAAAAATAGCCACAGTGACCTTGACCTTGAGGCCACGACCTTAACCTTGAGGCCACGACCTTGAAAGCCAAACTCGCTGGAGATATTGTCATAAGGAACATTTGTGTGAAGTTATATTAAAATTGGTGGACAAATGTAGGCGCTAGAACGAAGACAAAGATTTTTTCTAAAAATAGCCACAGTGACATTGACCTTGAGGCCACGACCTTGAAAGCCGAACTTGCTCGAGATATTGTCGTAAGGAACATTTGTGTGAAGTTATATTAAAATTGGTGGACAAATGTAGGCGCTAGAGCGATGATAAAGTTTTTTTTTAAAAATAACCATAGTGACCTTGACCTTGAGGCCACGACCTTGAAAGTCAAACTCGCTCGAGATATTGTCATAAGGAACTTTTGTTTGAATTTATATTAAAATTGGTGGACAAATGTAGGCGCTAGAACGATGACAAAGTTTTTTAAAAAAAAAAATAGCCACAGTGACCTTGACCTTGAGGCCACGACCTTGAAAGTCGAACTCGCTCGAGATATTGTCGTAAGGAACATTTGTTGTGTGGAGTTATATTAAAATTGGTGGTCAAATGTAGGCGCTAGAGCGATGGTAAAGTTTTTTCTAAAAGTAGCCAAAGTTACCTTGACAATGAGGCCACGACCTTGAATGTCAAACTAGCTCGAGATATTGTCATGAGAAACATTTGTATGAAGTTATATTAAAATTTGTGGACAAATGTAGGCGCTAGAACGATGACAAAGTTTGTCTAAAAATAGCCACAGTGACCTTGACCTTTAGGCCACGACCTTGAAAGTCGAACTTGCTCGAGATATTGTCATAAGGAACATTTGTGTGAAGTTATATTAAAATTGGTGGGCGCTAGAGCGATGACAAAAGTTATCTAAAAATAGCCACAGTGACCTTAACCTTGAGGCCACGATTTTGAAAGTCGAACTCGCTCGAGATATTGTCATAAGGAACATTTGTGTGAAGCCATAATAAAATTGGAGGACAAATGTAGGCGCTAGAGCGATGACAAAGTTTTTCTAAGAATAACCACAGTGACCTTGACCTTTAGGCGACAACCTTGAAAGTCAAACTCGCTCGAGATATTGTCATAAGGAATTAAGGCGTAACTATACCTAATTTAGTGACACAAAGGCCTTTCTGAAATTTAATCTTCATCTGTGTGTCTCAACCCCAAAGTTTTGAAACCGAAACGGATGATGGGCAAGACCCGGCAAACACATCACATCCCCCTCCGAGCACAAACCGACCGACGTAGCCTATGAAACAGGTCAGCTGGAGGCATCAGGCAAGAGAGCTTACCCGCAGACTTATAGAGTCCCCACCGAGCCAACATCAACAAACATGACCCACACTCCACGGGAGTCCCGGGCATCAGGAAGGAGATGTCCAAAGTAGCGAGACTTGCAAAATTTAAAATATATCAAAAAGTGTAAACCAAATCCGCTAAGATACATGTCTCACCTGACAAGTCAGTCTTAGTTTTAGAACAATTAGAATTTTATGCTGCAAAAATTAAAGATAAATTATAGTTATTTAAATCAGTACTTGAGCACTGACGTCAACACCGCAGTATCAACCTCAGCACTAAGGAACTGATACTGAGCTGATGATACCCTCGGGGACGAACGAATTATCCATCAGCAGATATATCAACCCAGTGGTTGCAATTATGGCGTAATTATACCTAATTTAGTGACACAGAGGCCTTTCTGATGTTTAATCCTCATCAGTGTGTCTCAACCCAAGAGTTTTGAAACCGAAACGGATGATGGACAAGACCCGGCAAACACATCACATCCCCATCCCAGCACACACCGACCGACGTAGCCTATGAGACAGGTCATCATGCAAGAGAGCTTACCCGCGGACTTAAAGGGTCCCCCACCGAGCCAACATCAGCAAACATGACCCACACTCCACGGAAGTCCCGGGCATCAGGAAGGAGAAGTCCAAAGTAGCGAGACTTGCAAAATGTAAAATATAACAAAAAGTGTAAACCAAATCCGCTAAGATACATGTCTCACCTGACAAGTCAGTCTTAGTTTTAGAACAATTAGAATTTTATGCTTCAAAAACATTTGTGTGAAGTTATACTAAGACAGGTGAACAAATGTGGGCGCTAGAGCGATGACAAAGTTTTTCTAAAAATAACCACAGCGACCTTGACCTTGAGGCCACGACCTTGAAAGTCAAACTCGCTCGAGATATTGTGATAAGGAACATTTGTGTGAAGTTATATTAAAATTTGTGAACAAATGTAGGCGCTAGAGCGATGACAAAGTTTTTCTAAAATAACCACAGTGACCTTGACCTTAAGGCCACGACCTTGAAAGTCGAATTCGCTCGAGATATTGTCATAAGGAACATTTGTGTGAAGTTACATGAAAATTGGTGGTTTAATGTAGGCGCTAGAGCGATGATAATGTTGTTTTTTTTTAAAATAGCCACAGTGACCTTGACCTTGAGGCCAGTACCTTGAAAGTAAAACTCGCTCTAGATATTGTCATAAGGAACATTTGTGTATAGTTATATTAAAATTGGTGAACAAATGTAGGCGCTAGAGCGATGACAAAGTTTTTCTAAAAATAGCCACAGTGACCTTGACCTTGAGGCCACGACCTTGAAAGAAAAACTCGCTCGAGATATTGTCAAAAGGAACATTTGTGTGAAGTTATATTAAAATTGGTGAACAATTGTAGGCGCTAGAGCGATGACAAAGTTTTTCTAAAAATAGCCAGTGACTTTGACCTTGAGGCCACGACCTTGAAAGTCGAACTCGCTCGCACGTACGTACGGAACAAATGCTATATCCCCCCTCACAACTATGTTGTGCGAGGGGATAATAAATCGCGACAGAAGAACCGCTTTGGAACGGTCAGCGGAAACGAATTCCATGGGAGGGGGGGGGGGGGCTTAAATCGATTTTTCGTGGCAACAATTCCCGCCTTTATTTTCATCGCGATTTAGACAAATAATTTGTTAAGCCCGCATGAAGGCCTCCTAAGACATAAACCCTAAACCAGCTGCAAATAGTGAGATTGTATCAATAATGCCTTCAAAAGTATGAACATGGTTAACAAAAGCCAAGGTAAAGAGCCGAAATGTTGCGAAAGCCAAGGTAAAGAGCCGAAATGTTGCGAAAACTACAAGTAAAATCATCATCGTAAAAAAATATGACATGATCATATGTATAAAATCTATGCTGTGGTTTCATGAATTATTTGTTGGCATATCAAATGATGAACCTGTAGGATTGTGGCTATGCACTGACTGTAGAGACTTACCACAAGCCTTAAAAGCTGACATCAGTGATCTGAAACGCGACATGGATTATCTAAAGCAAAGCACTCAGCCAACACTGAAGGCATTTTAAGGACACTCCGCGGAAGTAGTAAATGGTATTGGAGATTTGAACGACAAGTTAACCTCATTGAACAGACACATATATGACAACGATTTATGTATTTCCGAATCATTAGAAAATCAATCATCAGCGACAGATAGGCTCAAAACAATATTTGATAAAAAGGTTTTACAAGGCGGTTCTTCTGTGGCGGTTTATTATGTTGTTGTTTGTTACTTACTGTGTGTATCGCTTGTGTCCTGTTATTTTGGGTGGCCATATGGCCATTTTGTGGGAAAGTAAATGTTCTTATGGACTTCCTTTGTTTAGGTTTCCATTATCGTCTGGTCGCTTCATGTTTGTGTTTCTTTCCCTTTGGTGTCTTTGATGGGTGGAGTAAGTTAATTGTATCGCTTCCTTATCTTTGTTTTACTTCTACTTTACAAATGTTAGTTCGCATCGAGATATAAGATATGGCTACTGGGCTTTTCTGGGTCATAATCCTCGACCTGAGGATTGTTGGCCTTGGCATACCGTTTTGATATCATCGAATTGCCTCCGCGCATCCCCTTCTCGACAAACAGGTGTTGGTCGTAGTCGTAAGCAGCTCGAGCTCCACTCCTGTCTTTTTAGGAGGGCGTCCCATGAAAGCCCGGGACTTGTGTAGTAGTGTGCTGGGTCTAAGCCATACTGTGTCAGGGATGTCTTTCGGAATTCCTCAAATACATCTGCCAGCAGGAGTACATCTGTGCGATTGTAGAGGTCTTGGTAGTCCCAAATGGACTTACACCCACAGACCTCCCATACTCTATGCCCGTGGGCGTAGTCGTTGTCGCTGATGTGCTCGTCGGTGAGCTTGCTATAGAATACCTCTTTCTTGGGGAGCTTGGTCTCGGCGAAACGGTCCCAGGAATCCATATACTCGTAGGGGTAGACGCCCTTCCTGGTCAAGAGCTGTAGCCTCTGACGGTTTGGTTCGTATTGGGACGTGATCTTGAAAAACGCTGGCCGGTTTGACGCCACCAGTTTGTCGAGGGAAGCGAGCAGGAACTGGGCGATATCGATGAAACGGAGCTGCCCGAGAGAGAATGAGATGTATTTTTTGTGTTGTTGGGGATGCAGTAGTATGACCCATCTTCTTTCTTATGAATGTTTTCATTGCTTTTAAAGGAACTCATTTTTGTTTTTATTTGCCTTCACTGCAGCTGGTGTTGTGCCGTGTGGTGGCCGTAAAACGTCTCCCCGTACATCAACCATAGTGCAGTTTATATTTTACGTTTGGTCCTTTGAGATCAGCGTGAATATTCTGAGAAATCGGAAGTAAATTATTGGTTTAGACTTTTATTCTAGACAGGTTTTTAATTATTTGGACCTCGTTTTGATTTATATCAGTCTTTGAATCGACTGCCTATTCGAAATTCGCAAAATTGAAGTATGTTTCCTCTTGCTTTCTTTGCCGGATCATTACAGGGTCACTGATGAGGCTTTATTAGCCGAAACTACGTAGTATGACCCATCTTCTTTCTTATGAATGTTTTCATTGCTCTTAAAGGAACTCATTTTTTATTTTCATTTGTTGTTCCATCATACCGCACCACGATATAGCAGTAACTGCAAGCCTCATGTTGTTGTGTTCTTTGGTTGTTGCTTTTTGTAGGATCTTGTTCGGGTCCCTCGATCTTGGTGGTAAGGGCCTCAAAATCCGCATAGATGACGAAGGGGGTTGTTTTTTGCTTGTGGTAATTCTGGAAGGTGAGCTTGTTCTTACCCTCTTCTGGCATCTCCACCCGCACAGCCGTCTGGCCGATGCCTTCGCCCTCGAGCTTGTGGGCCCCCAGTAGGTCTTCTCTCTTGTAACCATGAAGACAGCGCTCACAGAAATACTTGCGCTCACGGTGCTTTCTTTGGTTGTAGAGGAGGCGTTTGAAGTTCTTTATCCAGGTGTAGTGGAAGCGATTTTCATTCGCACTGATCAGCAGCATATTGATTCTTGGTATCTCGTGTGGTTGTGTGCTTAGACGAAGGAACGGTGATGCCCTTTTCCCAGCTAAAGACATTGACGGCTGGGTTGTTCTGCCGCTCCACTTTATAGATCTGAGAGATGGTTGTGGGACTATCAATCCCTTCGAAGTTCAGACCATCATTGGTAGGATACCAACATAGTCTCTTGGGTGATATTGTGATGGCGGATTTGCCAGAGCCGCTTCGACAGAAGTCTTGGTCCTTGTTCTTTATGTTAACCAGTGCCTTCATATATCTTAATTCTGCAGGGAGTGGAATGTAGCACCTAAAGCGAAGAGGCTGATATCTGGCAATGTCCAGCCATAGGTTCTGTACCTAATCTACAACCCAGGCAGACCCTCTCTGTGTCCACTTTTCGAGTGTTTCCTGGATCTATGGGAAGGTTTTATCGAGACCCCCCTTGATTTCGCTGGCCTGAAGAAGGGCCTCCTGTTTGTGGCGCAGCATGGGGATTGTGTGATCCTCACTTCCGTCTGGTTTGTCCTTCCGAAGCTGAATCTTAAGAGCAAACTGGAATTTCACACCACCCAGCGCCTCGATCTCTTCCTCGAGCTTGCTACTGATCTGGAGCACTACAGCCTCGAAGAAGTGATTGAGTGTGTTTGAGTTTTACGTCCCACCAACAGCTAATGTCATACGGAGGTTGGACCTCGGTTTAAAGACTCATCCGAAAGTCAGGAGAAGCCCGGGATCGACCCTGCGATCCCCGGTTTACAAAGCGAGTAGCGAAACCATTGCACCACGGAGGCTTCTACAGCTTCGAAGAAAGTCCTGGGGTCTGCACTTTGAGGATTGTTAGCAGGCACGTCCATCTGCCAGCCCCTTAAGAAGTCGCCAATGACCCATGGGGTCTGCCTGAAACCTAGCTGCTGTCCAGCAGATGTAAACAAATCCAGGATCTCATCCTGATATTCCTTGACGGATCTTAGGACTTTCTCACGGGAGATAGGGTCAAATGCCTCTTCGATGGCTTTTCTCTTGGCGGCCTTCTTTTTGCGCGGTGGGATAGGTTGATATTTTTAGGCTGTAAAGGTTTTAACAGGCGCCCTTTGACAGAGTCTTGGATAGGCTCATCCGAGGTGTTTTGTTTGAGAGTCGAATAATCTTCAGATATTTCTGCCAGTACCTTCGCTACGAATTCATCCACAATAGCTCTATCTTCATATACCTATGTGTTGATATTTCTCTAATTGATATTTCTCTAATAGCTATAATTCATAATACATACGTATTGGTATTTCTCTAACAGTTATACTTCATATACCTATGTGTTGATATTTCTCTTACTGAAATTTATCCTGGAAAGTCGTCTCGCCTCTTTTTGGAAACTTACCTCGTCGCGTTCGATCTTTCCGGCCAGGGGACACAGCTCAGTTGCCGTCATATCACCAAAAACATCAGGGAACAAATCCCCTGCGGCAAGCCTATCTAGGGCCCATCCCTACACCCTCTACCTTGCTCAGTATTGTGCCTATGGGGTCAATGTTGGCCAGGACGGTGCCACAGCGGGCGCTGTAGATATTCACGAACATCGGAGAGACCAACTGGCGGTTGAAAGCGCCGGCTGATTCCGCACACCGGGTAATCGCTGCGTTGTAGCATCCGCGTTCAATTCGTTGGGCGAAATCACGGCTGCGCTGCTCGTCGAAGCGTGGGTCTTGATCAAGGGCATTGTAGAAGAGATCCCTGTAGCTTTTGCGGAGATCAATAGGCTCTTGCATTCTGTTTCTTTATAATCCTTATATTTAAGTATTTCTAAATTATTCGGTATAAAACCCCTCTGTGGCTGTTGTTTTTTTGTGTTGTAAATCATTTTACACCAGTTTTCAGGGGATTCCCCTGCGATATGGCAGGGAAACAAATATTTTATTCTATTGCATCCCCTCTCGGTGGGGCCGACCAGGGGGTTGGGGGTGGGCCCCAAAGTATTGCGGGTACGGGGATGAAAAAATGTCCCAAAACATCGGCATCCCCACTCGGTGGGGCCGACCCGGGGGGTCGGGTACCCCCCACAATGTGGGGATGAGAAATTGTCCCAGAACCCCCCCCCCCCCCATTGTGTATACTACTAGTGTATCCGCAGCCTCTTTGTGGAGACGCGGCATATTCGATTTATAGTCAGTGAGACCAACTGTTTGCCGAATTGCATTTACACCCCATGTTCCATATCTCGAAGCCAGTGTTGACAGAGCCAGAAACCGGAATCCTCCCCTTTTCGCAGCGATAGGAATCTTTTTGTCCCCGGGGGTCCAATAGAGTGTTTTAACATCGTCATCTATCCCAAACTGCTCATAGTCGATACTGCCTTCGAGGTGAACCCTTTATAGGCACGGCTCACTTCCTTTTTATAAAGTATCGACAAGGCGCCTCTTCTGGTCAGAAAGTGCTGCCCGTCTTAACTCGCCTCGGAGGTTATGAAGATTGTCCCCGGCCGCGCGTAGTCCTTGCTCGACGTCCGGTGGTGGGTCCATAACAGTGTCTGGCAGGTTGGAAACATCATAGTCGGCGTCATCATAGTCGGCGTCATCATAAGTGTCGGACCAGTCTTCGAACCTGGGGTGTTCAAAGTCAGCCATATTTATGTAACAAGTATGTGCATTTGAAGGTTGTCTCGCATCTTAAAAACAGACTTTGTCGAGTGTCAACGAAGCTGACACCATGTCATCAAGTAAGTACCGACGAAAGCTTGACCCCTACCGGTGCCTCCGCGAACCCCTTGGGGTGAAAGGGGTGAGGCAATCGGTGTCGATAACTAACAATCCCAGCACGACCGGCCTGAACCAGCAGCTTCGTTCGATTCCCCAACCTCGGCCAACATGATGTCATCGTCCACTGGACTTCGAGCTACTCGAGAGCCACAAGCCATTCTACCCGAGTGGGCTGGGCGACCGACTCGAGTATGAGCTCACGTTCAACGACTACAACCGTGTGATCCAGGCCACAGGAGAGGTGCCTCTTTCGACATTGGAAACATCTGTCTTGAGTATGACATGGTCATCCTACCAGAGCTGGCCCAAATGATCAACAACCAGTACAGAAGCCGCATTTCGATCCTGTATGACAGGGAACTGCGGCACCGCAAAATCGGCAAAGACAAGAGTGACACCCTCTGGAATATCAATCTCAACGTATCCACCCGCAGCATGAAGGGCATCCTGATGCTCTCAGAGGATGAAGCCGCCAAATCGCCAAGGTCGAGGTCACCATCGAGGGGATCCCCAACCAACTCTTCAGCCAAGCGATGCGCTTTTTCCAGATGTTTGATGAAGCGAGGAAGCTCTTCGCAGCTGGTAGCAAGCGAGACCCTGAAGTGGCAACGGTCGAAAAAGACCTTGCCCTAGCCGACGTCAGCATTGCAGAATACCTCACCAGCAAGTACGCGCTGTGGCTTGACCTCAGGACAAGCGACGACGACCGGCTCCGGCAGGCGGATAGAGAATGCCAGCGAAGTAGTGACCATCCAGATAACGAAAAGAGCCGAGGGTGCTAGCGCATTGAACATCTATCTCTACGTGATCATGTATGCACAGCTTAAAATCAAAGATGGCCGGTTCGTCTCAGCGGTCTATTAATGTTCCTGAGGAACGATTAATAAATCTCTTACCGCCCACGGCCCATTCGGCGACAATATGCGGGCAAACGGGATGCGGAAAAATCGTTTTTATCCTCGATCTGCTCGAATGCCCCTACCGGGAGTTCTTTCGGCACATCGTGGTCCTCTGCCCCACCAGAGTATAATAAAACATACAAGCGCCCCTGGATCTGGACCGACCCGGAGGTCTACATTCTAGACCCCTGCGAGCGTTTTACCAGGTGTTTATGGGAGAGCCTACCTTATATATCATCGATGACTGCTCGGACATGAAGGCTTTGACGAAAAAGAAAGATGTTGTTAGAGCTAGCGTTCTCGGGCCGCCACGCCGACTAGAGCATCTGGTACTGCTGTTCTTTATTGCTAGGCAGTACGTTTACATTACTCGGATGTGTGTTAACACACACGCAGGCTTCTGCCAGCGCTTTCGACACCATACTAGACTATTCCACCAACTCACAATGAATCGCAAAGCAATAGCTATGGACTGTGACGAACTGATCGATGAGCTGATAGGAACGACAGAGCAAAGGCAGAACGCTGAAGCTAAGGGGCCCCAACCGCGGAAGGAACGGCAGCGACGTCAGATGGCAATGAGGAGCCGCTCCTGGAGGATGCAAAAATACCGTGAAAGGCTCGCCGCACTGGTAGTGGGAGGCCTCCGCGAAAGAAGTCACCTTACTCCCAGTCGGCTAGCTTATAACTGTCAAATTGACAGGAGTCAGCATATTGGCACCCTAGGGAAAAGAGCAGCACCTACAACTAATCCCAGTCGGCAAACTGGGGGTAGCCCCTATGTGTTCTTGGCGCCCGGTTACCTTAAAAACATCAGTCAGTCAGTCAATTGCTACATCCAACATCTATAAAACAGATTATAATTGGCAAATGACAGAAATATTATTGCTCTAATAAGTGAGAGCGGAGAAGGAATATAAAACAATTATCAGATTATAATGCTAACAAGTTCTTGTAATGAACACCTTCAAACCCAACCTTAAAATGAGAAAAATGAGGTTTACAAGGGTATACATTACTTTCCTTATTTCAACTCCAAGATATATGTCGTGGGTACCGCCAGGACCGCCGTAATGAGTCGGCCCTGATGAGCTCTCAAAACCAACGCCACGAGTTTGAAAAGAAAAATCGGTCGTTTATATTAATTTACACGCTTTTTTCTGGTTTCCTTTAAAAGGGATTGTTACTTTGAACGATAACTCTATGTATACCTTTTCAAAGTTTGCATATCATCAAGATAACAAGACATTGTAATGAAGACCCTAGTGAACCCCATTTTATATGAGAAGAAAGGAGGTTTATAGGGGTTTATATTGCCTTTATAACTGCACAAAATCATAGCTTGTGGATACTTGTTCAACAGTGAAAACTAGTCTTACAGTGAAAAGTGGACGAAACGACTAGGGGGACGAAACGACTAGGGGGGAAACGACCAGGGAGGAAACGTCTTGGGTGCGAAACGACTAGGGGAGGAAATGGTTTAGGGGCGAAACGTCGCGGAACCATTGTAGGGACATCTCGACCCCTAACAAACTCGGCCATTGACAAACAGGAAGTAACAATAATTCTTTAATTCGCCCCGCCCATCAAGGAGTGTTACGAGATGGAATAGGAAACCTCTCTGGTGCTTATGCACATCTAAATTATTTTAGTAGATATATGGTAGGGCGGTGCGAGTGAAATATTTTAGGTGAAATATGGTACGCAAATTGTGCGGCTTCATGAACAAGTCATGCACATATCATACGATGTATGCATGAGGGGTTTATAGAGAGCTGTTTTTACAATACAGGGGGCCGCTAAAAGGCCGAGTCCTATAGAATTTGCCTAAAAATCGCCAACCGCCAAATTGTGCCATATATGATTTTTATTCCCGTCACGTGTTGTGTGGGTGTTCGTTTTGACAGGAGTCATGTCATTGATTATAGGGTCGTTTCATCAATTTTTCCTATGGGAAATATACTATTTGAACGCAAATCCATTATCTACTCGATTTTGGCTATCTGGCTTTGTTTGTGGCCGGTATCTCCACCTCGCCACGAATTGAGCAAGATAATATGAGTGGGCATGATTTTCCGGTAGTATTCATAGATATATAAACCCTGAAAAAAACGGACACTTTAGCAGCAGGTCAAGTTGTAAAGAGTGAACGGGGAAATAGAAAGTATATTGAAAGGTATGTTAAATCTATGTTTAGTATTATTTTTGTATGAACATGCTTGTAGGTTTTGGAGGGGTTTACTTCTAGTATACCCCAACTTTCTGAAGCCTATTCTGAATTCACTGTTGTGGCCTGTAGTGATTAGGCTACTAGCTTTGCCAGCTAGACGTCGCAGAATTGATCCCAGGCTTCTCCAGTAGTAGAATGAGTCTTTCTAAGTGAGGTCCTGTCTCATGCTGACCCTAGATGTTGGTGAGACGTAAAGTTTGGACACCCGCTCATTCTGGATTCATTTAGGCTTTTAGACCCCTTTTGTAGAATGTAATTAATAAACGCCGGGTCACTTGTTTGATCCATGACTTGTGACTAGCTGTGGTTAGAAAACCGTGGTTCCGTCCCAATATGACATTAGGTGTAGAGGGGACGTAAACTTAAGACGGGTTTAACCACATCTTCATCATCAGGGCAAACTCATACAAGAGCCTGTTGGGTTATCCGTGATGATGAACCGTAATGAATTTTATTTTACAAGCATGTTCACGTTGATTAGAAATAATTTTGTTCAAGAAGAATTACGAGTTCATTTTGTAATGATGCCGTTTTTGTCTGATAACTCAGTTTGTGCATGTATGTACATATAAAGAACGTGATGATGATAAGTGGGAGTGTTTGGTCGCCACACGTCATAACGGCCTGAGCGGCGGGGATGACGTCAGCTGCGTCATCGGCGTCGCGAGGACGGTTGTGACGGGGTGCCTACCAAATAGAGAGAATTTACGGCAAACAGTGTTGGCCCATATGAGACACTAACAAATGTTGTGGATTATAGATGAAAATCTTCTGTTGTAGTTTCTATCTGTTATTAATGTATTGAATTTGTGAATAGCTATATTTGTGAGCCGTGTCGCGGAGAAGGATATGAAATAGAGATTGTTATGTTTCCTGTAATTGGCAGCTGGCCAGGTAGCGCCAAGGCGTGGTCTGTTCAATTGCCTCTTACTTGTGATAATGTAGTGAGCACAAATTTGATGAGTATCATGCTCAGTAGTAGTGAGCATTAATTGATTTCTGTAGTGCTCAGTAGGGAAACATGAACTTTGAGTATTATTGTGTCAAGCGCTTGGTGTTGATAATTTGATGCACAGTCAAGTTGAGTTCTGCTGTACGGTTATTTGTCGCATGCACTAATCAGCCTGTATGTCTGGTCGGCGCATGCACAATGGCGGTATATGCATGAACATATTCTTACTTCTCCGGGAGGGGGATCATGATATAGCATGTATGTTTTGTGACTCGTTTCTAGTCCCGTTATCGTAATTTGCAGGCACAACAATGTGTGACCTGCTGCTCCCTGCTTCATAGCAGCAGGTACTGGTACGACGCTAGGCGTTAGGGTCCAGCAAGGGCGGACAGACCGCCGTAATCAGCGCCTACCAGGATAGAAGCAGAATCTTCTAAATCATTGTTCGTTGTAAACAAATGTGAGACCATGGAAGAGGTCAACTTACCTGCAGGTTATTTGGACGATCACTAAACCCCTGATCGGCAAACGTGATCGCTAAACCTAGGATTATCAACTATGTTGATAGACTAGTTCTACTAGTTCGCGAGAGGAAGTGTCACGCGAGTGGGGATTCACCCTAAGTTATAAACTGGCCAGTCGCGTTTTGTGTTGTGTTTTTTTTTGTTTTTGTTGTTGTTTTTGTTGTTTGCTTCTGTAGGTATTCACGTCACCCGTTCCGAGCACAGAACAGTGTTTTGCCTTCGGAGCGGACGTCGTGAGTTGGCTACAGAAGCAACAAATTGTGATATTTTATGTTAGTAAGTGTTGTATGTAGATACTGTAAATAATTCATGTCATTCATCTAACATCTTTCTTGTGCCTTACCCCACAGCTGCCCGTACACCTGTCAGAGATCACGCTCGGTTGTCTTGTCAGCATGGGGGTTTGCGGGACGCCGTAAACCCACATGTAACATTTGGTGTCAGTGAAGTGAGGATTTGATCTCTGGCTGGTGTTCCCGGCTGTGGAACAGCACATTGATACTCTGAATCATCAATTTAAAAAAAAAAAAAAATGTATTGACAGCCACATTTAGAAATTAACTTTAATCTTCCTTCCTGCGTTGATGAAGTGCGAAACCCATGTATTCAACTGAATGGATACTGACAAGTCGATAATTTCTGAGCAGGAAGGCAAGGCAAACCCCACTTTTTCTTGGTAACGAAAAATTTAAGTAGACCCCACTTAATTGTGTTACCTGACATTCTACTAAGTTAAACTGGAGTTACTAATTGATCTTACCCACACATGGTTCTGACGTAGTGACGTTAACAATTTACTGACGTTGACATAACGGTAGCGTTAATTTTACGCTGTGGCTTGAGGTTAGGTATGACGTAATAGAAACATTAATGGTGACTTGTTACGATCGAAGTTTTGTAATGTGATAAAACTTCGGATTGTAGCATTTTACTGTAAACGTCGTCAGTTTATGACGTCATATTAGACTACCAGTACGCAGCGTCATACTGTGCTGAAAGCATTTGACATTTCAAATCGCGTGTGCTTTAATAGCTAACGTTTTAGTTAGATTAACGCGTATAACACATATCTTAACGTTTTAGTTAAGCCCATTCAATCATCACTGATCATAACTGATCAGTTTATAGTGGTTTTGATAGTAACGTGAGATTTACGTTATCAATTATGGAGCGTTTAATGCAAATGGGAAAGGACTTAGGTTATGAGGGGAAGGAGTTACAAGGTTTTGTTAAAGAGCAGCAAGATATTGAGCGGGCAGAAAGGCAAGAGCAAAGGGATTTAGAAAGGTTAAGGTCTGAAGAAAAGGAAAAGGAAAGGGCAGAAAAAGAAAAAGAAAGGGCACATGAACTAGCTAAGTTAGAAGAAAAGGAAAGGGAAAAGAAAAAGGAAAGGGCACATGAACTAGCTATGTTGAATGTTAATAAGGAACTTGAAATGGCACGCATTCAGACTGAAAGGGAGGCAAAAGAGGTTAGTGAGGCCCATTTAGAACAAATAAAACATGGGTTTGAGCTACAGCACCAAGAATTAAGGAATCAGTTAGAAATGCAGAGAGCGAAGCTCGAGCTAGAATTTGAAAAGCAAAAAGCTGAGAAGGTGGCTCATGCCCGGGATCCTAAGTTACCTTATTTTGAAGAGGGTAAGGATAAAATGGATAGTTATTTATCTAGATTTGAGAAATATGCTACGGCTAATAAATGGGATAAGAGTGTTTGGGCCGCGTATTTAAGTGCATTGCTCAAAGGGCGCGCACTTGATGTATATGACCGGTTGTCAAATGAGGACGCGGCGGATTATGAAAAGTTGAATGGACGCTTTATTAAAGAATTTTGACATGACAGAGCGCGGATTTAGGAGGCAGTTTCGTTATAGTAGGCCCGAGAAATCAGAAACGTTCATACAGTTCAGTAGTAGACTGAGAAGTTATTTAGAAAAATGGCTTAATATGGCAAAGATAGAAAAATCTTTTCCGGCTGTCTGTGATTTCATGGCAAGGGATCAGTTCCTGGAGTCATGTAATAGAGAACTGTATGTACATCTGAAGCCAAAACAGTTTGGTAATTTAGATGAAATGGCTAGGGAGGCAGATTTGTTTGCAGAAGCGCGCGGGGGCGTATATAGTTGCATTAATAAGGGGCAACGCGATAATAGAGGCGCAGCGCAGGGTAAACAGGACAAAGTTGACTCGAACAAACCGAGTGGTAGACCGGATATCAAGTGTAGCATATGCGGTAAGGGGCATTTAACAATTAAATGTTTTAAGAACCCCGACAGGAAACAATTGTATAGCGCAGAGGTAGGAGCAACTGGAGTGGGGGATAGCGGTGTTAAAGAAAATTTTAACACGCGCGTAGAGACTCAAGGTTCTCAGGTTAAGAATGAGAATACGCAGAATGTAGGTCGTGGTTATACACGTGGTCGTGGTAATTTTAGAGGGTCTTTTCGCGGACGCGGTAAAAATAATAGCACACCACGTGGCGCAGCACACCAAGTTAGTTTTTGTCAAACGGAAGTAACTAGGAAAGGTGATGAGATTGGAAGTATTTTTGAAAATAAGGTTGGTGATCCTTTGATTTCGGATTGGGAGGAGTTTAGTAAGGAAACTAGGGAAGGTGTCTGTTACTTCTTAAAGGCAAGGTTACCGACGGCACAAGGATTGGTTAATAATAAAAAGGTGGTTGTATTAAGAGATACTGGGTGTACAGGCTGTGTCGTTCGGAGAAGTTTGGTTTCGGATAGTCAGTTAATAGGGAAGGAATCAAATGTTACGTTGATTGATGAATCCACACAAAGGTATCCTTTGGCAATGATTGACATTGATTGTCCTTTTTTCACTGGGAAAACTGAAGCTTTGTGTATGGATGATACGTTGTACGATTTGGTTATCGGTAACATTGATGGATCAAAACTTCCTGATATGTCTCATTTCTCAGCTGCGGCTGTAACTAGGTCTCAAACTAGGCAGGATGAGAAGCCTTACAGAAAACTTAAGGTTCCCGATCAGATCATTAACGATGACAAGGAGGCTTTCAAGCAAGCTCAGGTTGATGATCCAACTTTGGAAAACATCAGGAAAAGGGTTGTATCTGGGAACAAGACTGTGAGTCGTGGTTTAAACCGAGGTGAAACTAGGTTTATTGAGAAAAAAGGGTTGGCATATAGGGAGTTCACCAAGGGTAACAAAGTCTCTTTCCAACTTGTGGTCCCTCAAAGTTTCCGAGGAAAGGTGTTGAAACTGGCTCATGAAACGCTTATGTCTGGACATATGGGTATTAGGAAGACATTGGATAGAGTTGTAACTGAGTTTTACTGGCCCGGTATTTGCGGTGATGTCGCTAGATTTTGTAAATCTTGTGATATTTGTCAGAGAACTATTCAGAAAGGTCGGGTCACTAAAGTACCTCTAGGAAAAATGCCATTGATTGATACGCCATTTAAGAGGGTGGCAGTGGACATAGTTGGTCCAATTGAGCCTCGATCTGATAGGAAATCTCGGTATATTTTAACCATGATAGATTACGCGACAAGGTATCCAGAGGCGATAGCTTTACCGAGTATTGAGACGGAACGTGTCGCGGAAGCGCTTATTGAAATGTTTAGTAGGGTTGGCATTCCTGATAAAATGTTGACTGATTGTGGATCACAGTTTACTGCTGAGGTAATGAAGGAAGTCAGCAGACTTCTTTCTCTTCAACAGTTAACGTGTAGTCCGAGACACCCAATTTGCAACGGACTGATAGAGCGTTTCCACGCTACGTTAAAGCAGATGTTACGTCGCATGTGTGCTGAACGTCCAAAAGATTGGGATAAATATCTTCCAGCCTTATTATTTGCGGTAAGGGAAGTCCCACAAGAGTCTTTAGGATACTCCCCTTTTGAGTTGTTATATGGACGTAACGTCAGAGGTCCAATGGCAATATTAAGAGAATTATGGGCTGAAGAGGTACGCGATGAGCAAGTTCTTTCGACGTATCAATACGTTATTGAGCTTAGGGAACGGTTAGAGCAGACATGCAAATTAGCGCGTGATAATTTAAAGAAGGTTCAGATTAAGCAGAAAGCTTATTATGATAAAGGCGCGGGGTCGCGTAAATTTGACGTCGGCGATAAAGTGCTGTTGTTACTACCGACAGACAGTAATAAATTATTGCTTCAATGGAAAGGTCCTTATGAAGTGGTTGAGGTAGTGAACAGAATGGATTATAAGATTGACGTCAATGGAAATGTTAACACATATCACGCTAATATACTGAAACAGTATGTTGAGCGTCAGACTGTGACGTCTCATTGTCTGATCTCTAAACCTAATTTGTCGACAGACAGTCATGACAGAAATGACGTCGACGAGTCTTCATTTGAAGACAGCAGTTTTCAAACTGCAGAGCAACCGGAAAGTGACGGCGACGTTAGCGTCCCACACACACTAACGTCAGAGGAGAGTGAGGAGACAGAAGGGCTGAGAGAACAGCGCCTTGCAGGACTGACATGTCAGACAGACCAAATTATATGTACCACATTTATGTCAGAACCTGTGAAAACAATCAAATCAGTTGAGCCAGAAAGGCCACCACCAGTAAGACTAAAACGATATCCGTTTGCTAACAAACAGAATGTCAGGGGAACAGGAAAATTCTGGGGCAAACCGCCTTAGCTTACTAGCTAAATTTTACTTAAGAAAATTTGGGGGCAGACTACCTTAGTAGGTAATTCTTCGCACGGTTGTGTAAATAGCTGTCTTGTTTAGATAGGTTCATCCTATTCCATCTCTATACACAAAGAAAAAACATTTCTGATTGTTTTTTCTCCAAAAGGGGAAACCTTTGTTACGAGATGGAATAGGAAACCTCTCTGGTGCTTATGCACATCTAAATTATTTTAGTAGATATATGGTAGGGCGGTGCGAGTGAAATATTTTAGGTGAAATATGGTACGCAAATTGTGCGGCTCCATGAACAAGTCATGCACATATCATACGATGTATGCATGAGGGGTTTATAGAGAGCTGTTTTTACAATACAGGGGGCCGCTAAAAGGCCGAGTCCTATAGAATTTGCCTAAAAATCGCCAACCGCCAAATTGTGCCATATATGATTTTTATTCCCGTCACGTGTTGTGTGGGTGTTCGTTTTGACAGGAGTCATGTCATTGATTATAGGGTCGTTTCATCAATTTTTCCTATGGGAAATATACTATTTGAACGCAAATCCATTATCTACTCGATTTTGGCTATCTGGCTTTGTTTGTGGCCGGTATCTCCACCTCGCCACGAATTGAGCAAGATAATATGAGTGGGCATGATTTTCCGGTAGTATTCATAGATATATAAACCCTGAAAAAAAACGGACACTTTAGCAGCAGGTCAAGTTGTAAAGAGTGAACGGGGAAATAGAAAGTATATTGAAAGGTATGTTAAATCTATGTTTAGTATTATTTTTGTATGAACATGCTTGTAGGTTTTGGAGGGGTTTACTTCTAGTATACCCCAACTTTCTGAAGCCTATTCTGAATTCACTGTTGTGGCCTGTAGTGATTAGGCTACTAGCTTTGCCAGCTAGACGTCGCAGAATTGATCCCAGGCTTCTCCAGTAGTAGAATGAGTCTTTCTAAGTGAGGTCCTGTCTCATGCTGACCCTAGATGTTGGTGAGACGTAAAGTTTGGACACCCGCTCATTCTGGATTCATTTAGGCTTTTAGACCCCTTTTGTAGAATGTAATTAATAAACGCCGGGTCACTTGTTTGATCCATGACTTGTGACTAGCTGTGGTTAGAAAACCGTGGTTCCGTCCCAATATGACATTAGGTGTAGAGGGGACGTAAACTTAAGACGGGTTTAACCACATCTTCATCATCAGGGCAAACTCATACAAGAGCCTGTTGGGTTATCCGTGATGATGAACCGTAATGAATTTTATTTTACAAGCATGTTCACGTTGATTAGAAATAATTTTGTTCAAGAAGAATTACGAGTTCATTTTGTAATGGTGCCGTTTGTGTCTGATAACTCAGTTTGTGCATGTATGTACATATAAAGAACGTGATGATGATAAGTGGGAGTGTTTGGTCGCCACACGTCATAACGGCCTGAGCGGCGGGGATGACGTCAGCTGCGTCATCGGCGTCGCGAGGACGGTTGTGACGGGGTGCCTACCAAATAGAGAGAATTTACGGCAAACAGTGTTGGCCCATATGAGACACTAACAAATGTTGTGGATTATAGATGAAAATCTTCTGTTGTAGTTTCTATCTGTTATTAATGTATTGAATTTGTGAATAGCTATATTTGTGAGCCGTGTCGCGGAGAAGGATATGAAATAGAGATTGTTATGTTTCCTGTAATTGGCAGCTGGCCAGGTAGCGCAAAGGCGTGGTCTGTTCAATTGCCTCTTACTTGTGATAATGTAGTGAGCACAAATTTGATGAGTATCATGCTCAGTAGTAGTGAGCATTAATTGATTTCTGTAGTGCTCAGTAGGGAAACATGAACTTTGAGTATTATTGTGTCAAGCGCTTGGTGTTGATAATTTGATGCACAGTCAAGTTGAGTTCTGCTGTACGGTTATTTGTCGCATGCACTGATCAGCCTGTATGTCTGGTCGGCGCATGCACAATGGCGGTATATGCATGAACATATTCTTACTTCTCCGGGAGGGGGATCATGATATAGCATGTATGTTTTGTGACTCGTTTCTAGTCCCGTTATCGTAATTTGCAGGCACAACAATGTGTGACCTGCTGCTCCCTGCTTCATAGCAGCAGGTACTGGTACGACGCTAGGCGTTAGGGTCCAGCAAGGGCGGACAGACCGCCGTAATCAGCGCCTACCAGGATAGAAGCAGAATCTTCTAAATCATTGTTCGTTGTAAACAAATGTGAGACCATGGAAGAGGTCAACTTACCTGCAGGTTATTTGGACGATCACTAAACCCCTGATCGGCAAACGTGATCGCTAAACCTAGGATTATCAACTATGTTGATAGACTAGTTCTACTAGTTCGCGAGAGGAAGTGTCACGCGAGTGGGGATTCACCCTAAGTTATAAACTGGCCAGTCGCGTTTTGTGTTGTTTCTTTTTTTGTTTTTGTTGTTGTTTTTGTTGTTTGCTTCTGTAGGTATTCACGTCACCCGTTCCGAGCACAGAACAGTGTTTTGCCTTCGGAGCGGACGTCGTGAGTTGGCTACAGAAGCAACAAATTGTGATGTTTTATGTTAGTAAGTGTTGTATGTAGATACTGTAAATAATTCATGTCATTCATCTAACATCTTTCTTGTGCCTTACCCCACAGCTGCCCGTACACCTGTCAGAGATCACGCTCGGTTGTCTTGTCAGCATGGGGGTTTGCGGGACGCCGTAAACCCACATGTAACAAGGAGGGCTGCGGGATGCTCCATCTAGGCAGAACTGACACCGAGTGAATTTGAATACTGCCATTACTGGAGACCACTCCCAGGAAAAATGATTGGTAGGGTTTGAGATGTCATTTCATCTTTATCAAGTTAATGTCGGGTAAGTTTTGTTTGCATTGGAGTTTAAGGGGCAAGTCAACACCATTTTATGTCATTTTTTAGCCCAGTACCCACACTTTTCCTGGGCAGTATAATATGAGCTTTTTTTCGTGACGTAATTCCGGTTCTAAATATAGAACGGCAAAAGCCCATGCGATCAACTGTCGTATTGCTTTAAGGTAGCGATACAGTTAAGTACTAATTACAGAGTAAAACAATGGAATTCGTTTAAACCTTTGCCCTGGCAAACAGTGTAGGCCCAGATCAGACGCCACAGAAAGTGGCGTCTGATCATGGCCTACACTGTTTACAAAACGTCAAGCCAATTTCCAACCAAATTTTGAAGAAAACGAATCCCGACGACCCTAAATGTTGATATACACTCCTGCTATATATAAGGAGGAAGATTCCATTTGGTACAAAAAGGTTTAATGGCTTATTAGCTTTTCTTGGATACAGGGATCAGTCAAACCTCTCTCATCTCAACGGTCACATTACATTGACGTGAGTCACGAGGGTGTCGATGGCATGACGTCGAGCGAACGTTGACTCGACACCCGTCTTTCAGCCCACTTTTATTTTTTTTTTGACTGTCAGTATGACTATTTGTCTTTCAAACTGTCGGTCCGTTCGTGTGTTATTCATTCGGACTGTCTGTCGTCTGTCTGTCTACCGTCAGTCTCTCTCTATCTCTCTCTCTCCCATCTCAACGGTCATGTGACATTGAAGTGAGTTGGAGTGGGTGTCGACGACACGACGTCGAGCCAACATTGACTCGACAACTGTCTGTCAGTCCACTCAAAAGTTTTGTTTTGACTGTCAGTATTTTTATTTTTTTTCTGTCTAACGGTTCATCTGTTATTCACTAACTCGGCTTGTCTGTCAGTTTGTCAGTCAAAACTCTCTCTCTCTCTCTCTCTCTCTCTCTCTCTCTCTCTTCAAAAGATAGATAGATAAATAGATAGATAGATAGATAGATAGATAGATAGATAGATAGATAGATAGATAGATAGATAGATAAATAGATAGATAGATAGATAGACAGACAGATAGATAGATAGATAGATAGATAGATAGATAGATAGATAGATAGATAGATAGATAGATAGACAGACAGATAGATAGATAGATAGATAGATAGATAGATAGATAGATAGATAGATAGATAGATAGATAGATAGATAGATAGATAGATTGATAGATAGATAGATAGATAGATAGATAGTACTGCAACCCTTGCAAATCTTGACAGCTTCAAACTAGCTGTCAGTCAGGAGTACCACCACAGACCTTAAATCAAAACACCACTGTTTTTATCCTCACTTTTCTTGTTTCTATTGTATAATCCACTAACACTATGCACTTTTATTCTGTTCTCCCTGTCCACTTTGATTTTTATCCCCCGACCGAATAGGTTCGGGGGGTATAGCGATCAGCCTGGCATCCGTCCGTCTGTCGGTCCGCACTAACAAATGTATAGTTAGGTGGCTATGTAAATGGACAGAATCAGTGTAAGTCATTGGGATTTATTCCGTTAGACACCGAGAATACTTCTTTTCTGTGGCTAAACGTAGCCACTTAAGTATCGATCCTGCCCAAAATAGCCACATAAGTAAACATCCGTGAGAACGTCCGTCTGTCCGCACCGACAAATGTATAGTTAGGTGGCTATGTAAATGGACAGAATCAATGTAAGTCTATGGGATTTATTCCGTTAGACACCGAAAATACTTCTTTTCAGTGGCAAAAAGTAGCCACTTAAGTATCAATCCTGCCAAAAATAGCCACATAAGTATACATCCGTGAGAACGTCCGTCCATACGTCCGTCCGTCCGTAGACACAACCTTGTGATGACCATAACTCCTATACCATTTGAGATTCATTAATTGTTCTTGGCACAATTGTTCACAAGGCTGAGACGGCGTGTCATGCACAAGAACCAGAACGCTGGATGCCATACTTTTTGAGTTATCTCCCCTTCCAATAAAATAGAGTGACTACCTTGTGATGGCCATAACTCCAATACCCTTTAAGATATATTGATGGTACTTGGCACAGTTGTTCACAAGGCCGAGACGGTGTGTCATGCATAAGAACCACAAGTCTGGGTGCCATGTTTTTTTTAAGTTATCTCCCCTTCCAATAAAATAGAATCACTAACTTATGATGGCCACATCTCCTACACTCTTTGAGATATATTCATGGTACTTGGTTCAGTTGTACATTAGGTTAAGCAAGTGTATCATGTGCAAGAACCACGAGTCTGGGTGCCCTGGTTTTTTAATTATATCCCCTGACAACATAACCTTGTGATGGCCATAACTCCAATACCCTTTGACGTAAATTGATGGTACTTGGCACAATTGTATATAAGGTTGAGAGACGGCGCTTGATGCCTAAGAACAACAACTGTGGGAACTATGGCATTTGAGTTATCTCTCTTTCCAGTATAACAGTATGACCACCTTGTGACCACCATACCTCCAGTACCCTTGGAGACATATTGGTGGTACTTGATGCAGATGTACATGAGGTTAAGCAGGTGTGTTATGCTCAAGAATTACAGCTCTGGGTGCTCTGGGTTTTTAGTTATCTCCCCTGACAGTATAACCTTGTGATGGCCATAACTCCAACACCCTTTGAGATATATTGAATGAACTTTGCGCAATTGTATACAAGGTACAGAAGGGGTGTCATGTGCAAAACCACAACAGTTGGTGCTGTGATATTTGAGTTATCTATCCTTCCAATATAACAGTATGACCAGCTTGTGATCACCATATCTCCAATACCTTTTGAGACATATTTTAATGGTAATTCATACAGAAATACATGAGCTTAAGCAGGCATGTCATGTGCAAGAACCACAATTCTGAGTGCCCTGGTTTTTTAGTTGTCTCCCCTGACAGTATAATCTTGTGATGGTCATAACTCCAAAACTTTTTTGACATATTACTGGTTAGACTATTGCTTTTATTGCATGTTGCGGGGAACCCGGCACGTAATACTCATGTGAGGGTGTATACCGTATGGAGGGATGGATAGATAGAACACGCTCAATTGGCGTCATGTCATTAAGTGTACCGTCCTTTGGATCAAGATGTTAACCGTTAACTGGAGGCCCCCCTGTGCAAGTTAAAGATCCCTACCGTAATTACATGATTGCTGTGTAGGCTTTTATCATGCAAACCTAGAGTGTATGTAATGTACACCTGCGGTAAATGTGACCAATGCAGTATCAGTAGAAAGAAAGAAAAACAGTGCATATCTGACAACTGCCCTTCTTGAATCAGCGGAAGGGAGAAAATAAAAAGATTTCATGGTCAATCTCCACGAGCGAATGTTGCCAACCCCGACAGGTATCGAGCCTGTGTCCTGATCATCAGGTAGATGCACATCCGACTGAGCTACTGAGACCGGGTAATGTTAGGTTAGACAAAAAGTCCTGCCAGATCGGAAGCAATATCTTCAGAATGACCAAATACTAGTTTTGACGAGAATGTAAATCCTCAACTCAAAGCAGTAACAGACCAACTCGGCTGATTTAAAAAGGGCAGGTGTCAGTTGCTGACGAAAGAATATACACTGTACTGGTTTACAATTACTGTTAATAGCTCACATATAAGCTACTTCTGTTAACAAAAGATCACATACGTTTTTAGCTCACCAGAGCCGAAGGCTCCGGGGAGCATATAGTATAGGCATTGGTCCGTCATCGGAAGTCGTCGTCTGTGTCGTCAACATTTTCAAACAACATCTCCTCTGAAACTACTTAGCCAATTGAAACCAAATTACATGTGGAGTCTCTATGAGAAGGGTGAACGAAAGTTTGTTCGGGAGGACTGGGTCACATGATCAATATGGCCGCCATGGCCGTATATGGAAAAGCCTTTAAAAACTTTTTTTCTCAAGAAGCGAACAGCCGATGATCTTGAAACTTGGTATGCAGCATCAGGGACTCGGGCCCTACCAACTTTGTTCAAATGACGACCTTTGGTTGTCCTTGACCTGTTTTACATCAAGGTCAAATTGGATCACTTAGACATTTGTATGGAAAAATGGCAAAACTAGATCTTTATGATTGTATATTAGCTATTGGTATCAGAAATGGTTTTTACAATCAGCTGAATGGAAGTTTATCAGTTCCAAATGTAAAGATCATTTACCGACCTTTGTCCAAGACGCCTGAGATTTAGTATTTTTATCTTCTTCTTCGCTTAAACTAATCGGACAATTGAAACCAGATTATATGAAGAGCCTCTATGTAATGAGGGGACGAAAATTTGTTCGTGAGGTCCGGGTAACATGACCAATTTGGCCGCCATGCCCATATATGGTAAAACCTTTAAAAATCCTCTTCTCAAGAACCGAATGGTCGATGCTCTTAAAAATTGGTATGCAGCATCAGGGACTCTGGTCCCACCAAGTTTGTTCAAATGATTACCTTTGTATTGACATTGACCTGTTTTAAGTCAAGGTCAAATTTGGTCAGAATTTTTCTGATTGTATATTAGCTAGTGGCATCAGAAATGGTATTTACAATCAGCTGAATGGAAGTTTATCAGTTGAAAAGGTCAAGGTCATTTACCGACCTTTGTCCAGGACGCCTCACATGCAGTATTTTTATCTTCTTTTTCACTTAAGCTACTTGGCCAATTGAAACTAAATTACATGTGGAGCCTCTGTGGAATGAGGGAACGAAAGTTTGTTCGTGAGGACATGACCAATTTGGGCCGCAATGCCCATTTATGGTAAAAACCTTTATAAATCTTCTTCTCAAGAACCGAATGGCCGATGATCTCGAAACTTTAGTTTAGTTTAAACATTTTTATTTTGATTACCAACATATTACATACATACGATACATAAAAGTACAATATCAAGGATTAGAACGAAATCTCAAAGCTTGTAGAGTTCTTTTCCTTTGGTGCATACAATAGAACATTGTGCTATATTTGGCGACTTTCAATAAATATCAAATTATTTGTAACATATAGTATGTCACAGATATTTTTGAAAAACAAAATATTGATCAGAACTATGGATAAAAATTACACCAATAGAAAGAGTTCGACAATGTGGATTGTTATTCCCTTGTATTTTTTAGAAAAATAATCTTGCTTAATATGAAGTTGAGATTAGAAAAAAAAATGGAGAGGGAGATTGGGGGTGAATGCGTGTAAACAGATAGAATCAAACTATCAGAACAGGTCGACAGGGCTATTATAGATTGTAAGTTGCAGGAGTTCCTACTTGATACTCAAAATCGTTCGTGCTCTTTATGAACTTCTGTGTCTGATCAAAGATGAAAGTATTGGATTCAAATGACAATGAGCTGTCACCAAATAAGAGAACATTTAATGAAGGGATCGTATGTATTGAGACAGAATTAAGAAGACAGTCCCGTTGTAAAGTGAAATAAGCACAATGGAAAAAAAGTAGTGTTGGGCACCTTCGATACTGCCACATCGGCACATTGGCGAATCAGATATATTTTTCATGAAAAGGTCAAGATTAAGTGAACTGCAGTTAGTTCGCAGGCGAGTATGCAATATTTGTTCTTTCCTATGGCCTGTATAATAATACTTCGGCACTTTTATTTCTTCTTTTTTAAGGAAACTTTTGAACGAGTTAACAGTATTTGATTGTTGGGCGTCAACAGGTAGACTGTTCCAAGCTCTAACTGCTGAAGGTAAAAAAGAATGGTAGTACTGATTTGTTCTGGTGTCAATGGTTTGAAGGTCATTTGAATTTCTTAAATTATATCTGGACATTGTGCTGACAGATTGTGGAATAAGAGTGGTCAAATATGCAGGTGTAAGGTGACTTATCATTTTGTAAATCAATGTAAGCTGATGATGCCTCCTTCTTTGTTCCAAAGATTCCCAGCGAATTTCAGTATAAAATGCACTCCTAGAAATTAATTTAGTTGTACCAGTTGCAATTCTGGCAGCTTCGGTTTGTATTTTTTTCTAGTTCGTGCTTTTCATATTGGGTGCAATTTACCCAGATAATATCTCCATACTCTAGGAGTGGTCTAATGAAAACCAAATAAAGTATTTCTAGAGATTTCCTATCGAGCTTGAATTTAAGTTTCCTCATGACATTGATTCTAGTCCATGCCTTTTCTGTAATGTAATTTATATGTTGGTGCCATGTTCCGTCATGAGAGAAATATACCCCTAGATGCGTGTGATGTTCAACTTCAGTTATTGCTTGATTCTGCATGGTAATGGGTGGATGTTGTGGTCGGTTTCGTTTACGAGAGATGAGAAGAGATTCTGTTTTCGAAGGATGAAACGACACTAGCCAAGTTTTTGCCCAATGCGAAATTTTTGAGAGGTCAGAGTTAAGACAGTTTGCAGCGGTTTCAGGATTGTCCACAACTATAAAAAACTAGCATCATCGGCAAACAGTCGAATGTTAGAGCCTATATCAACAACGATGTCATTTATATAAAGCAGGAAGAGTAATGGCCCTAGAATGGACCCTTGTGGCACGCCAGCACGTATATAGACCCAGTCAGATGTTGTACCGGGCAGCACAACTCTTTGTGTTCTGTCTGAAAGGTAACTTTTAAACCATGTGAGGACTTCCCATGTGACACCAGCTGCTTGCAACTTAAAGATAAGACCATTATGCCATACACGATCAAAAGCTTTGCTGATGTCACAGACGACAGCCCTTACCTCTTTCCCACTTTCAAGTGCATGACAGAATGTATTATACAGAAATGTTAATTGGTTTATAGTAGAATCACCCGGAACAAAACCTGATTGAAGAGAAGTTAACTGATTGTTGTCACGAACGTGGTTAAATAGGTATTTAAATACAAGCCGTTCAAGGACCTTATATTCTGCGTTCAATAGTGATATTGGTCGGTAGTTAGAAACAATGGATAGATCTCCCTTTTTAGGCACCGGGCATACATTAGCTTCCTTATAAGGTGTTGGAACGATGCCGGTTTGTAAAGACTGGTTAAAAACTGAACAGAGGGGACGAGATATTACACTTGCGAGCTCACGCAATATTCGATTACTTAAGCCGTTTGGGCCAGCAGCCTTAAAAAATGGTAATGGTTTTAGTATGGATTCTACCTCGAGGGGGGTTAGTATAATTCTGCTTAACTGGGTTTCTACAGAAACAGCTGGTGGATCAGGAATAACAGCATTTGTTTCATCTAAAATCGTTTGACTTTGGAAAAGAGAATTAAAAACATTTGCCTTATCAAACTCATCTGAGTAAACTTCATCGTTATACTCCAAGGGTGGAACTGAGGACTTTGAACGTGGAGCTATAAATGTTTTGTGTGTTGACCACCAGTCTTTTTGAGAAAGAGTGTTAGACGCTAGCTTATCTTCTATACTGTCATAGAAAGCTTGCTTGGATTTACGAATCAAAGTTATAGTTTTATTGCGTTGTTTTCTGAACGAGTACCAGTCACTTGCTGAACTAGATCTTTTAGCTCTTTTATATACCCGCTTACGCTTCCTGATATGCCGTTTTATAATTGATGTGAGCCAGGATGGATCTGTTGGTTTTAATTTTATTTCTCTATTTGGAATACACTGGCGAGCGATTTGTACAATGGCATTGTGTATGTTGCTTGCGTAAGTAGCGGTATCATTGTTATACAAAGACTCCCAATCAAATTCAGAAGCTTTTTGACATAAAAGATTGTAATCTCCTTCCCGTAACACCATACATGACGCGTAAACGAAGTAGCTTTGGGTTTTGAGAATTTTAGGACTTCATATACAGGGCAGTGGTACCTTAGTAGCTGATTTAAAAAAAGGTTCACCAACTCCACTTAATAGAATACTTTCTTCATTAGTAACGAATAATAAGTCCAATATTGACGAGGAGTGCTCAGTAAAATTAGTAGGTTTGTCAATTAGTTGATGTAGTGAGAACTGCAAACAGAGTGACTCGATTTTCCTTGACGTTTGAGGGCTAACAGTATTCGTATTAAAGTCGCCAGTTATGATTATAACAGATATATCAGTATCAATTGCTAAAGCTATTGAATCCTCAATGAGTGAAAGATAGCTTGCATTAGAATTCGGCGGTCTATAAAAACAGCAAATAATATATGTTTATTGTTGTTAGCTACTTCTATCCAAATAGATTCAATTCCTCTTATTTCTAAATCAATACGCCGTTTATAGAAGACACCTTCTTTAACATAAAGAATAACTCCACCATTATTATCACCGTCACGGTCGATCTCGATACTTTGTATGCAGCATCAGGGACTCTGGCCCTACCCAGTTTGTTCAAATGGTGACCTTTGGTTGACCTTGACCTGTTTTATGTCAAGGTCAAATGGCAAAGTAGTGGATATTTCCGATTGCCTTGTAGGTTGCGACATCAAAATGATATTTGAAGTTAGCTGAATGGAAGATTATCAATTCCAAAAGTCAAGGTCATTACTGACCTTTGTGTTGGCTGACTCGGATTCAGTATTTTTATCTTCTTCTCCATTAAAAGAGCTGTGCTGATTGGAACCAAATTGCATGAAAAGCCTCGATGCGGGTGAGGCAATTAAACATTATTCGTGGTATTGTTGTCACATGACCAAGAAGGCACCATGCCTGTATAGGGTATGAACCACTTGACCTCTGGCGAGCGTAGTGGCCCATAGGCCTCTTGTTTTGTTTTGAAATTCATGTCGCGAAATGCGTATTCTGTCTTAAAACATAAATGTAAATGTCAGAATAATACGGAACCCGGGAAGGGACAAGATTTTTTTATTTTTATTATGTTGTGCGAAGAAGATAATATCTGGAGCGGACAAGATATTATCTTGTTCGGACAACATATTATCTTGTGCGGACAAGATATTATCTTGTGAGGACAAGATATGATCTTGTTAGCACAACATAATATCTTGTGCGCACAAGATATTATCTTGTTCGCACAACATATTATTTTGTTTGCACAACATAGATCTTGGGAAGTTGTGCGGACAAGATTTATCTTTGGTTACAAGATAATATGTTGTGCGCACAAGATCTATGTTGTGCAGACAAGATATTATCTTGTGCAGACAAGATAATATTTTGTTCGCACAACTTGATATCTTGTGCGGACAAGATAATATCTTGTCTGCACAAGATAATATGTTGTCCGCACAAGATAATATGTTGTCTGCACAAGATAATATCTTGTCCGCACAAGATATTATCTTGTGCGCACAACCTATAAAAAAAAATAAAAAATCATGTCCCTTATCGGGTTCCGTAGAATAAATATGAAAAGAGAATATTTAAATCCAAGAGCACTACTGAATTGGGCTGTCACATAAGCATCTCAAGGTAAAATGTGGATATGGTAAATATGCTCTACCTGCCAACATGTATGTTGTACCACTACCCACTGACCCACTCTGGCACAGTTTAGCAGTTTTGTAAGCCTGGTGGCTCATTCTTTTATTTCAGCTTTCACCCTTCAACACTTGGTTTGCCGGAGCACCTCTAATGTCCCCCTGGGAGGGGTTAAGACGTATTGAAAGGAAGAAAAAACATACTGACTGGCAAAAAATGACCTTAATGCAGTATATATACAACTGCTGCATTTCTTAGGAAGTGGCTATTGACAGCCGACTGTTAATAGCGATTTTTGGCTTTTGCCAGCCAATTGTCGATAGCGAATTATAAAAAAGATACCTATTTGTGACTACCATCATGGATACTCACCGAACGTGTGGGTAGAAGGGTAATCACATAATTCCGCGGCATTATAAGGTATTAGATTGATTTCTGTAATAATGATCAAATAAGATACATGCAGAGGCTCCGCAGTGTGTACGCCTGACCATTGAAATGACTTGCAGAACTTTGGATATAGCACAGGGTCATACTCGGAAACGCGACCAGCCCAAACAACTAGACAGCAGGGTTGCGCAGGTTACCGGTAAAATTACAATTGCAGCTGTGTAATGTAAGCCCCAATCAAGGGGTATCCCTGTGTTTCGTTGGAGTTCCAACAGGTGTAAAATCATTTGTCCCCGTGGTCTCACAGGTAAATTGCCATGAATCTGCAGGGTCTGCACTGTTTGCCACTTATCCAGCTATTTGAGATATAAACTGGGTTGTAAATTATACTTATCGAGCAGTCGATTACTACTAAATACGATAATCAGTTTAGTGAAATTCATTGATCGATTAATCCAGGCAGAGCTGATACCGACCGCAATCCGCTTAGAATGTCTAAGTCTACCCAGGAAAATTGCTGCGAGTCGGCCCGTCCATGGTTATAAACCCTATTGATTTCATTGGGTGGCAGGGATTGAGAAGTCATTTCATCTCAATGTCGGATAAAAGTCACACAACTTTGGAAGCAACGTCTCCAAAATGACCTAAATAGTGTTGACAGGGACGTTTAACCTCAAATCAAACAAACACATTAGTAAAACTGAGGTTTACAGGGGATGCATAAATTTTCTTCTGGCTGCCTGCATACATGTAGACCATCTAGTTATCCTTTGTTTCATTTAAGGTTTAACATCCTCGTAAACAATATTTAGATCATTTTGAACAAGATGCTGCTAATTTTTGAGGAAATTTTACCCAACATTGAGATGAAATGACACCTCAAGCCCTGCTGCCCATTTAAACCAATAGAGCTTATATGAAAAGATGGTGTGACTAGCACCACTTTGCCTGAGCAGACTTATTGAACCATCTAAGCGGTTTACATGTACTCGTGTGCAGCCGGTTTCAGATGGACAGTGGGGTGGGGTGGGGTGGGGGTCTAGTTATCCTTTACTGTTAGAACGGAGGACTTCAGCAAATGCAAACAAATTTGATTTTTCTAACCCAGGCACGGTTTCTTGTGGTTCAGCTGCAATGATAATAATTTGCTTTGATATGTACTCTGGCAAGTAAAAAAGTAAAGTTATCTCTTATCATATCCCTTACGTTGTAAGAAGTTTCATAAGACGGTCAAAATATATATTTTCCATCTATCATATAACATTGCGGTAATTTAGTGGATAGTTTCCTCATGTAATAAAATGATATGACCGCAAGTCCAGTGTGATAATATATGGTATTAACTGGTGTGCTTGAGCCCTGCCCATCTGGAGTTTGGAGAACTAGATTGGGCTGCACGATGCTTCCACACAGAGCTGAAACTTACTGCACATGAGTACTGGTAAATGGCTAAGGTCTAACCCTGCCCAGGCAAAGTGATGTGAACATGACCGTGCAATGCATATAAACCCTGTCGGTTTCATTTGGCGGCAGGGATTCAGATGTCATTACATCTGAATATCTGGTAAAAGTCCCACAAAATTGGAAGCAATGTCTCCAAAATGACCTTAATAGTGTTGGTGGGTAGGTTAAATCTCAAATCGAACAAACAAAACCGGTGTGTAATGTCATGACGCTATCCCTGGCAACCTAATGTTTTCTTTTTAACTCCTTTGCAACAAAATCCAGTTGGAAAACTGCAATTTTAGAACCAGAATCTTACACTCTGTCATTTATTAATATCAAATTTATGAAACTCACCGTCGGCTAGTTTCATAAATTTCATTTGAAATGACCAGTCATGTAAGATCCTCTATATGCAACATATAGTACTAGTTAGTATTGTCACTAAAACAATCATGCCCTTCATGGCAGCATAATGTTTTCTGTAGAATCTAATGTCAACTTAATAAAGATATACTGTGTATACGAGATCCGAAATATATGTAAAAAGTCGCTTCAAATAGAGGTGTAAACTGAATAGGAACAGCATAACTCTCCTCTCAGAGTTAAGTGTTCGCTTTGAAAGTATGGGCTCATGAGGCAGGTTATCACATAACGCCACTGTTATGTAGTGGATAAATTTTAAAAAAGGCAGGTCATAAAAATCATACGACCACACCTGTAATGACACATTGTTATTGGCACTTAATATGACCCCGTCTGTGATGGCCCTATGTTGCCATTTGAATTATTTCTGCGATAAAATATAGTTTTAAGTCATTATATGATAAACAGAATCTTACACTCGTTGCCATTTCATATGAAATTAATGAAACTGCCTATTGGCTCATTATAAAAATTTCATATGAAATGACCACCCTTTTAAGGTCCTCTATTTGTTTAGGTTTCCATTATGGTCTGGTCGCTTAATGTTTGTATTTCTTTCCCTTTGGTGTCTTTTATGGGTGGAGTAAGTTAATTGTATCAATTCCTGATCTTTGTTTTACTTCTACTTTATAATTGGTAGATTAAAATCATAACACATGGCTGCCATTGGGCAGTGTTCACCTGAGCTGTGGTTTATGAAATTTGGCACTGTGGTTTGTTTAGAAGCCTCTGTGGTGTAGTGGGTAACGCTACTCGCCTTGTAACCCAGGGTTCGCAGGATAGATTCCGGGCTTCTCCAGACTTTCGGATGCTTTTTACCGAGATCCCATCTCAGTATGACCTTAGCTTTTGGTGGGACTTAAAACTCAAACACTCACACACTCTTTGGTTTGTTTGCTTTGGCAAGTTAAGAGTTTCCATTGACTTATAATAGGGAAAGGTTAAAAATGACATTAATACTTTTCAAGATATTTTGTCACTCTTTCATAGAAATGTTCCTTTACATAATGTTTAATAATGTTCTTTTTGGCCTATTTGTTGCCACAAATGAAAAATTGTTATTTGTCATATGTTATCCTGCAACAACACATTCAAGCGACATCAGAATCTGATTGGGTCCAAATTTTATCTGTAGCATCCTTGGGCACAGGGCTTCCATGGTTAATTAAAATACATTGCTGCCAGTAGGTAGTGGCCCCTGAGATCTGGTGAGCATTGTGGCCCATGAGCCTCTTGTTTTTATTTTAGTTTGCCTTTATTCGGTGTAAAGCTTATACCATTTTCATTTTGTTCAGCCGTTTGGTCATTTTGTCTGAAAGTAACTATCCTTTTGGCTCTACATGTGTGATGTTTTCATTAGGGATTAGTTATTTCATGTTAAAGTTTCTTTCGGTGGGACTTATTTGGAAGTTGCATTGATTGAACAGTGCCATAACTTCTATTTTTCTATACGAAAGACACAATCATTGAAGCATAACCTCCAGGTCAAAATGACCTAGATATATCTTGAGGCTAATGATTGGATCGCATGAAGATATATCCCAGGTATGACATTTCTCCATCAAACAGACTTCATTCTATGGGTAAATTCACAGGACCGTGAAATGTAGGTTACCAAGACAACCACTCTTTTACGCTTGAACCAATGTCACATAATTGGCTGTAGTATACATAACTTGTTAGCATAATGGAAATTCATATAACATATTACAACGGCGTCCTTATTTTGATCCCTATCCCCACGCCACGGCATGAACACATTTGGTATGTTGTTCTGAAAATTAAGAAGAAACTCCCAGGTTGACTTATATTAAATATGAATGTTCTGTGATGAGTGACGATTGTAATAGAAACTTTAAAAAAAATAACACAATAATACGAAGGTTTTATATATAAATTTAGAAAAAAAAAATATAGCCGCAATGACTTCAGCACCCAATTTTATAAAATCATTCTTCGGTATAAGAAGATTGGGTACAACATAAAAATGTTATAGGACAGACTGCATGCATGGTTGTTAACCCAATCACGGTTGACAATTTTGCTTCCCTCTTCAATTGCACGCCGGTGGGTCAGGCCTCAGATTCTATGACGGTTCCAAAGAAAAAGGCTTATGTTGATTGGTACCTGATTCTCTGTCTCTGCTCAGGCCCATTGGAGTCCTACTGTTGGTTTTCTTTTTGCTCCAGCATTTCTGTTGTTTCTTGCTGTCGAGTCCTCACCGTTGTTTCATCTCTGTGGTTGTTTGATTTTTGTGTTCGCGGAGATGTTGCACTGATGAGTTAGGAGGCCTTCATGCGGACCGAACAAATTATTTGTCTT
This sequence comes from Lucinisca nassula, assembly GCA_963580285.1. Taxonomy (NCBI): domain Eukaryota; kingdom Metazoa; phylum Mollusca; class Bivalvia; order Lucinida; family Lucinidae; genus Lucinisca; species Lucinisca nassula. The sequence goes on from CAUZLF010000652.1 coordinate 94,988, forward strand.
ATTCGCGACGGAAGTAAGGGCGAGGATTGTGGCAACGTAAAATCGATTTAAGCTCCCCATTGGAATTCGTTACCGCTGACAATTCCAATGCGATTCTTCTGTCGCGGTTTATTTTTGTTATGGTTTGTGTCGCTGATGTTATTTTAGTTTGGATAGCCTTTTGGCCATTGTGTGGGAAAATTATTGTTCTTTTGGCTTTCCACTGCTAGTGTTTCCGTTGGGGTCTGTTGCTTCCTGTTTGTGTTTCTTTCCCTTTGGTGTCTCTGATGGGGGCTGTGGGTTAAATGTATCGATTCCTGATCATTGCCTCTACTTCTATTGTTCAAAGGAAAGGTCTTTTATGGAACATATTTAACGTCACTACATCTGGTGTTTGGAAATGCTGGCGGCCATAAAAAGTCTCATGGCTTATAGTCCTATAGTGCAGTTTATATTTTCTTATTCTTAGGGATCATTGATTGCATCGTGGACTTTTAAAAATATTTTAGGGCCACTGATGAGGCCTAATTGGCCGAAACTAGCTAGGCTGGCTCAGATAAAATGTACACTCTATATTTTCCAGTTCTGTGGTGTATTCCTTCCAAAGGATAAAAGTGAATGCAATGATCAGGAACCTATAAAATTAACCCACTCTAATATTTTCCAGTTCTGTTGTGTATTTGTTGCTTACAAAAGAATAACTCTTTCATAGAACATATTATATTTTTTTTATCCCTAGCCTCAACACTGCGTTTGTTCAGTTGGAAGTACCCAGTCATTGTTTTATTCCTTGCTAAATTGTAAAATTTCTTCGCAAAGAAATGATAACCATCATGAGATGATGTGTCTCGTGCAAGACTCGGGTCGGTGCCTCTAATTTCAATGTCATCCTTAGAAGTCAAAGGCAAAAAAAAAGCATATTTGTTCGTTTCCGGAAAAATAACCGTTATTCTAGGATGGATTTTTAAATCACGCGACAGAACTGTTAATCATTATAAGATGATATCGTGCGCACACGACTTGGGTCGGTATCTCAAAGGCAAAGGTCATTCTTACAGCCGATTACTGACCACGGGCGTATAATGTTCCGCCAGCGGAGCTCTTGTAAAAAATCACAGTTTGGGAGTCGGTTAAAAAGCACATTAAAGAGTATGCCGCGCGAGTATATTATCTACTTGCAATTGACTGAAAAACTGCGTTTTCTTACTCAACAATGCAAACACTATATCCGATCTGTTTCGACAATGACCTTGTTTCCTTCAAATCTCCTCAACCCTCCGCAATTTTAGACGATATCCCGTCTACATTACGGACTGTAACGCATGCAACTATGTCCTGCTCTAATGTTTTGATTCGAGAAAATGGCTTCATAATGTCAAATACTCCACATTATAGACCGGGGGCTTATCACATTACGCTCTTCTGTACAGTGATATTTTGCCCAATAAATGGCATCTCGTTTCCATTGCTTTTATACTCGCATTATGTGAAAACAGATGATCAAATTCTTGACGATATGATAACTAACGATATGGTTTGTTTTTACAAACTCAATTCAGAATACTACATAAATAGTTAACTTACTAGAAACATCATAGCTAACATAAGCGAGAACCAAAGCGCAAATAAAGTAATGGATTATATTTTCATCTTGCCACGTGATCTAGCGTGTGAGCTCTAGCCGTCCCGATGCTGATCATTCGCTGATTATGAGACCAGTGACAAGAAACATGTCTGCAGATAATTGAATAGAATAAAAATTATTTCCACAAGGGGCCCTAATGGGCATACGTCATATCTGAAGTACAAGTAAAACAAAGATCAGGAATCGATACAATTAATTTGCTCCACCCATCAAAGACACCAAAGGGAAAGAAACACAAACATGAAGCGACCAGTCCATAATGGAAACCTAAACAAAGGAAGGCCATAAGGACAGTTACTTTCCCGAAAAATGGCCATATGGCCATCCAAAATAAAAAGACACAAGTGATACACACAGCAAGTAACAAAGAACAACATAAATAACCCGCCACAGAAGAACCGCCTTGGAACGGTCTGTGGAAAGATTTCCACTGGGGGGGGGGGGGTTAAATCGATTTTATGTTGCCAGAATCCTCGCCCTTACTTCAGTCGCGATTAAGACAAATTATTTGTTCTGTCCGCATGAAGGCCTCCTAACTCATCAGTGCAACACCCCCGTGAACACAAATAATCAACGATTCACAGAGTTGAGACAACGGTGAGGACTCGACAACAAGAAACCTCTGAAATGCTGGCGCAAAAGAAAACCAACAGTTAGACTCCGATGGGCCCGACCAGAGACAGAGCATCTATGAGTCGGGGCACAGCATTTCCTACAATTTACATATGCGCCCAGCAAAGATTCAGATTAGTATGCGCAGACTGATCAGAGGCTTCGTAGTGCGCTCTAAGGATACCTAAAGACCCATGCTCCTTCATGCAGCAAGGAAAGTCTCTGGTCAGACTATATGGGTGCACAAGCTGGTGTGAGTCTTCGCTAGGCGCACACGTAAACTGTAGGCAATGCTGTGCCCGTATCATTTACAAATATGCCACGACATGGACCAGGGAAAACACAAACCGGACATACTCCACTACGAATGCTTGCAATTAGCCTGGGAATTTTAGATATAGGAAAATGAAGGCATTTCTCTTTCCAAGCAGCAAACACAAGGGTACCGGTGCTGGTCAGATTGCTAAAAGGTGCAAGCTAATCTGCACGTCTGTTCGCAAATGACAAAGCTAGGTTTCCAAGTTGCGTGACTGGTATAAGAGCTGATGCACATATAAAAAAACGGTTGGCCATATGCGACGAATGGATATAATAATAATCCTGCGAAACAAATACATCCCTCTTTCGATCTGTGGATAGACCAACATTAACATACTCGATCGGCTTGAAAAACGACTGATGCGACTGCTCTGCTCTGCTTTCTGATCTGAGGCTTTGCTGGTTGCTTAAGCACTTGCAGCATCTGGATCATAGTAAATGGCACCAGACAAAGCAACAGCTTGTTTTAGAAGTACACCCGCAAGGTCTGCCTGTCTGTATATTATGTAATCGTTTGTCATGCTGGTCGCTTAAGCACTATGCAACATCTGGATCATAGAAAATGACACCAGACAAACCAACAGCTTGTTTTAGAAGTACACCCGCAAGGTGTGCCTGTCTGTATATTATGTAATCGTTTGTCATGCTGGTCGCTTAAGCACTATGCAACATCTGGATCATAGAAAATGGCACCAGACAAAGCAACAGCTTGTTTTAGAAGTGCACCCGCAAGGTGTCTGTCTGTATATTTTGTAATCGTTTGTCATGCTGGTCCCTTAAGCACCATGCAACATCTGAATCATAGTAAATGGCATCAGACAAAACAACAGCTTGTTTTAGAAGTGCGCCCGCAGGATGTGCATGTCTATATATTATCTAATCGATTGTCATGCTACAAAGTGACTAAAAGCACTTTAAAGAACACAAAAGGATAAAATGTATCCAACAGAGTCTAGTTGCTTTTTGTCAATCGTTAATCAAATTGAAAGTGATCAAAGCCAAGTAAAGATAACGGACGCGCAAGTACTGGAAAACTTTGTCATTGCTGATTCATAAACTATAAAATTCCTCTATCAAGACCACCTTTGGGACTGTTCATAAGTGGTCTTAAAGATAATTTTGAACAGTTCAAAAGGTGGTCCCTGACTAGAGGACACTGTGGCCAGAAAAATTAAAGAAATATTAAGTACACCCTTCAAAAGAAGCTTTTAAAGTAGAAGTAAAACAAAGATCAGGAATCGATACAATTAACTTACTCCACTAAAAGCAGAATTAGTCTTAGTTTTAGGTGAACTTAAGAGTGGAGTTTTACTGTTCCAAAGGTGGTCCCTGACCAGAGGATACTGTGGCCAGAAATATTAAAGAAATATTAAGTGCACCCTTCAAAATAAGCTTTTAAAAGCAGAATTAGTCTTAGTTTTAGGTGAACTTAAGAGTGGAGTTTTACTGTACTGGTAAGGCAATGTGGTGCGCGTCGGTCAGTCCATGCTTATAAACCCTATTGGTTTCATTGGGAGGCAGGGGTTGAGATGTCATTTCATCTCAATGTCGGGTAAAAGTCCCACAAAATTTGAAGCAACGTCTCCAAAATGACCTTTACAGTGTTGACGGGGACGGTAAACCTCAAATCCAACAAACAAATCAAACACTGTAGGGGTAACAAGACGTTTCGCCCCCAAGACGTTTCCCCCTGGTCGTTTCGGTTTCTGGTCAACTCGTACCTAAGTAAAATCGTACCTTAGTCAACTCGTACCTGTTTTTGGTCAACTCGTACCTTTGCCAACTCGCACCTTAGTCAACTCGTATCTAAGTTTAAAAACATCAATTTTGGATAATTTGATCTTTAGTACACATATGCAGGTCAACTTTACAGTCTATGAAGACTCCTGACCACTTTTCGGACAATTGAGACGATATATAGTGTGTGCATTTAATACGATAATATGACCATGCGCTAAAATGGCACCTTTCATATGTTTGGACCAATATCAATGCAGTCATGATTTTTATTTTCTGAATTGTATGGTCGATATAAGTTATGGGTGCTTGTTAACTTGAGCCGCTCTAACAAGTGCGTACAATTTATGTTGCCCTATTCTCAACAAGTCCTATAGGGCTTTCTATCGACGTATATAATGATAATTTCTTTCGGGCATCGAGCGAGCTCGTATCTAGGCAACGCGTATCATCACACAACAGAGACACAGTCTATGCAAGAAAGTTAGGTACGAGTTGACTAAGGTATGAGTTGAATAAGGCAGCCGTCGACGTCCGCCGAAGGCGGGCGTCGAGCGAGCTCGTATCAAGGTAACGCGTATCATCACACAACAGAGACACAGTCTATGCAAGAAAGTTAGGTACGAGTTGACTAAGGTACGAGTTGAATAAGGCAGCTGTCGACGTCCGCCGAAGGCGGGTGTCGAGCGAGCTCGTATCTAGGTAACGCGTATCATCACACAACAGAGACACAGTCTATGCAAGAAAGTTAGGTACGAGTTGACTAAGGTACGAGTTGAATAAGGCAGCCGTCGACGTCCGCCGAAGGCGGGTGTCGAGCGAGCTCGTATCTAGGTAACGCGTATCATCACACAACAGAGACACAATCTATGCAAGAAAGTTTGCTGGTTAAACCGCTTATATTCCGTTCAAACCATGTATGGTGTTGGGAACCACGGCCTCAAAAAGCTTATGTATCCCGTGTCTGTCAAGGCTGGCTGGTGATTCGGTTAGTTGTAATAGCTAAAGATCAACAATGGCATATCAGTCAAATAATATATTTTTCTTGTTTATGTGGTGGTATAAATTTGTTCATTTTTTATTCATTTTTGTTGTTATTTAAATTGTAGCAACGTCACGAGGTGGAGTCATGACCTTGGGAATTTTTCTATGCCGCCATATTTATTCCTCTCTTGATTTTAATTTTATACTTGAAGCACTCAAAAAGGGGGAATCTGATGATAAAATCGGGCAATCTACACGTAAGTGATCTTCAGGCTCAGGTGTGTGATTTTTTTTCTCTGTATATTTTTACCTAGCGAACTCGGCCCATGCAAAAACTTGGGAAGTTGGGAGTAGCTCATCGTAGGGGTTCGGCCCCACAGGCGCATGTCCCGTTGATTTGTCCAAAAAACGTATGGAATGAGTTTAAATTCAAAATATGAGTGATTTTTGTTCATACTGGTATAGAAAGGTAGACAAGGTTCTTAACAAACCAGTGCCATTTTCTCGGTACACATAAAATTATAATTGGCACAGGCGCATTTTTTCGGCTCATTTCTCATTGCAGTATTGATTTCATTCCGTATCTTGAAGCTGAAGTAATCCGCGCGCTGATTGGTGGAAATTTGGTAACTCCAGCGATTTCGACCAATCAGCAATCGGATTACATCAGCTTCAAGATATAGAATGAAAACAATATTGCAAAGAGAAATGCCTACTAGCACACAAAAAGGCAAAAATTGCTGATAATAACGGTTAACTGGCGAAAACTTTTGCATTAGGTGAGAGCATATCCATTGATGTTTAAAGGTGTGTTGGCTTTTATGCTGACATTATCGGATTTCGACAGGAAATCGTAGGGAAACGGTGAAAAAAACCATTGAGTTGGTGTGACAGTTAGTTGTCTTACTAAAGTCTATCCGGGGTATTTTGATGTGTAGATCACAATGGGGCTTGATCCAGGTGTTCAGCATTATTGTGTTGAAATTCTACGTGCCTTAGGTTGAACTTCATACAAAATATATATTCCTGTGTCAAAAAATGTGCCTGTGTCAATTGTCATTTAACGTGTACCGAGAAAATGGTGTTGGTTTATTGTGTACCTTGTCTAGATTTCTATACCAGTATGAACAAATAATCACTCATATTTTAAATTTAAACTCATTCCACACGTTTTTCGGACAAATCAACGGGCCAAGCGCCTGTGTTCGGCCCCCGTCCGTAGGGGCTAGAAGAAATATATGGGCTGCATGATGCTTAGACGCAGAGCTGAATCCGGCCCGCATACTAGTACTGGTAAACCGCTTAGAGGATCTAAGCCTGTCCAGGAACCGCGGTGCGAGGCGGACCGTCCATGCTAATAAACCTTATTGGTTTCATTGGGCGACAGGGCTGGAGATGTCACTTCATCTTAATATCGGGTAACTGTTCCACAAAATTGGAAGCCAAGTCTCCAAAATGACCGTTACAGTGTTGACGGGGACGTTAAACCGCAAATCAAACAAACAAAACAAACATTGTAGGGGTAACAAGACGTTTCGCCTCCAAGACGTTTCCTCCCTGGTCGTTTCGGGTTCTGGGCAACTCGTACCTAAGTCAACTCGTACCTTAGTCAACTCGTACATGAGTCAACTCGTACCTTAGTTTAAAACATCTATTTTTTGCTGATAATTTGAACTTAGGTACACATATACAGGTCAATTTTATGAACACTCCTGACCCTAAACCGACAATAAAGACGATATATAGTGTTTGTATTTAATACGATAATATGACCATGCTCTAAAATGGCGCCTTTCATATGTTTGGACCAATATCCATGCAGCCATGATTTTTATTTTCTGAATTGTATGGTAGATATAGTTTATGGGTGTTCGTTAATTTGAACCGCTGTAACGAGTGACAACAATCTATGTTGCCCTATTTTAACAAGTCCTACACATCACGTAAACAAGTCCGTGAAATGAAGACCCATCTTAACCCCACTTTATATACAGAAAACTGGGGTTTACGGGGGTATACATTATTGTTCTTATTTCTGTTCCAAGACATAGGTTGTGGGTACTCGTTAGAACCGCCTTGATGAGGCGGTTCTAAAGAGCACCAACGACCTATGTTTGCAGTATTTATAAGAAAAATATCAGGGATTTTCATCAGAAAGGTATATATAGCCATTCTGGAGATGAGAAATATGCACTATGTCGCACGGGTGTGTTATCATAATGATGTATGTCACAAATATTGCGAAATGTACAGGTAATCCAATAGTTTAAATAATTTTATTACTTAAGAATCAGATAATAAACACTTGTTATAAATGCTTAACTGACAAACTATCGAATAAAACAATCATCACGTAAGCGCTCCTATTTAATTTTGTCCACATTAAACCCCACTTTTATAGTAAAACTGTGGTTTCCAGAGGTATACATTATTTTCTAAATTCTGCGCAAAAAAGTATACTCTGGGTACTCTTCATAACCGCCTCGTTGAGGCTTGTCTAACGAGCACACAAAATCTATGTTTTGGGCAGATACGGTATGTTAAAAATGTCAGGTTTTTTTCCATTTCGAAATCTTCATTTTTTGGTTGGTAAAATTTTCAATTATATTTGAATACACTTGTTTTCGTATAAACACAGCATACCCCTGTAAACCCTAATTTTCTCTACACAAAGTGGGGTTCCGAGGGGTGTTCATTACACAGACTTTATAAATAAATAAATGTTCACTAGTCTAAATATAGCTAATATATTAAATTTGCATTAATGTCTCGCAAAGACGATGCTGCCAACGGTCAAAGATATCGCAGCTTACGGCATGCTGATGTCCCCCAATAACCTTACCACACCCATTTGTCAATAAAAGTCCTGCGTGTCATAAGGTTTTGCCAACCCCAAAACCGCTTCTCATCTACACAATCAAAGGAATTAAATTTTAAATTAAGGACAATTAGATTAAACTAGTATCGATAATCGTTTTTTTTCACCCTCTTATTAATTGGTGCACGATTTACGGTGTTTAGTAAGGGTGAATAATAATAACAATAATAATAACAAGAACAAGTTGATAGCAAGCCATCGCATATCCCCGCGATGTGAGAATCATGTTGGAATGAAAGGACCCAAAATACTTCTTTTTGACTTCGGGTACACCAAGACATGTTTCGGGCAAATTTTTGCACCTTTGTATTCTACTCTTAATTACCTTTGATTTGATACGCAACATGACTGTGTTTGAACAAAAAAGCTTTTTGACCCCTGAGCCCCATCCCTGGGGGCAGGTCAAATCACAATTCCGAATTCATTCCTCCGTTCCGAATCCATAGGGCTATTAACAGTGATAGTTTCAGGATTCTAGCTCAGAAAGCCAAGGTGTTGTGTGCCAATTACCAAAAAAGACCCCAAAACCCATTTTTGATCTCTGGTGCCCCTTAAACATTCAACCGGGACAACTGTTTTGCCACACTTGACTATGTTTAAACAAAATGAATTTTGAACCCTCGGTCACTGTTCGGCCCCATCTCCTGCCTTGGGGCTCACATAAAAATTCTGAATATCTTCCTGTAGTCATCATTTATTTATCTCCAAATTAAACTGGCTTCACATATTTCTGTCGTATAATAATCTGATACGAGTGGAATGTGTCAAAATACCAATTACCTGTAGGCATTTAATGCAAAAATAAATAAATAAATAAATAAATAAATAAATAAATAAAAATAAAATAAAATAAATAAAAATAAATGCATAAATTATAATAATAAAAAAATCCATAATTTCTGAAAGTTCCCAAAAGGTAGTCAGTTTTAGAAGTGACCCCCATCCCTACCGTAAACAAAATATCTGCTTAATGACCTGTACCCATTAAAATACCATTTTCCTCCTCCCCCCCCCCCACACACACACACAAAAAGCGAAAATATTAAAGTGTTAACCCCCAAAATAGTACGAAGCTGTGTAGCAGGCAAAGTTTAGAGTACCCCACCCTTTCCCCCACCCCCTCCCCCACCACCCGGGTACGAGTTGACCAAAGAACAGGTACGAGTTGACCAAAAAAGGTACGAGTTTACTAAGGTATGAGTCGACTTAGGTACGAGTTGACCAGTTAACGTCGTTTCCCCCTAGCCGTTTCGCCTCCTTTTTTCGCCCCTAGTCGTTTCGCCCCCTAACCCTAGTCGTTTAGTCCCACAAAATATTTTCTCATATTTTTTATATATTAAAGATTTATTATTCCATGTGTGACAGAGACAAAGGGAGAGAAAGAGAAGTCATAACATGTAATTTAAATGAAAATGTTAATTAGGAAGTATGATAAGTATTACCTGTTTTGATCAATACCGTTATTCACATTGTTTATTTGATAAGACACATTAATCACAGAATTAATGGGATTAATGATGAGGTGTGAAAACACGTTCTTTGCAAAGTTGAACGTCTTTATTTATCGCCTAAGCACCTTTACCAGTTTTTGTTTTAAACTGGTCGGTTGGTTCGTAAACAGAGTCGGCCAGCAAAGATCAATGGTGAGGTGTTAAAAACATGCTCTTTGAAAAATTAATTGTCTTTAATTATCTCTTTTTCACGTTTAAATTGGTTGGTTGGTTCTTTAACAATGTCGGCAAGCAACAGTTGAAAATGAAGAATAAGATTTTATTTAAATTTCCAGTAGGTACAAATGCCCATGAGGATACAAAATATGTTTATAATATAGTGGCATATATGACAGTGTTGTGGGTAATTGCAACACAACGCAGCTAGGGGCCAGTAGTATCCGATACTACCAAGAATACCCTTGTAGAGACTTGGGGGTGGGGTTGGAGACAAAACATAGGCGTGTTTTCATAGGACGGGTACTAGGACACTTTGCAATAGCCGAAGTTTGCTGGTCTAATAGTAACCCTTCTTGCCTCACTTTTGGCCGGCGTTCAAAATTCAAAATTACATGCATTATCACCCTTTAACAACCACCGTGACCGTTGGCGTTTTCTCTACCATGACAGGGGTGGGGGTAGAGTCTAATGGAAGCCAAACCCGATAATGCATGAGAAGCTTTTTTCCTCGGTCTGACAAAGGGCTGTGTACTGACACATTTTGCAGCCGGAATTGGCAACGTGTCACCACATTCTAGAGCCCGATCATTGGTCTGCAATTGCATTCGAAATTCAAACCGTGCCAGAGGACTGCTCATTTTACAGGACAAACGCTTGATATTAGGTGCGGTCTGTGCCCACATTGCATCTTGAGCGGGGAGTGTGAGGAGTTGGATTGACCTACTTCTTACATCCTCCGCGAAAGAAGTCACCTCACTCCCAATCGGCTAGCTGATAACTGTCAAATTGCCAGGAGTCAGCATATTGGCAGCCTAGGGAAAAGAGCAGCACCTACAACTAATCCCAGTCGGCGACCTGGGGGTAGCCCCTATGTGCTCTTGGCTCCCTGTTACCTTAAAACATCAGTCAGTCAATTGCTACATCCAACAATTATAAAACTGATAATAATTGGCAAATGACAGAAATAGTATTGCTCTAATGAGTTAGAGCGGCGAAGGAATATAAAACAATTATCAGATTATAATGCTAACAAGTTCTTGTGATGAACACAACTTCAAACCCCTACTTAAAATGAGAAAAATGAGGTTTACAAGGGTATACATTACTTTGCTTATTTCAACTCAAAGACAAATGTCGTGGGTACCCGCCAGCACCGCCGTAATGAGTCGGCCCTGACGAGCTCTCAAAACCCACGCAACGAGTTTGAAAAGATAAATTGGTCGTATAAATTAATTTACAAGCTTTTTTCTGGTTTCTTTTAACAGGGATTGTTATTTTGAACGATAGGTCTATGTACACGTTTTCAAAGTTTGCATATCATCAAGATAACAGGACATTGCAATGAAGACCCTAGTAAACCCCTTTTTTATATGAGTAGAAAGGAGGTTTATAGGGGTTTATATTGCGTTTATAATTGCACAAAATCCATACCGGACTTATACGGACATCACCTTTCTCAGCTGTGCTGAAAATCAAGGGAATTAACGCGAACAAGACAGAAAATAAATGGTTATCTCCCCAAGGACTCGACTACCTCCCGTGCAAATTGCCTCAGGCAAATTGTAAATCGTACATTTTTAGGACCGTTTTTTATATACTATATTGGTGACTGTTTTAATTTAAGGAAAAGGAGGTTGTGTTATGGTGTATCTTGAAAAAAAAAAAAAAAAACAATTGAATGAAAAAGAATAACATAGATGATGTATTATATATGATTACAAATAGTATCTTCCAGTGTCAAATATATCAATTGTATTTAGCGACATAAATCAGTCTGAAATACATAAATGTACAAGCCAACAGTGTAAAATGCAACAAGGTTTTGAACATTTTATAATGTGCAACATAAATTTTCAAGAATTGCTGAAATGAAATATTATACAAAATAAGATAAAATAAAACAAAATAAAAAATAAAACGATCAGTAACGTATGTTCAAGAAACGCAAAGTTGTTAAACACAACATGACTAGTCCGACGAAAATGATCTAATAATCAAGTTTTTTTTTTCAAAATATATTTGTTGTTAATTCTAAGCCCAAAAGATGTTTCATATCACTTGTGAATCGTCTGCAGCAAACGATTCACGCGAAATGTCAAGCCTTATTCGCGTTGGAAATTAAGAAAAAAATATTTGAAAGTGTCTTCTGCTACTGATTCCCAGAGCTTGGAAGATAGTATTGTTCGGTAGCCGGACAAAATCCCCCCGGACATAATCCCCCCCCCCCCGCGGACAAACCCCCCCCCCTTTTTTGTAAAGGCGGACGAAATCCCCCTCGGACAAAATCCCCCCCGGACAAAATCCCCCTCGCTGTATGTCAGGTTGGACAACCCCCCCCCCTCCCGGAAAAAATCACCCTTGCTCTAAATTGTTCTAGTTAATTATCCTTCCACTACCCACTATCTATGTTTTTGAGCAGAAATATGAAAAATATTGGAATCTGTTATTGGAATGTGTCAATTTAACTGATCTTGCCAGACATAATCCTAATGGGTTAAGAGGTCCATAAAATCCCAAAGCACACATGTACAATTACAAAAAGTTAATACAAGTATGTCCTTTTTACTTTGATCTTACAAGCAACGTCTCCAAAATGACCTATACAGTGTTGACGGGCAATAATTTCCCCATGAGCACCAATATAGCTTTGATAGTACTGCACCAAATCGGATATGGAATCTGCAGTTTTCAAAACGACAGACTGATTTTCAAAAAACAGTAATTGTGCATGTGGAGGTGTGCGGGGTACTGTCCACCTTTATAAACAGCCGGGGGGGGGGACTATGTCCGGGGGGATTTTGTCCAGGGGGGATTTTGTCCACCTGAACAAATGTTGGGGCGGGGGGGGGATTTTGTCCGCCTTTACAAAAAGGGGGATTTTGTCCGGGGGGATTATGTCCGGGGGGATTTTGTCCTGGAATCTATTGTTCATGTTGCTATTACATTAAATCATATTTAGCCGATCAATCGAAGACGCAATCTGTGTGAAATTATTCATAGGGTCTCTGTATGTAGCAGAATCTCATCACCCCTCAGGCTAATTAAACAGACTCGGACCAGACTGCGTGTATTCGCAAACTGATCCCAGTCTTTGTTGATTGCACACAATAAGGTCATAATATTGAGCCTGAACCCATGATTTAGTTTTTGCCTGCTTTGACAGTCCAATGACTCAGATCAGACTGCACCCGTTCGTATTCCTCTATCCGATTCGCGTTTGGCAAGAGCACCAGGATAATATAAATCAATGCTAGAAAGACAACCTAGTTGATTGCTGTCTATTCATTTAATAGGTGATATTCTTATATACTTAATGGCTCGGGCGGTCCTCAGTCTACCTTTCCAATGATGTTCACCCGTGAGTTCGCGATGTTACGCGGTGTTTAACCCATTTAGTACCGGAAACCCCCAAAACAGGTACCCTGGCAAACAGTGGAGGCCCAGATCAGACGCCGCAGGACGCGGCGCCTGATCAGGGCCACACTGTTTGCTAAAAGTTCAGCCATTTTCCAAATGAATTTTGAAGAAAATACAATCTGACACCCCTAAATCATGAAATGGACTTGTACTATATATAAGGAGGAACATCCCATTTGGTACAAAAAGGGTTAACAGGGATTAATATAATCATTGGTTTGTTACGCCAAGGTCATTTTTTCGAAAAACACTATTGATTTTGCCTTTATATCTTTATAATCAAATCAAAGTCTTAAGTAAATCTGATGGGTCCGAGCTTAAAGTGAGACAGAGAGGGAGGCGATTACAAAAAATAAAAACAAACAAAAAAAACAGACTGAATTATTATTCTTGCTATTATCATTTTTATTATTATTATTATCATTATCATTACCTTCATTTTTTTACTTTGATTAGTATATTATTATCACAAATACCCACAATCTATATTTTAGAAATAATATTAGAAAAATTTCGAAAACTCGCATATTCAAATATATTGAAAAAAAAATCCACTAAAATTTTCCACAGAAAAAAATGGTATTCTTTATAATGCATAGTCCTGAACAAAAACTGTTAACAGGCGCCCGCTTGACACGCGCCAATCTGCGCGTCGATGTGTAAGAAAATGATTAATTATCAGCTCTACTCAACAGGGCAATAAATGGACAATGAACGATTGCAGGGAATAATCCTGGACTCAAACGTGTTTTGTAACACGAGCAAAAATACGATAAACATTTTACCACCAAATGATGAAAATTTGCGGATAAAATCTGATATTTTTTATATTTCTGCTCAAAGCATAGATTTGGGCTACATAGTGAGGTGGTTCTAGCGAGTATCACAATCAAGGTTTTTGAGCAGAAATAAGAAAATATATATCCCAGTTTTACAATATAAAAGAGGGTTTAAGGGGGTCAAAATAAATCCAGAAAAAGCTGTTTGTCTTACAATTACGTGCATGAGAGAGATCTTTGTCCTTTATTAAAAAATATTTATCCACTCCAGGACAGGTTTTAAGGTCCATTTCTCCAAATGTAAAGTCCTACCAGAATCTAGCCTTTAGTGGTCTTTAGGTTGGCGCGGTTTTAATGTTAATATCATGATATGTAAAGCATTCTGGCTGGATTTCAGTTTGTCGAGGTGTAAACGAGATAATGTTTTGAGCAGCAAGTGACAGGTCTGTAAAACATTGCATAACCTTCACAGTTTTCAGAACAATAAAATTATCTGTCTTTTCTGGCCCCTGTCGGCAAATCTACTTCAATAAAATTTAATACAATTTGGAGCCACATTTAGAACAGAACGTCACTTAATGAAACTAAACAATTACAAAACCAGGCCTATTCAAATACACATGTACATTGAAAATTTTATCACTAAAATGATTCAAGAAAGGCAATTGACAGTTTCTGGAGGAAGAATGTTCACCCTACTGGTTAACCGCCTACGTAAAAGCATGCCCAGGATTAGTGTAGATAGGTTAACTAAAAATTATCTAAATAGTGTTCACTGGGCCGTGAAATCCATCACAAACAGAGAGTCAAACAAACAAACAAAATCATTATAAATGAAAATCATCAGTTAAAACATACGTTATTTTCTAATTTCTGCTCAAAACAAAGTTTGTGGATACTCACCAGAACCGCCTCGACGAGACGGTCAAAGGGGCACAAAACATAGTTTGTGGGTACTCGTTAGAACCCTCTCGGCGTTGCGAACGGGTACCCGCAATCTATGTTTTTAAGCAGAAAAAATGTGTACAACTGTAAACCCTGTTTTACTACATAAAAGTGGGGTTTAAGGGGGTCAAAATTATTCAGCGTGTTTTATGATGGTCAAACCAAAGTAACAAACACATTATTCCATTTCAAACTGAAATTAAGCATATCGTTGGCGTAATAAAGTCTTTGTTTTCGAAAACATTTACATTTGAGAATACATCTAAATAAATAAATAAATAAATAAATAAATAAATAAATAAATAAATAAATAAATAAATAAATAAAAATCCCGAACCATACAGTTCAAGAAGCACGTCGTATACCGTAATATATTCTTTGTTATTGTTTACCTTAGTAACAACCGCTGACTGCTGGTTACCAAGGTAAACTGGAAATAGAAAAGGACGGCAGTGTATTTCATTTTCAAAAAGGACCAAATTATTCTCATTTCTATTTTACAAAATTTATATGGACGTGTTCGCAATACATTTGCCAACATACTCCCGCTTGCACAGAATAAAAATAACAACTTACAAAAAAGTTATGACAATATTTTCACCAGCTTTTGTCGCTTCATTCAGTAGTTTTACTATATATTCTATACATTTAGAGGATGCCTCCAATTATATGTAAAAAGGACCAAAAAGTTGTTGATAAAACTTCATGAAAAATACATGTGTGCATTCGTAAAAGAATGCAGAATCATGAACCGCTGGCACAGAAAAGATATTGCTATTACTATTTATTTTATAGGGAAATAATTATCAATTTCCTATATAAATCTATGTATTTACTTTAACCGACTGCAGTTACCTGGATGTCCGTTAAAGTTCGACATGCATAGCTTGAGGATACTTGTTCAACAGTGATAATTAGTCTAACAGTGAAAATTGGACGAAACGACTAGGGGGGCGAAACAACTAGGGGGGAAACGACCAGGGACAAAACGTCTTGGGGGCGAAACGACTAGGGGAGGAAATTGTTTGGGGGCGAACCATTGTAGGGACATCTCGACCCCTAACAAACTCGGCCCTTGACAAACAGGAAATAACAATAATTTTTATTCATTTCGCCCCGCCCATCAGGGAGGGCTGCGTGATGCTCCATGTAGGCAGAAGAGAAACCGAGTGAACTTGAATACTGCCATTACTGGAGACCACTCCCAGGAAAAATGATTGGTAGGGTTTGAGATGTCATTTCATCTTAATCAAGTTAATGTCGGGTTAGTTTTGTTTGCATTGGAGTTTAAGGGGCAAATCAACACCATTTTATGTCATTTTTGAGCCTAGTATCCACACTTTTCCTGGGCAGTATAATATGAGCTCTTTTCGTGACGTAATTCCCGTTCTAAATATAGAACGGCAAAAGCCACCGCCATCAACTGTCGTATTGCTTCAAGGTAGTGGGACAAATCAAGTGCTAATTACACCGTAAAACAATAAAATTCGTCTAAACCTTTGCCCTGGCCAACAGTGCAGACCCAGATCAGACGCCACAGAAAGTGGCACCTGATCATGGCCTACACTGTTTGCAAAACGTCAAGCCAATTTCCAAATAAATTTTGAAGAAAACGCATCCCGACGATCCTAAATTTTGATATACACTCCTGCTATATATAAAGAGGAAGATTCCATTTGGTACAAAAAGGTTTAATGGCTTATTAGCTCTTCTTGGATACGGAGATCAGTCAAACCTCTCTCATCTCAACGGTCACATTACATTGACATGAGTTGGAGAGGGTGTCGATGACTCGATGGCATGACGTCGAGCGAACGTTGACTCGACACTTGTCTTTCAGCCCAGTCTTTAGGTTTTTTGACTGTCAGTATGTTATTTTGCCTTCAAACTGTCGGTCCGTTCGTGTGTAATTCATTCGGACTGTCTCTCGTCTGTCTGTCTACCGTCAGTCTCTCTCTCTAAATCTCTCTCCCATCTCAACGGTCATGTGACAATGAAGTGAGTTGGAGTGGGTGTCGACCGCACGACGTCGAGCCAACATTGACTCGACACCCGTCTGTCAGGCCACTCATTAGTTGTTGTTTTTTTGACTGTCAGTATGTTTATTTGTCTGTCTAACGGTTCATCTGTTAGTCACTCAGTCTCTCTCTCTCTCTTCAAAAGATAGATAGATAGATAGATAGATAGATAGATAGATAGATAGATAGATAGATAGATAGATAGATAGATAGATAGATAGATAGATAGATAGATAAATAGATAGATAGATAGATAGTACTGCGATAGTACTGCGATAGTACTGCGACCCTGGCAAATCTTGACAGCTTCAAACTGGCTGTCAGTCGGAGTGCCATCACAAACCTTAAATCAAAACACCACTGTTTTTATCCTCACTTTTTTATTTGTTTCTACTGTATAATACACTAACACTATGCACTTTTATTCTGTTCTCCGTGTCCACTTTGATTTTTAAATTCTTGCTTTTATTGCATGTTGCGGGGAACCCGGCACGTTATACTCATTTGAGGGTGTATGCCGTATGAAGGGATAGATAGATAGAACACGCTCTATTGGATGAATGTCATAAAGTGCACCGTCCTTCGGATTGGGAAGTTAACCGTTAACAGGAGGGCCCCTGTGCAGGTTAAAGATCCCTACCTTAATTACATGATTGCTGTGTAGGCTTTTATCCTGCAAACCTCGAGTGTATGTAATGTACACCTGCGGTAATGGTCAACTGTGACCAACGCAGTATCAGTAGAAAGAAAGAAAAACAGTGCATATTCTTTCGCCAGTATCTGACAACAGCCCTTCTTGAATCAGCGGAAGGGAGAGACTGAAAAGATTTCATGGTCAATCTCCACGAGAGAATGTTGCCAATCCTGGCAGGTATCGAGCCCGTGTCCTGATCACCGGGCAGATGTACATCCGACTGAGCTACTGAGGCCGGCTAATGTTGGGTTAGACAAAGAGTCCTGCCAGATTGGAAACAATGTCTTCAGAATGACCAGATAATAGTTTCACGAGAATGTTAATCCTCAACTCAAAGCAGTAACAGACCAACCCTGCTGATTTAAAAAGGGCAGTTGTCAGTTGCTGACGAAAGAATATTCACTGTAGTGGTTAACAGCTTACATATAAGCTACGTCTGTTTACAAAAGATCACATACGTTTTAGATCACCAGAGCCGAAGGCTCCGGGGGAGCTTATAGTATAGGCATTGGTCCGTCGTCCGACGTCGTCGTCTGTGTCGTCAACATTTTCAAACAACATCTCCTCTGAAACTACTTAGCCAATTGAAACCAAATTACATGTGGAGTCTCTATGAGAAGGGGGAACGAAAGTTTGTTCGGGAGGACTGGGTCACATGACCAATATGGCCGCCATGCCAATATATGGTAAAAACTTTTAAAAAAACTTCTTCTCAAGAAAAGAATAACCGATGATCTTGAAACTAGGTATGCAGCATCGGGGACTTGGGCCCTACCAAGATTTTCAAATGATGACCTTTGGTAGACATTTGTATGGTGAAAAAACGGCAAAACAGTGGATTTTTGTCTGATTGTATGTTAGCTTGTGGTATCAGAAATGGTATTTTCAATCAGCTGAATGGAAGTTTATCAGTTTCAGAGCTCAAGGTCATTTACCGACCTTTGTCCAGGACGGCTGAGATTCAATATTGTATCTTCTTCTTCACTTAAACTACTTGGCCAATTGAAACCAAATTATATGTGGAGCCTCTATGGAGTGAGGGAACAAACGTTTGTTCGTGAGGACTGGGTCACATGACCAATATGGCCGTCATGCCCATATATGGTAAAAACATTTAAAAGTCTTCTTCTCAAGAACCGAACGGCCGATGCTCTTGAAACGTGGTATGCAGCATCAGGGACTATGGCGCCGCCAAGTTTGTTCAAATGACGACCTTTGGTTGACCTTGACCTGTTTTACGTCAAGGTCGTCCAGGACGCCTGGGATTCAGTATTTTATCTTCTTCTTCGCTTAAACTAATTGGACAATTGTCACCAAATTATATTTGGAGCCTCTATGGAATGAGGGAACGAAAATTTGTTCGTGAGGACCGGGTCACATGACCAATTTGGCCGCCATGCCCATATGTGGTAAAAACCTTTAAAAATCTTCTTCTCAAGAACCGAATGGTCGATGATCTTAAAAATTGGTATGCAGCATCAGGGACTCTGGTCCTACCAAGTTTGTTCAAATGATGACCTTTGGATACACATTGGCCTGTTTTACGTCAAGGTCGAATTTGGTCTCTTAGACATTTGTATGGAAAAATGGCAAAACAGTGGATTTTTCTGATTGTATATTAGCTAGTGGCATCAGAAACGGTATTTACAATCAGCTGAATGGAAGTTTATCAGTTGAAAGGGTCAAGGCCATTTACCGACCTTTGTCCTGGACGCCTCAGATTTAGTATTGTTATCTTCTTTTTCACTTAAACTAGTTGGCCATTTGGTTGAAACTGTATTTATTTGACTATAGGTAAACATACACAATACACAATATTAGACATATCTGTCACAGGATTCGACGGTAAGCACTGGTGCTTATTTTAAGTCATCTCCTGGAAATTGGCCAATTGAAACTAAATTACATGTGGAGCCTCTGTGGAATGAGGGAACGAAAGTTTGTTCGTGAGGACATGACCAATATGGGCCGTAATGCCCATTTATGGTAAAAATCTTTATAAATCTTCTTCTCAAGAGCCGAATGGCCGATGATCTTAAAACTTTGTATGCAGCATCTGGGACTCTGGCCCTACCAAGTTTGTTTAAATGATGACGTTTGGTTGACGTTGACCTGTTTTATGTCAAGGTCAAATTTGGTCACTTACACATTTGTATGGAAAAATGGCAAAGTAGTGGATATTTCCGATTGCCTGGCAGGTTGTGACATCAAAATGATATTTGCAGTTAGCTGAATGGAAGTTTACCAATTCCAAAAGCCAATGTTAATACTGACCCTTTGTCTTGGATGGCTCAGATTCAGTATTTTATCTTCCTCTCCATTAAAAGAGCTGTGCTGATTGAAACCAAATTACATGAAAAGCCTCGATGCGGGTGAGGCAATTAAACATTATTCGTGGTATTGTTGTCACATGACCAAGATGGGCACCTTGCCTATATAGGGTACAAACCACTTGACCTCTGGTGAGCGTAGTGGCACATGGACCTCTTGTTTAGTCGCGAAATGCGTATTCTGTCTAAAACCATAAATGTAAATGTCAGAATAAAAATGAAAAGAGAATATTTAAATCCAAGAGCACTACTGAATTGGGCTTTCACATAAGCCTGTCCAGGAAAAGTGTGGGTATGGTAAATATGCTCTACCTGCCTACATGTATGTTGTACCACTCCCCACTGACCCTCTCTGGCACAGTTTAGCAGTGTTGTTAGCCTGGTGGTTCATTCCTTTTATTTCAGCTATCACCCTTCAACACTTGGTTTGCCGGAACCCATCTTATGTCCGCCTCGGAGGGGTTAAGACGTACTGAAAGGAGGAAAGAAAACACTGACTGGCTCAAAAATGACCTTAATGCAGTATACATACAACGGCTGCATTTTTAGGAAGTGGCTATTGACAGCCGGCTATCAATAGCAAATGCTGGCCATTGACAGCCAGTTGTCGATAGCGAATTATGAAAAAGATAAATATTTGTGACTACCATCGTGGATACGCACCGAACGTGTGGGTAGAAGGGTAATCACATAAATCCGCTGCATTTTCATTACGATAACATACCCGTGCGATAGAGTGCAATTTTTACATCTCCAAAATGGCTACTTTTCTGACGAAAATCTGTGATATTTTTCTTATTTATACTGCAAACATAGGTTGTGGATACTCGTTAGAACCGCCTAAATGAGGCGGTTCTAACGAGTACCCACAACCTATGTCTTGGAGCAGAAATAAGAAAAATATTGTTTACCCCTGTAAACCCCAGTTTTCTCTATAAAGTGGGGTGTAAGGGGGTGTTCATTTCACGGACTTGTTCACGTGATGTAAGGTTTTAGATTGATTTCTGTGTTACCAATCAAATAAGATAGACGCAGGGGTTCCGCAGTGTGTACGCCTGGCCATTGCAATGACTTGCAGAACGTTGAATATAGCATAGGGTCATACTCGGAAACCCAACCAGCCCAAATAACTAGACAGCAGGGTTGCGCAGGTTAACGGTTAAATTACAATTGCATCTGTGTAATGTACCCCCCGATCAAGGTTGTCCCTGTGTTTCCTTGAAGTTCCAACAGGTGTAAAATCATTTGTCCCCGTGGTCTCACAGGTAATTGGCAATGAATCTGCAGGGTCTGCACTGTTTGCCACTTATCCAGCTATTTTAGATATAAACTGGGTTGTAAATTATACTTATCGAGCAATCGATTACTACTAAATACGATAACCAGTTTAGTGGAATTCATTGATCGAATAATATGCATGGATGGTGTGACTAGCACCACTTTGCCTGAGCAGATTTACGAGGGTAGGCTGAAAAGTTCTGAGCCTGACCAAGAAGCAGGCATCGAACAGCCATGAAATTTTGTATTCATTAAATCCAAACCTTTATTATTTGATTTGACTGACTTCAAGTTTTCCATGCAATAACGTAGAAATTCTAGACTTTGAAAATTGATACTAGCACTTTTTTGAGAAAATGTACAAAATCTGGCATCGTGGTGTCATCAAGTACCTCCATAGAAAGAGGTTAGCTCCTAATGACATTCATGCTGATATGGTTGCTACATTAGGGGATAATGCTCCTTCGTATGCAACCGTGAAAAGGTGAGCAGCAAATTTTAAGATGGGCAAGGACAGTCTTGAAGATGATGACCGGTGTGGACGACCCACAACGGCAACAACTGAAGAAACCATCAGCCAAGTGCACAGGGCCGTGATGGATGACAGGCGTTTAACTGTGAATCAGTTAGCTAACACTGTTGGCATCTCCCGTGAACGAGTAGAGAACATGCAACACAGTGAATTAGGAATGTCGAAGGTTTCCGCCAGATGGGTGCCACTCCTTTTGACGCCTGACCAAAGTTGACCAGACTGAACCTGTCACAAGCCAACTTGTCTATTTTTGAAGCAGATCAAGATGGTTTTCTTGACCGTTTTGTCACTCAGGATGAGTGTTGGATGAGTGCAATGGAAGCACCCTGGCTCACCCCCTCTAAAGAAGGCAAAGGTCGTCTCCTCTGCAGGGAAAGTGATGACATCAGTGTTCTGGGATGCCAAGGGTATAATATTCATAGATTACCTTCAAAAGGGCAGAACAAATACTGGGGAGTATTATACAGATCAGCTAAAACAATTGCGAAAAGCAATTAAGGCTAAACGACCCGGAAAATTGACAAAAGGGGTCTTGTTCCATCAGGAAAATGTGCCTGCTCATAAATCGGTTGTCGCAATGGCTGCTGTACATGACTGTGGCTTCACCCTTGTCGATCACCCTCCGTATTCACCTGATCTAGCACCATCAGATTATTTCCTGTTTCCAAACATGACAAAGCACTTGGCTTGGCAGCATTATCGGCCAGACGTGGAGGTGATAGCTGCTGTGGAGGAGTTTGTCAGGGACCAAGATGAGACCTTCTATACCACTGGGATCCAAGGACTCCAGCATTGCTGGAGGAAGTGTGTGGACAGGAAGGGAGACTATGTTGAAAAATAAGGCACTTTCAGCATGGACAAAGCATTGGATCTTGGTCAGGCTCAGAACTTTTCAGCCTACCCTCGTATTGAACAATCTAAGCGGTTTATATGTACTCGTGTGCAGCCGGTTTCAGATGGACAGTGAGGTGGGGTAGGGGGTCTAGTTATCCTTTACTGTTAGAACTGAGGACTTCAGCAAATGCAAACAAATTTGTTTTTTCTAACCCCAGACACGGTTTCTTGTGGTTCAGCTGCAATGATAATGTTTTGCTTTGATATGTACTCTGGCAAGTGAAAAAGTAAAGTTATCTCTTATCATATCCCTTAAGTTGTAAGAAGTTTCATAAGACGACCATAAATATATTTTCCATCTATCATATAACATTGCGGTAATTTAGTGGATATTGTCCTCATGTAATACAAATGATATGACCACAAGTCCAGTGTGATAACACATGGTATTAACGGGTGTGTTTGAGCCCCTGCCCATCTGGAGTTTGGAGAACTAGATTGGGCTGCACGATGCTTCCACACAGATTTGAAACTGACTGCACATGAGTACTGGTAAATGGCTTAGGTCTAAGCCTACCCAGGCAAAGTGGTGTGAGCATGGCGGTGCAATGCATATAAACCCTGTCGGTTTCATTTGGCGGAAGGGATTCAGATGCCATTACATCTGAATATCTGGTAAAAGTCCCACAAAATTGGAAGCAATGTCCCCAAAATGACCTTAAGAGTGTTGGTGGGTAGGTTAAATCTCAAATAAAACAAACAAACAAAACCGGTGTTTAATGTCATGAGGCTATCCCTGGCAACCTTTTGTTTTCTTTTTAACTCCTTTGCAACAAAGTCCAGTTGGAAAACTGCAGTATAAGAATAAGAATCTTACACTCTGTCATTTATTAATATCAAATTTATGAAACTCACCGTCGGCTAGTTTCATAAATTTCATTTGAAATGACCACTCATGTAAGATCCTCTCTATATGCAACATATATAACTTGTTAGTATTGTCACTAAAACAATCATGCCATTCATGACAGCATAATGTTTTCTGTAGAATCTAATGTCAACTTAATAAAGAGATTCTGTGTATACGAGATCCGAAATATATGTATATAGTCACTTCAAATAGAGATGTAAACTGAATAGGAACAGCATAACTCTCCTCTCAGAGTAAAGTGTTGGCTTTAAAAGTATGGGCTCATGAGGCAGGTTATCACATAACGCAACTGTTATGTAGTGGATAAATGTTAAAAAAGGCAGGTAATAAAAAGTATACGAACACACCTGTAATGACACATGGTTATTGGCACGTAATATGACCCCGTATGTGATGGCCCTAGGTTGCCATTTGAATTATTTCTGCGATAAAATACAGTTTCAAAGTAGAAGTAAAACAAAGATCAGGAATCGATACAATTAACTTACTCCACCCATCAAAGACACCAAAGGGAAAGAAACACAAACATTAAGCGACCAGACCATAATGGAAACCTAAACAAAGGAAGGTCATAAGGACAGTTACTTTCCCACAAAATGGCCATATGGTCATCCGAAATAAAAAGACACAAGTGATACACACAGTAAGTAACAAACAACAGCATAAATAAATCGCCACAGAAGAACCGCCTTGGAACGGTCAGTGGAAAGATTTCCACTGTGGAAAGATTTCCACTGGGGGGGGGGGGGGGGCTTAAATCGATTTTACACGGCCACAATCCTTGCCCTTACTTCCGTCGCGATTTAGACAAATAATTTGTTCAGTCCGCATGAAGGCCTCCTAAATCATCAGTGCAACATCTTCGTGAACACAAATAATCAAAGAACCACAGAGGTATTACAACGGTGAGGACTCGATAGCAAGAAAGCACCGAAATGCTGGAGCAAAATAAAACCAACAGTGAGACTCCGATGGGCCCGACCAGAGACAGAGCATCAGACACCAACCAACATTACCTTGAATTAGATCTCTCTAATTCTCAATAAGCCTTTAATTGGAACCGTCATAGAATCTGAGACCTGACCAACCGGCGTGCAATTAAAGAGGGAAGCAAAGTTGCCAACCGTGATTGGGTTAACTACCATGCATGCAGTCTGTCGTACAATATCCATGTTGTACCTTATCTTTTTATATCGAAGAATTATTTTACGAAATTGGGTGCTAAAGACATTGCGGTTATATATTTTTTCTGAATTTATATAATAAGTCACCAAAAAATTCGGGTTCCGATAGACCTTGTTGCAAAAGAGTTTTAAGTCAAATATTGAATTTTGAAATTAAATCAGAATGGCGTCTATAAAATTTTAAAAAGGCTTTGCGTAGTTTATGGTACCGATAACCCTTATTAAGAAGTTTAGCCGTTAATAATTTATTACGAGTCATTTAATGATAAATAGATTATATGATAACAAGTCATTATATGACAAACAGAATCTTTCACTCGTTGCCATTTCATATGAAATTAATAAAACTCCCTAAAGGCTCATTATAAAAATTTCATATGAAATGACCACCCTTGTAAGATCCTCTATTTATGCAATATTTTAGTCAATATTTTTTATTAAGGGATGCACATGTAGATACTATGCCAAATGCCAAAAATGTTTCTCTTTCCTTTCATATAGACGACTGGTTTAAAATGAAAGAATTATTTGCTACTTAGGTGCAAATTCTTTTTGTTTCAATGTAGACCAAGGGGCAAAGAGTGTACACACAATGGAATAGAAATAGCTGAAAGGTGGTTTTTTCCCTGAGCATGATAAAAAAATCTGTAACCATATGGGATCACATATGACATGAAAATGACACCATCACATAATGAAATACAGAGGACCCTCATTATAACGACAGCATTTGTTCCCTAATATTTTGCCGTTATAAAGAATCCCAATAAGGACTAGGATTGACAAAAAGGGGGCTGCTCTGCTCTGCTTACCAAGAAACACATGTTAATGATATTTGTTAGAATCGCCTTGGTGGTTCTGTTAGGATCGCCTTGGTGATTCTAACAAATATACTCAGTCAAAAAAGTTCCTATACCTAAAATTGCTTCTGTTACTATAGCTACTACAGATAAAAACTACACAAAATTTGTTATGTTTTGATAAGAAGACTCATATTTCCGTGCAAAAGCACCATTCGTTTTTGTTTTCGTATACACATCATCGTAGACTATTGCTTTTAACACCCAAGGGGTCACTGTGTCATTTTCGCAGAGAAAATCATTAAAACATGCTATGATTTAACATCACAAAATTTCCCTGTACCTTACATTTCTAAAATCTGATACATGTGACATTTCTTGAGATACCATTTGCGTCTATTCACAAAAGATTTGGAACTTTAGTTGCATCAGCTACGAGTAATAGGCTATCACATATTGACCTCCAATTCTTAGAAGTTGTGTGCAAATGCTGCTTTCAATGGGAACTCCATAGAAAATCGCAATCGATAATGCTACATGCTACATGAATTTTCTGTATTTTTTACCATCATGATGAAAAGCAATGGTGGACACAAAGCGTTTTTTTTTTTTTGGAAAAAAATGGCAAAAATTGATTGACAGGAATAAAAATTACAGCAGTTCGAAAATTGCTATGTTTTAATTGCAAGGGAGATAATTTGAGAATTTCACAAATTAAAACCTCGCTTATAATGCGAGATCATGAGATATTGTAAAAGTAAAGTGTTATCCGATGTTCAGAGAATGCTGTCTTCCATCTTAGACAAAAAAGAACTTTCTGCGCATGCGCAATCTCCATTTTCTAGGCACATATTGGAAGACAACTCTGGAGCAGAAAGGTATGGACAAATGCAAGTTTGAGTATTCTCTAGCTTAACGTCCGATTTAAAGGTCTACAGCAAAGTTTAGCTCAATAGCTGCCAGATATCCAGTGAGTTTCACCCGAAAGTTGGTATAGTTACTTTTTGACTAAGTATATATACCTGCTGGAGTCGGCATTTTTTTTTTTTTTTTTTTGAGAGTTCATCTTAAATTATTTTCTTCGGTCTCTTTCCCTTCCGCTAATTCAAACAATGCAGGTCAGTTTCTGTGCAGGTCAGTTTCTGTACAGGCCAGTTTCTGACAAAAGAATGTGCACTGTATCAGTTAACCGCCTACATGTATATATAAAGTAGAAGTAAAACAAAGATCAAGAATCGATACAATTAACTTACTCCACCCATCAAAGACACCAAAGGGAAAAAATACAAACATTAAGCGACCGGAACATAATGGAAACCATAACAATGGAAGGACATAAGGATGGTTACTTTCCGACAAAATGGCCATATGGCCATCCAAAATTTAAAGACACAAGTGATACACACAGTAAGTAACACACAACAACATAAATAAATCGCCACAGAAGAACCGCCTTGGAACGGTCAGTGGAAACCTAAACAAAGAAAGGCCATAAGGACAGTTACTTTCGCACTAAATGGCCATATGGCCATCCAAAATTAAAAGACACAAGTGATACACACAGTAAGTAACAAACAACAACATAAATAAATCGCCACAGAAGAGCCGTCTTGGAACGGCCAGTGGAAGATTTCCACTGGGGGGGGGGGGGGGGGGGGCTAAAATCGATTTTACATGGCCACAATCCTCGCCCTTACTTCCGTCGCGATTTAGACAAATAATTTGTTCAGTCCGCATGAAGGCCTCCTAATTCATCAGTGCAACATTTCCGTGAACACAAAAAATCAAAGAACCACAGAGGTGAGACAACGGTGAAGACTCGACAGCAAGAAACCACTGAAATGCTTGAGCAAAAGAAAACCAACAGTAAGACTCCGATAGGCCCGACCAGAGACAGAGCATCAGGCACCAACCAACATTACCAAGAATTAGATCTCTCTTATTCTCAATAAGCCTTTACGTTGGAGCCGTCAAAGAATCTGAGGCCTGACCCACCGGCGTGCAATAAAAGAGGGAAACAAAGTTGCCAACCGTGATTGGGCTAACTACCATGCATGCAGTCTGTCGTATAACATCCATGTTGTACCCAATCTTTTTTTATCGAAGAATGATTTTACGAAATTGGGTGCTGAAGTCATTGCGATTATATATTTTTATGAATTTATATACTAAGTCACCATAAAATTCGGGTTCCGATAGACATTTTTGCAGAAGAGATTTAAGTCCAATATTGAATTTTGAAATTAAATCAGAATGGCGTCTATAAAATTTTGAAAATGCTTTGCGTAATTTATGGTACCGATAACCCTGATTAAGGAGTTTAGCCGTTAATAATTTATTACGAGTGTTGAAGTCAGTTACATGACTACACACTCTAGCAAATCGAATTAACTGCGAAATATAAACGCCATAGGATGGCGCACGAGGAACATCACCATCCAAAAAAGGAAAATTTACAATCTCAAAATCAAAGTCATCGCGTTTATCATAAATTTTGCACGAAGCAAATCCATCGACAATAGATAGATGTAAATCCAAAAACGGGGCCTCGGTATCAGAAAAATTTGCTTTATTTAACTGAAGTTCTAGGGGGTAAATCTGACTGATCAAACCATCAAAATATGTATTATCAATATTTAATAAATCATCTAAATATCTAGAAGTAGAGCTAAAAGCTTCAATAATTTCAGATTGGTTATCAATGGAAAGCGACAAAATGAAGTCTCTTTCATAACAATACAAGAACAGATCAGCCAAAAGAGGTGCGCAATTCGTACCCATCGGAATACCCACAATTTGTCTAAATAACTTAGTACCGAATCTAATATAAATATTGTCAAGTAGAAAGGTGAGGGCATCACACACTTTCTGACATGACCAAAGTGTATAATTCTTATGCTCTTTAGCAGTGAAAAATGCATTTTTGACATTACATGCAAGATAGAGAGAATCTTCTCTGTGAAAAGTCCATTCAATTAAATCATTAAGCTTTTCTTTTATAAGATAATGAGGAAGTGTAGTGTAAAGAGTGGAAAAATCGTAGGTAGACAGACTAGAAGCACGAAAATGTCTAGATTTCAATTTATTTAAAACCCCATTCGAATATTTTGTAGACCAATACAGATTTCTTCCTGATCTTTCAAAGACTTTATCACAATATTTAATTACATGCGTTTTAATAGCAGTAAGACAGGAAGTTAATAATTTAGAAAGTTCAGTGGTAGTGCAAGAGCTGGAATTTGCAATAAACCGTGCTTTGTAAGGTTTTTTATGAAGTTTTGGTAACCAGTATAGCGTAGGAAGCTTGTCTTGGCCTTCGTTAACACACACAGCAAACTTGGTGGCTGAAAGACAAACATGTTTATCTACTATACCTCTCTCTTCAGCTAAAGGCTGAAGTTCATAGGCCTTAGTACCACCAAGCTCCTGCTTAAGCGTGTTAACATAGTGGAGCCGTCACACAACGACGACGTTGTTAGCGGCCTTGTCTGCAGGGGCCAAAACAAACTTCTTATGAAATTCTTGAATACCTAGTTTAAGATGACGTAAAGACGTCTTGGGCTTAGGAGGTAATAAGTTAGTATTTTGAGAATAGAAAGAAATGCGTTTATTCACTAGTTTTAAAATGCTAAGTTTCCAGTCCTTAAGGGCTTTATGCTCAACATACTCTCGCTTACACCATCGATTACCGAATTCATTCAAGGAAGCAGCGATTTCATCTCTACATTTACTGAAATCAATTTTAGAAGGAAACCGATATTTCGGTCCTTTAGAAATTATATTCCTTATCCTAGAATCAGGAATAATTTTCAAATTGCCAGTAATAACATGACCAGCAGCAGGATAGCAATACTTTGAATTTTTACAATCACATGAATCAGGAGTATTAGTATTAATATAAAGATCTGAAACAGGTTTATTGAAATTAAAAATGATAGATCTAACAGGTTTGTTATATTTATAGTAAATTATAGGTGTTTCAGTATTTTGAAAATAAGCAGGAATGGAAGAAAGCACCGATCTCTCACGGAAGATACTGGGCAAATCTATAAAATCCTTACCCTTTTTAATGAAGGATATTTTGAAGAAATGGCGTTTATGATTAATTTCAGAATCAATGTAAGGAGGGAGAGTATGCTGAGTATAGCCTCTAGTTAAGAGAGCCGCATCATATAACTGATGAGAACTATCGTAGAATTTATTCGCCTCGGTGTCCAGAAGACGTAAAACAGAAACGGGTAATGAACTTTAAAATGAAAGCATAGAGTGGCGTCCATGATTTAATTATATAATTGACAGTCACTTCAGTCTAGTATTGTTTCGTTTAAACGCACGTGATTTACGTTTAAAGTTACCATTTTTCCTGGTGCCGTGAGATCTAGTTCTGCGTTTTCGACAATCCAGGAGTGAGAAAATATCAAAGTCCGGCATTCTGGAAATATTACTCTCATGATAAATGTTGTTATTAAATCCCAGTGGAAAAGGGGTCTGTAAAAATTTAATCCATTTCAGTTCAGCTTCATGTCTTTTGATTATTTTGAATCTAATTTGCATCGTAATAAAGTTTTTCCACTGGTTGTATAACAATGTTATTTACAGAATGACCTGTACGTCGAAAGTTACGGTACAAGAAAGTGTCAGTTTTCTTAGGCTTACTCATTCTACAATAATGCTCGTTCAATCTAGTTTTAAGCATGCGGTTAGTTTGACAGACGTACTGCATATTACTGTTTGCAGCACGTCAAGTAATTAGATAAATTAAATCTGTAGACTGTCATGTCAAATCAGACATGTTAACTACAGAGAAGCGTCTACCGTTTACAGATGAAGTAACGGTAGAAGCAGTGCTTAAATGCGAACAACATCTGCACCTCTTGGCATTGCACTTAGAAATACTAGGATACATTCCACTTCTTTTCCACGGATTAGTATATTTTCGAAGGATGGGCGATTTGAGAGGAGATAGTCTTATACGAAGACTACTCCCAAAAACATTGTTATTGCCTGCTCCTTTGAGATTAACTGAAGTTACAGAAGACAAATTTAAGGGTCTAACCAATACCGAAGGCAACATAGTATTAAAGTTCTTAATAGAATGGGGAATCCGTACAGAAGAAGCAGAGTGTAACCTAAGGGGTGATATTGATATTTTAAATGTATTTGTAATACTCATTTTGGTTAATAAGGTTGTGATACCGTCAAAACTAAAGCGCTGTTCATACCGGTTATTAAATAAATAAATCATTCGAATTTTTTATAGACCAAAACAGATTTCTTCCTGATCTTTCAAAGACTTTATCACAATATTTAATCACATGCGTTTTAATAGCAGTAAGACAGGAAGTTAATAATTTAGAAAGTTCAGTGGTAGTGCAAGAGCTAGAATTTGCAATAAACCGTGCTTTGTAAGGTCTTTTATGAAGTTTTGGTAACCAGTATAGCGTAGGAAGCTTGTCTTGGCCTTCGGTAACCCACACAGCAAACTTGGTGGCTGAATGACAAATATGTTTATCTACTATAACTCTCTTCAGCTAAAGGCTGAAGTTCATAGGCCTTAGTACCACCAAGCTCCTGCTTAAGCGTGTTAACATAGTGGGGCCGTCACACAACGACGACGTTGTTAGCGGCCTTGTCTGCAGGGGCCAAAACAAACTTCTTATGAAATTCTTGAATACCTAGCTTAAGATGACGTAAAGGCGTCTTAGGCTTAGGAGGTAATAAGTTAGTATTTTGAGAATAGAAAGAAATACGTTTATTCAATAGTTTTAAAATGCTTAGTTTCCAGTTCTTAAGGGCGTTATGCTCAACATACTCTCGCTTACACCATCGATTACCGAATTCATTCAAGGAGGCAGCGATTTCATCTCTACATTTACTGAAATCAATTTTAGAAGGAAACCGATATTTCGGTCCTTTAGAAATTATATTCCTTATCCTAGAATCAGGAATAATTTTCAAATTGCCAGTAATTACATGACCAGCAGCAGGATAGCAATACACTGAGTTTTTACAATCACATGAATCAGGAGTATTAGTATTAATATCAAGATCTGAAACAGGTTTATTGAAATTAAAAATGACAGATCTAACAGGTTTGTTTTATTTATAGCAAATTATAGGTGTTTCAGTATTTTGAAAATAAGCAGGAATGGACGAAAGCACAGAACTCTCACGGAAGATACTAGGCAAATCTAATAAATCCATACCCTTATTAATGAAGGATATTTTGAAGAAATGGCGTTTATGATTAATTTCAGAATCAATGTAAGGACGGAGAGTATGCTGAGTATAGCCTCTAGTTAAGAGAGCCGCATCATATAACTGATTAGAACTATCGTAGAATTTATTCGCCTCGGTGTCTAGAAGACGTAAAAACAGAAACGGGTATTGAACTTAAAAATGAAAGCATAGAGTGGCCTTCATGATTTAATAATATAATAGACAGTCACTTAAGTCTAGTATTGTTTCGTTTAAACGCACCTAATTTACGTTTAAAGTTACCATTTTTCCTGGTGCCGTGAGATCTAGTTCTACGTTTTCGACAATTTTCATATAACTACATGTACCTTAAGGAGCAAGGAAATGGAAATTAATTAAAATGAGTTTGTTCACATTACCAAGATGACTACCATGCACATATAAGGTAAAAACCCTTCAAAATCTTCTTCTCCCAAACCAAAGGACTGGTTGTCATGATACTTAGTAGGTAGCAATGGGGACTGGGGCCCATCATAGTATGATCTAATGTGTTTGTTCAAATGATTACCCTTGGATGACCTTGACCTATTTTTCGTCAAGATCAAATTTGGTCACATAGAGTTTTGATCTGAAATTGGATAAATGCAGTAAGCTACATGAGTGGATGAAACTAAATGTGTATTCAAGATCATTTCTTGGCCCAATGCCTTTCAGAATCAGATATGAAGCGGCACCCGCCCATCGGGGCTTGAAGAAATAGATGGGCTGCATGATGCTTCCACGCAGAGCTGAAACCGACCCACACACGTGTGCTGGTAAACCGCTTAGAGTATCTAAGCCTGCCCAGGCAAAGCGGTGCGAGTCGGACCGTCCATGCTTATAATCCCTATTGGTTTCATTAAGCGACAGGGCTTGTGATGTCATATCATCTCAATGTCGGGTAAAATTCCAACAAAATTGGAAGCAACGTCTCCAAAATGACCTTTACAGTATTGATGGGAAAATTAAACCTTAAATCAAATGAGATATGAAGACTAAAACTTATTTTCCACTGGAACTTCTAGACTGTTTGTGACCAAATTTTATATAGAAGCTTATAGAAACAAGAAAATGAAAAGTCCTTAATATGAAGTTGGTAACATGGCCAGTAATGCCAGCAAGGCCATATAAGGTAAAAACCCTTCAGAAATCTTCTTCTCCGGAACAAACAGACCGATTTTCATAAAACTTGGTTTGTGGCATTGGGGACTTGGGCCTGTTATAGTTTCTTCAAACGATGACCCCTGGATAGCCTTAATATATTTCATGTCAGGGTCACTTTGGTCACATAGATATTGGTATTGGAGAAAGTAAAAACTGTGCATTTTTCAGAAACTTTTGCTGCCTGTGATCGGAAAATTGGTAGATGCAGTTAGCTAAATGGGTGAATGAAACTACTTGAGTATTAAAGGTCAACTTCATTTTCTGACCTTGGCCTAAGGTTATTCAGACATGAAAACTAAAACGTATTTTTCACCGAAACCACTGCTCCATTTGTGTTGAAATATCACATGAAAGCTTTGAGGAACAAACAAGCTTTAAATATGAGTTCAGTCGCACGACCAATATGGCCACAATGCCCATATACCTGTGGAAACAAATATGTTCAAACTTCGATAGGCTTTCATTCTGACTTGAAACATCATTCAATATATCCCAACATCCTGTCAGTAAACTGCCGGACAGAAATATGTTCAAAACACAAGGTGATGTACATTTCATTGCTGACTCCTGCAGTGTGCAATCAGAATACATCTCAAATGTCAATCAAAAAGTCTTGGCCAAAATGAGACCAAACAATTGCTTGATCTAGTTTTAGAATTCTTTGTCAAACTAACTTGATACAAAGAGATTCATTAAAAGTTACTTCATAGGAACTTGAACAGTTTGTGTTCATAGGTGTATAAAGTAGAGTCCCTTTAGAAATCTTCTCAATAACCGATGGGTCCATAATCAGGCCACATGTCACAGAGTGCTACCATGGTAAAAACCTTTTTAAATCTTCTTCTCACAAACAAAATAGCTCCATAAACTCTCAGCACTCAGGTGAGCGGCTCAGGACCATTGGTACCGTTTTTGTACTCCTGACACGCTCAATAGTTTCCATTGGGGCTTTAAGGTTAGTGATATGGGGGTCTAGGTTAGGGTTTTTTAAACCGTTTTAGATGTACAGGACTTCACACTTGTAAGTAGTTACTGTTTAAGTATACTCCAGGGGACCCAAGGACATTACTGGTAGTTGTAGACGTAGAAAGTTACACCTAGATTCCAAAACATTGCAGCGCATTTTAGTCAAGTACAGGTATGATGAACGTGCAAGGGTACAAGACACCAAAGAGGGGGAAAAAGGACATGTATATGTCAACTCACAGTCTGGAATATATTTCAGTGTCTCCTCGGTCATGGAAAAAATAGTTTGTTATGGTCATGGGAAAACAGTTGTGGTCGCACTGAATTCAGCTGTTAAAAATTTCATGCCTTCCACCTCGACAAAAATTTCCCGTGCGGTTCTTTTTGCTCTCTGCAAAGTATGCTGCAAATGGTAAATACCGTTTGCAGCCAGTGGTACCCGTGGTAAGCGAAAAGACCCAGTGATGCACTCTGAGCAACTTTGCAAGTCCAATGGTGTTATTGGCATAATTTCGAAAGCACTCAAGATAATTCATTTGGTTATTAGACACACGATACTTTAAGTTGCATGACTTGCAAGACGAGGCAATTTTCCAGTCAGAATTAAGTATTGGGCAGTTGACCTGAGGTTTCCAACTTTTGCATATCAATAATACGCAGACATTTTGGTTTAGATATCCATTCCTTGTGTAGTTTGCTATGCTCGTTTATATGTAACACCTATTTTTTCATATTTTACTATGTTACCATAAAAGTCGGATTCCGAAGGCCTTGTTGCAAAAGAGATTTAAAATATATATCGTAAAAGATGCCCCGGAAAATAAGTTCTGAAAAAGTTAGATCCTTTTGAAGCAAAGACTACAGCAAATAGACGAAAATAGCAGACTCGGTTTTATTGGGTCTGTTAATAACCGGTACTTAAATGTGCAATACCTGCCACGTCCTCTAGCACCGACTTAAGCAGAATTCTATTTTCAGAATGAGTCTAAATGAACTCAATGATCCTAAAGGACCAGAAAAGTTAATTTGCACTATGAGGATGTACGGGGAGACTTTTAACGGCCGCCACATGACACCACACCGGCTGCAGTGAAGATAAATAAGTTCTGAATACTTAAGTAAAGAATACATGAAATAATCAAGAAAAGCAGACTGGGCTAAGGGCGAGGATTGTGGCCACGTAAAATCGATTAAAGCCCCCCCCCCCCAGTGGAATTCGTTTCCGCTGACCGTTCCGTTGTGGGAATGTAACTGTCCTTTTGGCTTTCCGCTCTTGGTTTTGTCCGTTGGGGTCTGTTGCTTCATGTTTGTCTTTCTTTCCCTTTGGTGTCTCTGATGGGAGCTGTGGGTTTATTGTATCGATTCCTGATCATTGCCTCTACTTCTATTTTTATGGTGTCAGTTCATGATTGATACTCATCACGAAAACACGTATATATAATAATGATCCCCTTTAATCCCGATTTAATATTGAAAAACTTGGGTTTTCTGGGGTAGACATTATTTTTGTTATTTCTGCTCAAAAACATAGATTGTGGGTCCTCGATAGAACCGGCTCGTTGAGGCGGTTCTATCGAGACCTCGCATCTCTGTATTGAGCAAAAATAAGAAGATACCAGATTTTCTATCTGAAATTTTTCCTTTTTGGTGGTTAAATCTTCATATACATTTGTATAGGCGTGTTTTCGTAATGCTGAAATGTGCAACACTCGCCACGCCCTCTAGCACCAGCTTAAGCAGAGTTTTATTTTTAAAAAATGTTCTAAATGAAATCAATAATACCAAAGGATCAGAAAATGTACCATGCACTATGATGATGTCCGTAGGAGGAATTATACGGCCGCCACACGACACAACACCAGCTGCATTTAAGAGAAATAAGTTCTGAATAGTTAGACCCTTTGGAAGCAAAGAATACACCAAATAATCGAAAATAGAAGACTCTGTTTTATTGAGTGTGTTCCTGACTAGTACTGAAATGTGCAACGCCGACTACACCCTCTTGCACCGGCTTTAGCATAATTCTATTTTCAAAATGATTTTAAATGAACTCAATGATCCAAAAGGGCCTGAAAATATAATCTGCACGATGGTGTACCCGGAGACATTTACGGTCGGCACATGGCAGAACACCAGCTTGTTGCAAAAGAGATTTAAAATATATAGTAATAGACGTCCACGAAATTCCCTTATCAATGACTACTGCCTACAAATGACACCAAGAGGAACAGAAACTAACAATGAGGAAAAACACAACAACAACATAATACTATTAATAATAATAATAAAACAAACAAACAGCCCTTTCGTCCCCACAAAATGTGATTAAGGTGCGACAGACACAACAAATGAAAATTAAATACATAAATAATAATAATAATAATAACAATAGTACACAGTTATAAGCACACACAAAATGAAGAGCTCCGTCGGATAATCCGACAAAGCTACAACATTAGAATCACTGCCTTAGGACAGTTAGTAGCGGGAACAAGTGGGGAGATTTAACAGATTATTTGAACCCAACCTTCACTCTAGGATGTAATATTATTAACAATACACACAATATTTTGTCCACCCGAAGGTTACTAAGTTTAGC
Organism: Lucinisca nassula; assembly: GCA_963580285.1. Lineage (NCBI taxonomy): Eukaryota > Metazoa > Mollusca > Bivalvia > Lucinida > Lucinidae > Lucinisca > Lucinisca nassula. Next base: position 131,519 of record CAUZLF010000652.1, read on the forward strand.
AGTTAACAACTCACTACGAATGTTAAAGTCAGTTTCATAACTAGACACTCTGGCAAATCGAAGAAATTGCAAATTATAAACAACATTTGATGTTGCGCGAGGAACACCACTATCCAGGTAGAAAAAAATAATCTCAAAATCTAAATCATCGCGTTTATCATATATATTTGCAGGCAACAAGCCCATCTACAATGGATAAAAGTAATTCCAAAACTTGGGTTATACTGTAGATTATATTTTCTTGTCCTTTGGGATCATTGATTCCATCGTAGAATTTTGAAAATATCTGAGTGTCACTGATGAGGCCTAATTGGCCTAAACTAGCTAGTCTGACCCAGAAAACATGTACACTCCATACTTTTCAGTTCTTTGGTGTATTCCTTGGTTCCAAAGGATCACCCTTTTATAGAACATATTTTGGTATCAGAAGAATTTGCTTTCTTAAACTGAACCAGATGCTTTTAGCTTTATGAGTGTTACCATATATGGGTATGGCGGCCATTTTGGTCATGTGACCTGGACCTAAAACGGTTCCCCCAATAAATGCGCCTTATCGTAAATATATCTTATACTTTAGTACTGTATTCTGAATTGTTTGCAGGATAAAATGCATTCTCACTTTTCCAATACAAAAGCATATGTGTCAAAGTTTGTCCTAGGCACAAAGAAGGTCAAGGTCAACCAAGGGTCACCATTTTAGCAATTTATGATGGGCCTACGTCCCAGATGCTATTTATCAAGTTTCGTAGAAATCTGCCTAGTGGTTCTGGAGAAGACTATTTTTGAAGGGTTTTTACCATATATGGCTGGTCGGCCATTTTGGTCAGGTGACCTGGAATCCATGAGCAAATTTTGGTTTCCCCCACCCCATAGAGGCTCCATATGAAATATGACTTCAAACGGCCCAACGGTTTCCGAGGAGAAGCGGTTCGAAAATTTTCACATTTTCGTCTCGGCGAAGTTATACTAAATGGAATGTAATATTTCGCAAGTTCATTTGTAAGATCTCATTGATGTCTATCAGTATGCCAAAATGTTTAAATATTCCAAGCGGTTAAGTCACTATCACCAATTTTCACAAACGGGTTACGGACGGACCCAAAGAAGGTCAAGGTCAACCCAGGGTCACCATTTTAGCAATTAATGATGGACCTACGTCCCAGATGCTATTTATCAAGTTTCGTGGAAATCTGCCCAGTGGTTCTGGAGAAGACTATTTATGAAGGGTTTTTACCATATATGGCTTGGCGGCCATTTTGGTCATGTGACCTGGACCCCATGAGCAAATTTTGGTTTCCCTATCCCATAGAGGCTTCATATGAAATTTGACTTAAATCGGCCCAACGGTTTCCGAGGAGAAGCAGTTCAACAATTTTCACATTTTTTGCCCCGGCGAGGCTATACTAAATGGAATGTAATATTTTGCAAGCTCATTGGTTAGATCTCATTGATATCTATCAGTATGCCAAAAATTGTTTAAATATTCCAAGCGGTTAAGTCACTATCACCAGTTTTAACAAACGGGTTACGGACGGACAGACAGACAGACCATATATGGCTTGGCGGCCATATTGGTCATGTGACCTGGACCCCATGAGCAAATTTTGGTTTCCCCCATCCTATAGAGGCTCCATATGAAATTTGACTTCAATCGGCCCAACGGTTTCCGAGGAGAAGCAGTTCAAAAATTTTCACATTTTTTGCCTCGGCGAGGCTATACTAAAAGGAATGTAATATTTCGCAAGCTCATTGGTTAGATCTCATTGATATCTATCAGTATGCCAAAAATTGATTAAATATTCCAAGCGGTTAAGTCACTATCACCAATTTTCACAAACGGGTTACGGACGGACGGACAGACTGACAGACTGACAGAATGACATAATGACACGGTGATTTTAGGGCACTCTTAGAAATCAACCGACTTCAGTCGGTTTCTTTTTCTGTGGGTCGTGCAATTTCTGGAAGAAAAGTCACTGATCAATACAACGAAGTAGGTATTGTCAGTATTTAATAACTCCAAATATCTGTACTTCGACCTAAAAGCCTCAATGATTTCAGCTTGGTTGTCAACGGAAGGGGACACCATGAAAAACTGAAGTAAAGACAATGATCAGGCATCGATATAAATAACCAAAACCTCCCATGAGAGGCACCAAAAGAAAAGAAGCACAAACATGAAAAAACTAATCGCTCATGGAAACGCTAACAACAGAAAGGTTATCAAAGTCACCATGAAGTTGGTTGGACTCTGTGTTTCTTTCCCTTTGGTGACTCTGATGGGAGCTGTGGGTTAATGACATCGATTCCTGATCATTGCCTCCACTTCTATTTTTGTGATGTCGAGAAAAGCAGCTGTGTCGGCGAAAAGTCTTAGCTTAGACGTTACCTGTTCCGGCAGGTTATTTATGTAGACCAGGAAGAGGATTGGTCCGAGGACATATCCCTGCGGGACACCGGTGTTGCTGGTACCTCCGCTGTACAACCCCCCTCAACTGAGTGTCTGTTTCAGTTTTACGTCCCACCAACGGCTGAAGTCATACGGAGACGGTACCTCGGTTTAAAGATTCATCCGAAAGTCTGTCGGAGCCCGGCAATCCCTGGTTTATCAGGCGAGTAGCATAACCACTAGAGGCTTCTTACAATCCCCCTCAAAGACCTCAGTCTGTGACCTACCGTTAAAGATAGCCTTGATCAAGGAAAAGGTTTTGCCACGAACACCATAGCCTTGCAACTTGTTTATCAGCTTCTCGTGGTTCACCTTGTCAAACGCTTTACTAAACTCCAGCACAATGACATCTGTTTGATTGCCCTCTGACAGGTTTTGATGTAATTCCTCAACGAGCATTGTGAGTTGTGTTTCACCTGACCTCCTGGCGCGGAAGCCATGCTAGAGGTAATAGAGGCTATTATGCTGGTCTAATTGTTTCACTAGATTTAAAGTCACTATGTGGAGACGGGTATAAACAAACCGTAGGCCAATTCCACAGAAAACGCTAGATAAGTTTGACGCGATAAAAGTTCTGAGAAATCAATCGGAATACGTCGTTCTTGAAGATGTAACCGATGTAACCGAAATTCTGATCTGTCATCAATGTTAGACTTCGAAATCGTTGATCTATGTTTGTGGACAGTCGTATAAAAACAATCTGTAGTAAGAGACAGCATTTTTCGTGACACCTGGTCTCTTTAGGGGAGCGTTGTTTGTTTATTTAACTGACTTATACGGTCCAATTTGGAGAAATGCAGCTGAACAAACGTAGTTTTAGCGTGTGCAAGAGAATGTAACAAATATTGTTCCGTAGACGTACACTTGACGCCGAAAACAAAATTTCATACGATTTTATTTGAAAATATTTTTCAAAGATCTGGAAAAGCCTCATCTGGTTTTGAAATATAGTCAGAATGATGCTGCGGTATCTCCAGGCATTTAGTTTCTTCTCCACTAGCAGCAAAATTGAAACAGACTGCCTTCTCGATTTATACAAACAAAAAAACTTCACCTACCCTTTCTTTGAAATCTTTGAGCCATCTGTGATCGAGGCAGTGATCTGTCGCAGCCGGTTGTATGGTGTGCTTCTGCTGTCTACGAGGTTTCAAAGTCATCGGACAGATGATTCCAGAGGAAGAGATTTTAAAATGATTCTACCTTCTCTGGGCATGGCGGCCATCCTGGTTATGAGACCAGGACAAATATAAACCGTGATGCATAAATGTTTTAATATAATACAACTTCTATTGGCTCAGTGTTTTTTGGGAAGATGTTTAAAATTCTGACGGCCATTCAATCCGTGTGACCTTGAGCCAAAGTCACTGAATGACCTTGACGTTTGACATTCTAAATGGATTAATTAAAAATAGAAGTAGAGACAATGATCAGGAATCGATACAATCAACCTATAGCTCCCATCAGAGACACCAAGGGGAAAGAAACACAAACATGCAACAACAGACTTAATGCTCTGTCTCTGGTCGGGCTCATCGGAGTCTAATTGTTGGTTTTCTTTTGCTCCAGCATTTCAGTGGTTTCTTGCTGTCGAGTCCTCACCGTTGTCTCACCTCTGTGGTTCTTTGATTTTTGTGTTCACGGAGATGTAGCACTGATGAGTTAGGAGGCCTTCGTGCAGACTGAACAAATTATTTGTCTAGGTCGCGACGGAAGTGGGGGCGGGGATTGTGGCCACGTAAAATCGATTTAAGCCCCCCAGTGGAAATCTTCCACTGACCGTTCCAAGGCGGCTCTTCTGTGGCGATTTATTTATGTTGTTGTTTGTTACTTACTGTGTGTATCACTTGTGTCTTTTAATTTTGGATGGCCATATGGCCATTTTGTGGGAAAGTAACTGTCCTTATGGCCTTCCTTTGTTTAGGTTTCCATTATGGTCTGGTCGTTTAATGTTTGTATTTCTTTCCCTTTGGTGTCTTTTATGGGTGGAGTAAGTTAATTGTATCACTTCCTGATCTTTGTTTTACTTCTACTTTTAATGGATACACCAACAGCGGAAAGCCAAAAGGACAGTTACTTTCCGACAAAATGGCCAATAGGCTATCCAAAATAAAATAACGCAAGCGGCACAAACACTTTAAGGCGACCCATAACAAAAATAAATCGCGACAGAACAACTGCCTTGGAAGGTCAGCGGAAACGAATTCCACTGGGGGGGGGGGGGGGGGTTAAATCGATTTTTCGTGGCTACTGTCCTCGCCCTTATTTCCATCGCGATTTAGACAAATAATTTGTTCAGTCCGCATGACGACCTCCTAGCTCATCAGTGCAACATCTCCGTGAATAAAAATAATCAAAGAACCAAAGATATGAAACACCGGTGAGGACTCGACAGCAAGAAACCACTGAAATGCTGGAGCAAAATAAAACCAAAAGTTAGACTCCGATGGACCCGACCAGAGATAGAGCGTCAGGAACCAACCAACATTACCTTGAATTAGATCTCTCTAATTCTCAATAAGCTTTAACGCTGGTACCGTCATATAATCTGAGGCCTGACCCACCGGCGTGCAATTAAAGAGGGAAGCAAAATTGTCAACCACGATTGGGTTAACTACCATGCATGTAGTCTGTCGTATAAGATTTATGTTGTACCAAAAATGTTTATATCGAAGAATGATTTTACGAAATTGGGTGCTAAAGTCAATGCGGTTATAAATTTTTCTGAATTTGTATACTAATTAATTGCGAAATAAAAACGCCATAGGATGATGGAAACATCAATAGCGGAAAACCAAAAGGACATTAACTTTCCCACAAAATGGCTAGTAGGCTATCCAAAATAAAATAATATCAGCGACACAAACACCCCAAGACAAAATATAACAAAATAAACCGCGACAGAAGAAGCGCCTTCGAACGGTCAGCGGAAAAGAATTCCACTGGGGGGGGATTAAATCGATTTTACCTGGCCAAATTCCTCGCCCTTACTTCCGTCGCGATTTGGACAAATAATTTGTTTAGTCCGTATAAAGGCCTCCTTACTTATTAGTGCAAGATCTCCGTGAACACAAATAATCAAACAACCACAGAGATACGACAACGGTGAGGACTCGACAGCAAGAAACCACTTAAATGCTGGAGCAAAAGAAAACCAAAAGTTAGACACCGATTGGCCCGACCAGAGCCAGAGTATCGGGCACCAACCAACACTACCTTGGGGTAGATCTCTCTAATTCTCAGCAAGCCTTTACGCTGGAACCGTCATAGAATCTGAGGCCTGACCCACCGGCGTGCAATTAAAGAGGGAAGCAAAGTTGTCAACCGTGATCGGGTTAACTACCATGCATGCAGTCGGTTGTATAACATATATGTTGTACCCAATATTTTTTATATCGAAGAATGATTTTACGAAATTTGGGGCTGAAGTCATTGCGGTTATATATTATTGTGAATTTATATACTAAGTCACCATAACATTCGGGTTCCGATAGACCTTGTTGCAGAAGAGATTTAAGTCCAATATTGAATTTTGAAATTAAATAAGAATGGCGTCTATAAAATTTTGAAAAGGGTTTGCGTAGTTTATGGTACCGATAACCCCGATTAAGAGTTTTAGCCGTTAACAACTTATTACGAGTGTTGAAGTCAGTTACATGACTAAACACTGGCATATCCCGAACCTTTTAATGGGTGTCTTATCGTTTAATTTTGAAAGGTATTCCCTCCAAGACTTCCGTTTGGATGATCGGATTGCTCGTCGAGCTTTAGCTCTAGAAACTTTTACGTCATTTACTCTTTCTGTAGTTGGAATTTTGCAGAACTGATTTAAAGCGGAAGTAAAACAAAGATCAGGAATCGATACAAATACGATTGGGGCCTGTTTGCCCCCAAAAGGATAACCCTTCCTAGAACATATTTGATAGCTTCTTTACTGTCATTATTAATCCAAAGCTTGCTTTTCTTAAGATTTGTGGCGGCCTTTGGAATGCATAGTTCTAATATTTTAATAAGCGAATCTATGCAATCAGGAATTATTGTACAGATGGTTCATTATAGTGACCTATTGATTCGAATAATCCCCAGTCAGATTATTCATTTTCAATTTGTGATTAAAATCTGCATCTGAATCGTTTACACTCTCAATTATATCAGGGAAGTAATCACTTCCACACTGATCATGGTATACAGACCGTTCATAATATAAGAAGATAGATGGATGACATAAAGAGAGATCTCATAAACAGTGATCTAAAGAAATGACGTGTTGTAGGATGAATGTAAGTATATGATTTGTCGTTCATCAAGCAAAGATAATTATTTTTATTCGATAGACAGACAACATGCATTTAGAAAAAAGGTAATGTCCTGATTCTAAGTTGAGCAAGATTTTAAATGGTTGGATAAAACAACTTGGACAATAGGGACATGTGGAAAAGTTTAATCTGGATTACGAGAAAGCGTTTGACACCCCAACTCATGAACTACTTAAATCCAGATTATTTGGTTATGGAATGGGGTGAATATTGACAAACGGATAGATACGTTTCTTTGTTAGAGAAAACAGCGTGTTGTTGTTAATGTTGAATCTTCGGTGTGGGCTCCAGTTTTGTCTCGGGTCCTACAAGGGACTGTTCTTTGTCTACTGTTAAAGTAATAATATTTCCAATGACATTGACTGAGAACTAAGACTGTTCGCAGACGACTGTGTGATTGCTATCGGAAAACTAGAACAACACAGAGAACTCACTGAAACTTCAAAATGATATAAATATATTAGACTGTTGGGCATTAAGATGTGGCGAAAGATTGCAGCCCGATATATTCAGTAGTATGCAGATACAGTACCATTCAGACGAATCTTTACAACAAGTTAACTAGGAGTTGACTACATTCAGACTACATTTGGACCCTAGAGTTGACTACAAGTTCACTCCCTGGTTAACTATAGTTCACTAGGGAGTTAATATGGAGTTAACTTATCCTTTGTCCTGTCATCAAACTCTTATCTGAGATTTGATTTGCATATAATTTCATAACTGAAAATTAAGCTATGCATGGTTTCTACTACCGAATGAGTAATTAATTAAATGTGCATTTAATTTCCTGTATTAAGACCACATTTTTGGCTGACAAGATGTTGTCTTAATAATAGATGGCCTCAATAACAGATAAAAAATATCTAAAAATATTTTGGAGCAAGAATAAAGCATAAATTTCATAAGATGAAATACAAATCATTTAAAAAAAAAATCAGTTGATTTATATTTCATGCGCATGTTTCTATAAAGCGAATTCCTTTTACTTTGCTTTCTTTTAAATACATTTACACATCTACTGTGTTATCTATCTATTTCTCTATAACAGGCCAAGCATTTTTTTCCGGTTACTCCAGTTTTCGTCCACCTCTAAGTAACAATTAAAATAAAACATCTGTATGACATACAGATTGTGGGTGCGTGTTAGAACTGCCTCAACGAGAACCTTGTCTTGGGGCAGAAAAAAGAAACAGTATAAACCTATCTAAACCCCAGTTTTCTAAATGTAAAGTGGAGTTTATGGGGTGTTCACTTGTTAACATAATGAATCGCCTAGAAATAAGTGAAATCATCTTGAGGGGCCGTAACCTTAAAAAAACATTTGGCATTGATGAATGCCATGAATTAACCCTTAAGATCCCAAGAAATATTAAAAAAAAAATGCTGACTCTTTATGTTGTCTGCTGCACCATCTTGCATACTTTTTAAAAGGTATTTTTTCATACAGGCAAAACAGAGTGGACCCTGATCATACAGCTCCTGGAGGAGCAGTCTGATCTGGGTCCACACTGTTTGTAAAAATGAATTTCAAAGATAACAGCAGACGACAAAGTAGACGATAATTGTTGAGATTGGCGTCTTATGTGTTAATTCTGTTTAATATACAGGTAAGTCTAGCTACAGGTAAGTGTACCGGTAAGTGTTTATTGTTAAACAAACATGGGACATGTGCTGCATATTAACATCTTTCACTCATTAATTAATTGCCTTGAGTAATATCACTCTGGTGTTTTATTGCAACATTATACGTTAAGGGTACTTCAGTCTATGAAAAGGCTTGCTCTGTGTACCAGCATGGAAAGACCAATAATTCGTTTAACCCCTTATCTCAGAGAAAGGATAATAACTTTGCATAACAGTGGTCTCAACAATGTTGAAATTTTGAATAGGCTACTGAATGAAGAAAAGTTGAAAATCAGCAGACAAACTATCAGTTTCACAGTCAATAAATTTAAGCGCACTGGATGTATTGGTAGAAAAAGGAGTACTAAGATGATTAAAAAATGAATGAAGATCATGTCAGCTACATTGATACGTGCTTAAAAAAGAACAATGAACTTACGTGTAGTGAACTGGCCCATAAAATCAAAGAAGCGTTTGGAATTGATGTTTCATCTTCCAATATTAGCAAAGAAAGAAAAAGACTTGGCTGGAAAAGCAGCAATGCAAAATACTGTCAGACTATAAGCCATGTAAAAAAGCTAAAAAGACTTGATATGCATTAAGAACAAAGACAATTTTCATGATGTGATATTTACCGATGAATCAACAATTAAGATACAGAACAATGCGCGGCGTACAGTGTACAAAGTAGGAGAGGGCAGCCTTGGAAGAGTAAACCAAAGCATCCGGTACAAGTACATATTAGGGCAGGAATCTCCAGGAGAGGGGCAACCGATATCAATATATTTACCGGGCGTATTGATTCACTGTACTACCAAGACATCTTGCGTGACAAACTCCTACCGTTCATCAGACAGAAATACCCGGATGGTCACAGGCTGATGCAAGACAATGATCCCAAACATGTTAGTCGCTCAACAGTACAGTTTATGTATGAAAATAATATACATCACTGGCAAACACCACCAGAAAGTCCTGACATGAACCCTATTGAATGCATATGGGCGAATCTCAAGCACTACTTGCGGAAAATGAAAAAGTCTAAAACTAGACAAGAACTTGTTGACGGAATCAAAGAGTACTGGGGCACAGTGATCATTGAAAGATGCAACACATACATTGACCACCTGTATAAAGTTATGCCAGACGTAGTTAGAAGGTGTGGCGATGGAACTGGTATGTGATAATACAACGAAGGGCATATTGAATCAGTTTACCCAGTGTATACAAAATCTGATTTACTGTGCTTGAAAACAAAATTCTCTTTCATTACGATAACACATTGGTGCGTCATAGTGCAATCTTTTAAATCTTCAAACTGGCTACTTTTCTGTTGAAAATCAGTGATATTTTTCTTATTTAAACTGCACACGTAGGTTGTAGGTACTGGTTTGAACCGCCTCAGCGAGGCGGTCCTTACGAGTACCCACAAAATATCTTGTGGAACAGCGTCTCCAAAATGACATAAATAGTGTTGACGGGGACGTTAGAACTCAAGTAAAAAACACAACATTTCAAAGTGACATAAATATTGTTGACGGGGCATCCGATCTGAGTCTAAACTTTTTGCCGCTGTCCCACAAATGGGACGCTTGGTATATATGGGTTAAATGTGGAAATGAGAAATAAAACGCAACAACATTTACCATTAGACGTTTATTGGCCCCTTATGTGGGAATAGACAATGTCTGTAGGATCCCTGTCATTTAATTAATCCTTACACTGCTGAACATGAAACAATGTAAATCCAGATCAGATGACCATCTGATATGGATCTACACTGTCATTCAGTTTTCGAATTTTAAATGAATGCAATATATGAAGTAATTTGTGTGGACTCTAATCATTCTGATCAGGTCCCAAATTGTTTGCAAAATTGACTTTCAAGGTTACAAGCAGACGGCAAAGCAGACAAAATGGTTGTGATTGACATCTTATGGGTTAATTATTCAGCAGGATAATGAAAAACTGCATCTGAAATTGTTCTTTGTTTATGATGTCTGCTGCTCTTCTGGTAAACTTTTCAAAACATATTTTCAAATATATTTATGCGTAAAGTCAATCAGTGTGAACCCTGATCAGACTTCTCCAAGAGGAGCAGTCTGATTAAGCTGTATATTGTTTGAAAAATTGAAAATTTGACTTCTAAAATTACCAGCAGATGGTTCAAAACAGGTTGTGGGTACTCGTCAGAACTGACTCAATGATGAGGTTCTTTCAAATTCCCACTTCATTTTTTAGAAGCCGAAATATAAAAAAAAAAAAAATATATATGTGATAATTGCCAGTTTAAAGTTATGAACAGGTTGTGGATGCTTATGGGTTAAATGTGGAAATGAGAAATAAAACTCAACAACATTTACCATTAGTTGTTTATTGGCCCCTTATGTGGGAATAGACAATGTCTGCAGGATCCCTGTCATTTAATTAATCCTTACTCTGCTGAACATGAAACAATGTAAATCCAGATCAGATGACCATCTGATCTGGATCTACACTGTCATTCAGTTTTCGAATTTTAAATGAATGCAATATATGAAGTAATTTGTGTGGACTCTAATCAGTCTGATCAGGTCCCACATTGTTTGAAAAATTGACTTTCAAGGTTAATAGACGGCAAAGCAGACAAATTTGTTGTAATTGACATCGTATGGGTTAATTATTCAGCAGGATAATGAAAAACTGCATCTGAAATTGTCATTAGTTTATGTTGTCTGATGCTCTTCTGGTAAACTTTTCAAAACATATTTTCAAATATATTTATGCGTATAGTCAATCAGTGTGGACCCTGATCAGACTTCTCCAAGAGGAGCAGTCTGATTAGGTTCCATATTGTTTGAAAAATTTAAAATTTGACTTCTAAAATTACCAGCAGATGGTTCAAAACAGGTTGTGGGTACTCGTTAGAACTGACTCAATGAGGCGGTTCTTTCAAATTCCCACTTCCATTTTTGGAAGCTGAAATAAAAGAAAATATGTGACAATTGCCAGTTTAAAATTATGAACCGGTGGTTGATGCTTATTAGAGCTGTCTCAATGAGGCGATTCTAATAAGTTCCCGATTAATTATGTTTGAAGCAGAAATAAAAAAAAGACAAACTAGTCAGCTGCCAATAGCCATGTTAAAGCCATGAACAGGTTATGGGTAATCATTAGAACTGTCTCAATGAGGCGATTCTAACAAGTTCCCACTTCCCATTTTAAAGCCTTGAAGGATGGTATAACATAGCATGGGTGCGCACAACATACATGTATTCCATAAAGCTCAGCAATTCATAAAAAACATTGCTTGGTCGATGTCAAACTTCTTCGTAATTACACTGAATAAGTTTATATTCCCATTATCAATGGCACTAACACACTCAGACCACTTACTCTTGGTCTCTGATCCTACACATGGATAATATCTAAAAACTTCAGCTTTGATCAAGTCCATTTTCTCAATGTTCATACGACCTTTCCGTTGACCGCCATGGGTTACTCGTCCGTGTACATTCCTGTTGTATAGTTCACGGAGGGTGAAATACGAATTCACAAGTTTTTTGGCGAAATATGTTCTCTGATTCATGCTGTTATTCTTCAAATCTTCAATAAGCTGTGGCGTAAGCTGTGGTTTAAACAAGATATCGCGATTCTTGGCTTCTTCCTGAATAGTGTCCTCATCTTGCCCCAGAACATCACGCGGGGTCAAACACCAGAACCCTGGTTCAGTCATTTCTCTTTGAACTGCTGTAGGCGTTGCAATTGATCGTCTTGAAGTTGGGGTACTGAAGCGGGTTGGTGTTCGATCATGCGCGTTTAGGGTGAAGTCATATGGATCTTGGAGAACAGATGATGCCTCTGATACTACTGTGCTGATGCTGCTTTGCTGCTGTCTGATAACGGTGGACTCGAGAATAGATAACCTGTTTTCTATTTTGTCAAGTCTCTCTAAAACCTTATTTTCGACCTGCTCCATTCGGTCACACAACTTATCAAGTAACTGCACGCACCAGTCCGGGTCTGTCTGAACTGTATTATTCACAGAAAAGGTCTCTGTTTGAGTTTGGCGCGTGAAGCTTGAACCGTTATATCCGTCAACGAGACTCTGTACATCTTGGTCGAGATTGAAAGCTGCTTCAGGCACCAGGGCTGCATCAGATGTTTCTTGTGCTGGTTTCCCACTCGCTAGAACATGTGCACTGGGTGTTCTCTGTTCTTTCTTCTTCTGAAAAATAAGAAATCTTTGTTTTACTTCTATTTTAAAGAAACTACAATGGCGGTCGGTGTGTGGTAAAATTCCAGACGAAGAACTCCACTAGAGAAAACGGGGGTTTACGGGGGCATACATTATTTATTTTTATTTTTTCTGTTCCAAGACATAGGTTGAAGGTACTCGTTAAATCGCCTCAGTGAGGTATTTCTAACGAGCACCCACAACCGATGTTGCAGTATCAAAAAGAAAATACGGATTCCATCTGAAAAATAGCTATTTTGGAGAAAATACACCACATCGCGAAAACACGCCCATATAATTTCACACCCTTAAACCCCACTTTTATATAGCAAAACTGGGGTTCACAGGGCTATTCATTTTACTTTATATCCCCCCCGAAAAAAAAACAAAAAAAAACATAGATTGTGGGTACGCGTTAAAACCGCCTCACTTACGCGGTTATAACGAGTTCAAACTATGTATGTTTTGGCCAGACATATAAAAATAAAAATCAGATTTATTATCTGATTTTTTTTTTCCATTTTTAGGTAAAATTTTCAATATACTTGAATAGGTGAGTTTACTTAGTGATGTATTGTAATGATGAAAATATTTTCTAAGGCAAACGAAGATTCTAAGTTCATCTGCTTTGCTAGATCTCATTCAAAATTATAATACTCCAGGATATCATATATCATATCTTTCGGGAACCAGTAAAGTGATAAGCTGTGCTTTACATCGAGGAGAAAATTTCGTTAAATTTAAGGACTTTCTGGACTATCTGGGACTTGAGATTTGCTATGGTATTTCTTAAAACTGTTCTTAATTGCTTGAACTAAATCACCTGACAAGATAATCAGAACTTCTTGAAATATATAGATATTTAGAATTTTCCATTGTTTTATATAAAGAAAATATTCTGAACCTTTTTAAGTAACAGTCCTAGCACCTCAGGCGCTATTTGAGTACGTTCAATTGTGTGACTGATTACTTTATAATACTTACAGTACTTTAACAATGGCTGTTAACAAAGACGATGCAGAATATGTGGATCGGGTTATGGCCAGCCAAAATGTACATTACGTTAAATGTAACGATAGTAATGAGGGTACATCAGATGCCAGAAAACGAAAGTTGTCTTCGAACGAGGAGTCAGAAAGTGGGGTTCCGGCCAAAAAGGAGAAAGCCGGCAACGAGTTTGCCGAGTTATTGCAGGTTGAGCTCACTCAGTTACAGCATGATCTGACGAAAACTTTTAATGACAAATTTGACAGTTTCGAGAATAAACTCAGAAAGGCCATCCTTTCTACAGTCCAAGAAGAAATAAAAGGGGTCCGAGAGGAGTTCAATGAACGTATCAATGGTCTTTCCAAGAAAACGGAGAGCAAGTTGTCAGCGAATATCCACAGTGTGATTGACTCAAAGTTGAAAGACGCAAAATCTGAGATGCGTAACGAGCTGAACATGGATGAATTAAAATCGGATGTGTCCAAATTACAGAAGTCCTATGCGGAAGTAACGTCAGCATCGGGATCTCATGATTCCCCGTGGCGTCGTGACGTCGAAGTGACTGAACACCGTACGTTAAAGGTAGTGGTCCGAAATTTGAAATATGACACGCGGGAGGAACGGGATTCCAATGTGACCGTTAACCTAGTGAATAGTTTGATAAGGGATGGGCTAAAATTAACTGACGCCAAAATTGTGCGAGCTGAGCGTAAAGTGGCTAGAAAAAATAAACCTGGCGTCATACTAGCAACATTTGAAAATTCCGCACAGAAACAAAATGTTCTGAAAAACAAGAAGTCCCTTAAGAAAATTAAAAGATACGAAAATGTTTATATCGAGGACGAACGCAGTCATGAACAGCGACTGGTAGAATCAAATATCAGAACCGTACTTCAGGCCGTTGGTAAATCAAAAGACTACGTTTTGATTAATGGACGTTTCGTGAAGAAGACGTCAACGTCAACGTCAACACAATCAGTGGCCGCATCGCATTAGAGGGGTATACGGTTTGGTCTATGGAATGTGGGCGGATGGTCTAGGGTCGATCCTGAAAATTACGAATTTAGAGAAAATGTGGTCTGTTTATTTGACTGCGATATATTTGCGGTTTGTGAAACTTTCTTGCGCGACAGAGAAACGCTTAATTTAAATAACTATACACTTGGGTCGGTCAAAACCGTGGAACGAATATTTGTCCAAATACGCGTCGAGGATCTGGTGGGGTTGGCGTATTCATTAAAAATACGTTTCTCGTCAACTATGATCTGGCTATTGATAGATCTCTAGACGATGCTGTGTTTGTTCAACTAACAAGTAAACAAGATAAGACAACACTGACAGTGTGCGTTTGTTATTTGCCGCCGGAGTACTCTTCGAGGCATACGGACGTGGATTCCTTTTTCTCAGACTTAATGAAAAAAGTATACGAGTATAAAAACGACGATCATCTGGTGATCTGTGGCGATTTTAACGCGCGGATAGGCTGCGAATCCGATTACATCGAGGGCGTTGATTACATAAAGCCACGGGAGGTAATCGATGAAACCCTAAATAGTTATGGTGATTTTCTGTTGGATTTTCTCATAAACTGTGGCATGTGCGTTCTAAATGGAAGAGTTGGGTTTAATGATTTTACGCATGTTTCCAGAAGAGGGAGATCTGTGGTCGATTACGTCTGCGTTCCCCATGAACAATTTGCGCAGATTTCTGACTTCTCAGTTCACACCATGATCGATATAGTTAACTTGTTTGATTTGCACGGTCAGAAACTATCAGACCATTCAGTGGTTTCGTGGACGAAACAGTTGACAAACTATAGAACCGGAAGTGATACTCCTACACCAAGTCCTACTGTATCCATGCATACCCCTAAGTATGTTCTGAATGATATACCCCACTCGTTTTTAAACTGTGAACAGTCCTTTCAATTAGTAATTGATACTATTGGTAAAATTGAAAGTAATTTGCAGCAACAAAACGATGTTACGAAAGCATACCAGAATTTTGTGGATCTTATCAGTTCAGAAATGGAAATGAAACTGAAAAAGAAACGGTCGGTCCCAAAATCCGCGAAACAACATAAGTCGAGGGCCAAGGCATATTGGAATTCAGAATTACAGGACATGTGGGATAGAGTAAGTGTGGCTTAAGTTTAAAGGCTCAACAGGGGTTAGAAATAAACTTCGTGAGGAGTACTGCTCTCTAAGGAATCAGTTCGACAATATAAACAGAAGGGCTAAACGTGCCTTTCAGTTACAGGAACAAAAATCGTTGCATGACCGTCTTTATGATGTAGAAAATCCACGTGACTTTTGGACACAGATAGGTCGAATCGGTATGGCTAATGAACGGAAAACCTCGATCCCGATCGAAGTTTTATTAGACGATGGTACTGTTTCGACCGATTATGACAATGTTATGCGTAAATGGAAAAACGATTATGATCGGTTGTATAACGGTGGCAACACAATTACCGAATTTGATAATAGACATCTGAATGATGTAAAAACTAGCATAAAAGATCCGAACAGCAATGTCTTTCCAAAGCCAAACTGTTCATCGCTTAATGGTCCAATTACATAGGATGAAGTTCATGCGGCCGTCTATCGAGCAAAACTACGAAAGGCGACAGGCATCGATAATATCGCGTCTGAGATTCTCAGAAATGAGTGCTGTGTAGGTCTGTTGTTTAGAATAATCAGTTATTGTTTTGAACATGGTTGCATACCCAGTGAGTGGGCAAAAGGAATAATCAAACCGTTGGGTAAGGGGGATGACCCTCGAAATCCCTTGAACTATAGACCGATAGCACTCATTTCTATTCCGTGTAAAATATATGCTAATATTTTAAATGCTAGACTTGTCAAATTCTTGGAGAGTGGCAATATATTGTCCGATGCCCAGAATGCTTTTAGGAAGGACAGAAGCTGTCAGGATCACGTGTATTCCCTATATAGTATAATAAGCAATAGAAAACTTAAGAGAAGGGATACTTTTGCTTGTTTTGTGGACATGAAAAAAGCATTTGACACGGTAAATAGGGATTGCCTATGGTTTAAGCTGTTAAAAGCTGGTATTCATGGTAAGATGGTGAATGCCTTACAATCATTGTATAAGGATGTATCTTGCGCAGTAAGCATAAATGATAATTTGACAGAGTGGTTCCCTGTGCAACAGGGTGTAAAGCAAGGCTGTGGTCTTTCGCCGACACTGTTCGCAATTTATATAAATGATCTAGTGGGCGATATAAATGAGTTAAATTGTGGGATAGATGTTGGTGATACACAAATAAGTTCATTTCTCTATGCAGATGATATAGTGTTGCTAGCGGAATGTGCAGAGGATATGCAGCGTATGTTAAATATTTTACATTTATGGTGTAGAAAGTGGCGACTGGTGGTGAACGAATCGAAAACCAAAGTTGTGCATTTTCGCAATAGAACTAAGCCCCAGTGTGATTTTCTGTTTACTTGCGGAAATAAATCAGTGGAATATTCTGATTGTTATAAGTATCTTGGATTTTGGTATAGACATGGAGAAATCTATAAATGAAGTTACAAAGTCCGCCAGTCGTGCCCTTGGTGCTGTATACATGAAATATCAATCTGCAGGAGGAATGACTTATGATGTGTATTATAAGCTAATAGAAACAGTAGTTGAACCCATCTTGTTTTATTGTTCTGGCATTTGGGGAAACAGAAAATTTCCAAAAGTTGAAAGCGTTATGAATAAAGCGTGTCGATACTTCTTGGGTGTCGGCAGAAATGCACCAAATTTGTCCAGCAAGGGTGACATGGGCTGGATTTCTGCAGACACTAAACAGAAACTGGAAACAGTTCGCCTTTGGTGTCGACTAAGGAACATGCCAGAACATAGAACAATTCGGAAAATTCATGAGTGGTCTTTTAGTGTAGGTAAATCGTGGGAAAATCGCATGTTAAAGTTCATTGAATCACTTGGCATCCGAGAACCCATGTTGGTGCCTAGCCCATCAAAATATATGTGTATGAAACTAGCCAGAGAAAAATTAATTGCTACTGAGAAACTAAATTGGGAGAATCAGTTACTTAGTGACGGTAACTCTGAAAATGGTAATAAACTCAGAACGTATAGAACATATAAGAATAATTTTGAAACGGAATCATATGTTACGTTGAATTTGAGACGTGATCACCGCCGCATTCTGGCCAAATTTAGAGGTTGCAATTTACCCCTTGCAATAGAAACTGGTAGGTATACCAAGCCAAAAAACCCCCTTAACGAACGTATCTGCAAGTTCTGTGATAGTGCAGCCATTGAGGATGAAACACATTTTCTCATCGACTGCGAATTTTATAGCGATATACGATAAAATTTATTTCACTTTGCTATTGGTATGAATACTGATTTCATGTCTTTGACATCTGGAGAAAAGCTTATATATTTAATGCAAAATAATGATATTCAGCCAAAACTGGCGTCATCTCTTCTTCTTATGAGTAGGCGAAAACGCTTCGCTGTCAGCTGATGAAATAGGCTTCGGGTAGCTTGCGCTTACGTTCGTTTATTCAAGTATATATGTATATATTAGTTTTATCACTACGTATTTTAAATGATATTTTAAAGCATTATTTCCCATCAAATCCAGAAAGTTTTCCTCCATCAAAAAAAAATTCCAAAAAAAATGAATGTTAAGGTGTCAGTCACGTGTACTGACCACGTACAGTGTGCGGGGCACGTGACTAACACGTACTGGTATTCCCGAAAATGAACAATGTGTTTTAGTGTTTAACGTTTCAACGTTTTAAGTAGGTGTGCTTTTTAGAAGCTGATTATAATCACGCTTTAATGTGTCTTATATTGTACAGAAGTGTTTGTATATGTATATAAGTGTCTCATAAGCCATACGTGGCTGGACATTAATTTCATAACGTTTTATTTATGTGTATAGATTGTATAATTGATGTGTGACACTATAATAAACTATTAAACTACTACTACTACTATATCACAAACCATTTCTCTTATCACCTACCAATAAATGACCACTTGAACCTCAGGGGATTAAGGCTGTTAAGGTGATGGTATTCATCTGATAAGATCAGATAATGACTTCTGATAAGAAGGGTTTAATCATTATAATCCACTTATGGATTACTTATGAATTTTTATTTGTCCTTAAACATATTAATACATAGTATACTTTGTTCTTGAAAAACAAAATAAATAAATAAATAAATAAATAAATAAGTAAATAAATAATTGTCAATGTCACATCTACTACTTCCACCACTACTACTAAAAACAATAGTCACATAAAGATTTCTCCTCAATTGAGATAAACATAAAAAAATAACAAAACATTACTACCACTACTACTACTAATATTAATAATAATAATAACAGTAAATAAACATGTGAATGTTACTGCTACTACTACTATTACTTATAATAATAATCATAACAATAATGTCACTACCACAACTGCTACTACAACTACTGTTGCTGAAAATGATAATAATAAAAATTATAATAACACCATTCAGGATTGAAAATATACACCATGTGAATACTACTGCCATTACCACTACTACAACTACTACAATTACGACGACTACTACTACTAATATAATAATAATAATAATAATAATAATAATAATAATAATAATAATAATAACTAATAACAATATTAACTAATAACAATAGTAACATAAATATTTCTACTTCATTGAAATAAATAATTTAATAAAAGTACTACAAGAACTGTTGCTGATAATGATAATAATAATAACAATAATCTTACAGGCACACTATTCTTTGCCACAATCTTTCCAGACGGTACAGGTGCTCTCGAGGGACCTGCATCATTTTCTGTCGGCTCAGTTTCATTCGTTGTCAATTTGGGTGGAATGAACGTTTCAATCGCACCATCAAGGTCTGCCCTGGAATCTGAAATATAACAACACGCCGGTAAATCAGTGCGTTTAACATCCCTGAAGAACTCATACTGGAATGAAAAAGAGTGGTTCACTGGAGTAAATGATAGCTTGTCGGAACTCGTTGAAACCGCTTCGCTGAGGTGGTTCTAACGAGTACCCACAATCTACGTTTTTAAGCAGAAATAAGATGTGTTTTCGTGATGAGTGGTGACTGCACGCGCACATTCGTTTATGTTTGTCACAACACTGACGAAGTCCGTGATAAAGACTACCATTATTATTATTATTATTATTGGTTTAACGGCACTCGTTATAACCCCTTTGCTGAGGTTACCCACAAATTATGTGTTAAGTGGAAATGAAATTAATGTATACTCTAGTAAACCCCAAGGTTTACTACATAAAATGGGGTTTAGGGGGTCAAAATTATATAAGCTTGAGATTGTACGCTCATACATGTATTTGTTTTACGACCCTTTCAAAATTAACCCACTTATATCAAGCTGATTGTTAATCAGATGAGGAAAATCAGAGTACCCGGAGAAAACCACCTAATCTTCTATTGCAGAACTTGACACCTCACATTTGACCCCAGCCCGGCTCAACTCACTGTGCCCAGAGACATAATGATTGAGAGTCAGCACTCTTTTCCACTATGCCACTGTGCTCCGTGTTAAATATGGCTTGTTTTTCATATTGACACTGCAACATGAATATGTACTTACTACTCAATGATATGATCACAGCTGTGACCTCATCCCCGTCCCAGTTGGCCTTGACCTCTGACCCTTTTTCCAAACGGCCTGTTGTAATATTTGTGGATGGCGCCACACCGGTTGGGTCTTCACCAGGGAAATACAACACAGCATACCGAGGTATTTTGGCTCAAATATGAAGGTAAAAGTAAATTAATATCTCAGAGTATTAAGTTACGATCACAAAAACAGGAGCAGAAATAAGGAAAATCGGGGTCTATATGGATCGCGGTTCGACTCGCACCGCTTTGTCTGGACAGGCTCAGATCTGCTGAGCGTTTTACCAGAACTCGCATGCGAAGCATCATGCAGCTCAAACTATTTCTCCATGTCCCAATGGGCGCGGGGAGGTGTTTGTGTGTGTGTGTGGGGGGGCAAAATCCTTGTTTTTCTTCACAAAAGAGGGGTTGGAGAAGGCGTTTTTTTTCGTGATTACTGTGTCTCAAATTTAGACTGGTCAAAAAAGTGATATGCAAACTGTCCTGAACTTTCCCTTTTGGCAAATGAGTTTTGGTTTGTAATGATTTCGGTCTTATCCATTCGGATCTGTACTCTTGATCAAGGTCAGTTACTGTACAAATTGAAACAGTTTCATACAACATCAGGTTATAAAACACGTGAAAGGACTTGAAATATAAATGTTGGTCAGAATTCATGCATAAATAAATAAATAAAGTTACAAATTTCAATAATATCTGTTTAGCAATGTGTACGTTTTCATTTATTCAAAAACAATTATTATTTTTTTTTTTTCGTTTTTGTTATATATGCCATCCAAACATACAATAGGTTGTGGGTGCTCGTATCAACAGCCCCACTGAGGAGGTTCTAACATATACCCCACAACATTCGTATTTATGAAAAATGTTTATCCCTGTATGAAACCCAGTTTCTCTATTCAAAGTTAAATTAACAGGATATTATCATTACACGGAAATATGTGACGAAACAAGCACTAAATAATTATAAATAAATAAATAAATAAATAAAAAGTAGTAGTAGTAGTAGTAGTAGTAGAGAGAGAGAGGGGGAGAGAGAGAGAGAGAGAGAGAGAGAGAGAGAGAGAGAGAATAAGGTAAGCCGTCTTTGGGTCCTGTCTTTAAATATAAGCCTTCTCATTTTGACATGAGCTACTCCATAGCAATTAGAATGACAATCAAAGGTGTGAAAATTGATAACAATGATCTCTTTATCATCTAGAATCTCTTTGTTGGGGGGAAAAGGGATCAGTAACGCCTGCTTATTTATTGAGTTTCACACTTCTTCAATTTATCCTTTTTGTTCTGTTATTAGCGACTTAAATACAATCAAAGGCATAAGGACATGCCTCAAACATGAAAGTTAATATACTTGCATGTTAAAAGTGCCAATCGGCACAATGTAATTATGGACAAACAAGTAAAACACCCCTTAAAAGAAATAAAGCAATTAATTGAAGTACCTGTTCATTATTATGTTGTTCACATGTACATTTATGGTTTAAGGGAAGTGCGAACCATAAGAAACGTAATTTAAATCAGCAATAAATGTAAATTTCACTTTTGCAAACAGTGCAGGCCCAGATCAGATGCCACAGAAAGGGGCGTCTGATCAGGGCCTGCACTGTTTGCAAAAAGTTAAGCCATTTTCCGAATGGAGTTTGAGGGGGGCACAACCTGTCACCCCTGAACTTTGAGGTGGACTCGGGCTATATGTAGGGAGAAAGATTCATTAGGTATGAACCCTTTTTGTACCAAATTGAATCTCCCCCCCTTGTATGTATCAGGGGGTCCAATTCAAGGTTTAGGTGTGTCGGGGTATGTTTCCATCAAGGTTTATT
This sequence comes from Lucinisca nassula, assembly GCA_963580285.1. Classification (NCBI taxonomy): domain Eukaryota; kingdom Metazoa; phylum Mollusca; class Bivalvia; order Lucinida; family Lucinidae; genus Lucinisca; species Lucinisca nassula. The sequence goes on from CAUZLF010000652.1 coordinate 153,602, forward strand.
TGGGGAACGACTGAATTTTTAGCAAACAGTGGAGGCCCTGATCAGACGCCGCGTTCTGCGGCGTTTGATCTGGGCCTGCACTGTTTGCAAAAGTGACATTTTCATAAATGAATATTCAGTTGCCATATGCTTAGGCAATATCAGTGAGGTTTATCAGTGTGAACCTGAGATATATTGAAGTTCATTTTGACAAATGAAAATAAACAGAGTTGTTGTTCTGGAGAGGCTAAAATGTCCATACCTGGATTTTCGGGGCACTTAAATCCAGGAGTATAACCTGAAATTCATTAACCCTTATCCCGCTGAACATGACAAATCCTAATTTTGGAAACAACATACAGTAGAACTTCGGTGGCTCGAACACCGATGGCTCGTTTACCATGGCTGAGTCGAACCCGTTTTTGAGTCCCTAGGGAATTCCTGTACATAAGAAATAGTCAGGGATAATTTAGGAGATTTTAGTCTTTTATCTTGCAAATGTATGCTGTGTGTACTCATTAGAATCGCCTCGATGAGACGATTCTACTGAGTACACACAGCATACATTTTTATTCTAGAACACCGAAAAGATATACAAAAGTATCTCGTTATGCCTCCTGGCTGTAACCCTCAGTGGATCGAACTACCCCTGTCTCGAACAGATTTTCGAGGTCCCAAAGGGGTTCGAGCCATTGAAGTTTTACTGTGGATCCTGATCAGATGGTTTATGAAGAAGCAGTCTGGTCAGGTTTTGTTTGTTTGATTTGAGGTTTAATGTCCCCGTCAACACTGTAAAGGTCATTTTGGAGACGTTGCTCCCAATTTTGTGTGACTTTTACCCGACATAGAGATGAAATGACATCTCATGCCCAATGAAACCAATAGGGTTTATTAGCATGGACTGTCCGCCTCGCACCGCGGTTCCTGAATGGGCTTAGATACTCTAAGCGGTTTACCAGTACTAGTGTGCGGGCCGGATTCAGCTCTGCGTGGAAGCATCTTGCAGCCCATATATTTTTTTCAAGCTCCTAAGGGCGAGGGCTGTTTCATCTGATCAGAATCTACACTGTTTTTCATCCAATTTGTGAACTGAATGAATACATAACATTTAACGATTTGAATGGTTGATATCCAGAAATGGGTATGGTAAAATTAATTTATTCAGCGGGATAAGGGCTAACAATGATCATTTTGAAATTATGGTATATAACCTGTCATTCTTCATTATTTTTTTTTTGCCATGCCATTTGCATCAGCATGACGAAAATAAATAAATAAATAAATAAATAAATAAATAAATAAATAAATAAAATAAACAGATAACAAATTAACTAACATATTCATTCACCTGTTGTAATCCATATATGTACTACTGTATAACTGTTAAGACTTCTAGTCAGCTAGGAGTTAACTAAAGTTAACTCCCTAGTTAACAAAAGCGGGAAATGGAGTTGACTAGGAGTTAACTCCATGTCTGAATGTAGTTGACTTGGAGTCAACTAGGGTGTCAAGAATCGTCTGAATGGTACTGTAACTAAGAAGCGAAAGAATAAATTTGAGTCTACTTACACCTTAGAGGGAACAGTCCTCGAGAATGTGAATTGCATTAAATACCTTTGTTTGACAATCACACATGATTTGAGATGGCATACACATATTAGCAACATCTGTACTAAGGCAAATAGAACGCTTGTTTTCCTGAGGCGAAATCTTTATCAGTGTCATCAGGATGTAAAAGAGGCATCATATAAGGGACTTGTTCGCCCAATCTTGGAATAAAGTACATCTAGTTGTATCTGGGATCCCAGAGGAATTGTCCTAAATGCAGAAATTGAAAACCCGGTACACCCGGTATCGAAGTATTGCCTAATAAAATTGATATCAAAAGACTCTAACCTGGTATTCTCTGTGTAAAAGTCACCGATTAACCTCATCAAATGACAATTATGAATCAATTATCTCCTTAATAGTTAGAATACCTTTGGGTCCATTAACTGTTGCACCAGATCAAAGTAGTTCGATTTACTGTGTGCTGATCACCTTGCCAGGTCATGAGACACACAGTGTATAACATTAGAAAGTCCTTGCGATCTTATATAAACTAACGGAATGTGGATTACTGAAGGGTGTCCATGCGATCTTATAAAGTAAAGGAAAGTTTTCAGCACCCATTAGAATGCTTCTTTGAGGCGATTCGAATGTGTACTTAGCGCATCCTTTAAAGATAAAATCCCTTAATTATTCTAAATATACGGATATTTAGAGCTATGGGAATAATTCCTGTGGGACTCAAGAGAGAGTTTGCATTAAGCATGATAAACGACTCATCCATGTTTGAGCTATTGCAATTTCAATGTATTTTAAACTAAGGGTATCTTAAATAAGGTTTGAAACATTTTCCTTCCTGAACTTCAAGGGTGAATTACAGCGACTCATTTTTGGTAACTATTTTGCTTCAACCCCCAGGTGTTAGATTTCCTGCCTTGTTGTGGCCCTGTGGGCTCAATTTCCACTGGGCACATTTCCGCTGTGGTCTCTGTGCCCGCTGGGAAGAACTTAAGGAAGTACCACCCGTTTGCCGAGGGTGGTGTCCTGTAAGCCGTAAGAAGGTATCCTGGAGGTTGAGGGTTACCTGAGGTGGCGGTGCTTCAGGTACCCAACAAGCCTCTTTGGCCTGGCTTTTCGGTGTAGACGGGTGGCTGTGCGGTCCGGCACGGTCAATCGGCTGGTCGCGCCAAGCCAGTTGTATTGGATAAAACTATTTGCTTTCTTTTCCATTCTTGTAGTATCTTTCCTGACGCCAACCATATGCCCATTTACCTTACCCTTTTCTATCTTTTTAGCTCGCCTGTAAGAAGTACATGGAGAGCTATATTTGTCACCTCGGTTGGCGTGCGCGTTTGCGTTCCCGTCACACTGCGTTAAAGTTTTTCAAATGCTTATATCTCAACAGTCACTCATCACATAGCACTCATATTTGGAACTTTAGTACCTGGGTGGGTCTTCTGATGTTCAAAGAGAACAATCCCCTGGGGTCATGCCTTGGGGGGGGGGGGGGTAGGGGTCAAAATCTAGAACACTAATGTAATACTATGTTAAAGTTTTTGAAATGCTTATATCTCAGCAGTCACTCATCATAAAGCATTCATATTTACAACTTGGATACCTGGGAGTATCTTCTGAGATTCCAAGACATCACACCCCTGGGTTCATGCCTGGGAGTGGGGATGGGGTGGGGCTAGGGGTCAAAATCTAGGACAACTTTGTAATTTGTTGAATACCTTTTCCTTATGCTAACAAGTTATAGATACAACTGGTTATACATCAGTCAACCAAATGACATTAGTTCAAGTGTAAAAGGGTGAAGGTCATGGTGACCTACATTTCACGGTCCAGTGATTTTGCCTTATATCTTGAAGACTATATGTTGGAGAAATGTCATACCTGGGATATTATATCTATGTGACCCCATGATTGACCTCAAAATATATCTAGGTCACTGTGTCCTATATTTCATGGTTCAGCGATTTTGTCCATTATCTCGAATACTATTTGATGGAGAAATGTTATGCCTGGATTATTAGTTCCATGTGACCCAATAATTGACCGCAAAATATATCTAGGTCAGTGTGGCCTATATTTCATGGTTCAGTGGTTTTGCCTATTATCTTGAATACTATTTGATGGAGAAAAGTCATACCTATGTTATTAGTTCCATCTGACCCCATGATTGGCCTCAAAATATATCTAGGTCAGTGTGACCTATATTTCATTGTTCAGAGATTATGCTTATTATCTTGATTACTATTTGATGGAGAAATATCGTACCTGGGTTATTAATTCCATGTGACCCCATGATTTACCTCAAAATAGATCCAGGTCATTGTGACCTATATTTCATGCTTCAGTGATTTTGCTTATTATCTTGAATACTTTTCCATGAAGACACGTCATACCTGGATTATTTATTCCATGTTACCCCATGATTAACATCGAATTATATCTAGGTCAGTGTGACCTAAATTTCATGGTTCAGTGATGTTCCCTAATATCTTGAATACCATTTGATGGAGAAATGTCTTAACTGGATTATGTGTTCCATGGGACCTGATGATTTACTTTAAAAGTATCTAGGTCAGTGTGACCTATATTTCATGGGTCAGTGATTCTGATTATTATCTTGAATACCATTTTGATGGAGAAATGTTATACCCGGGATATTCAATGTAACAAGATTATTAACCTCAAGATACATGTAGGTCAGTGTGACCTATATTTCATGATTCAGTAATTTAACCTTATATCTTGAAGGTGCGAGACAGGCGAGCTATGCTGTCAAGCGACAGCTCTTGTTATCTCTAGAAGGTGGTGGCCAGACGGACCAATCGTGTAGGCATTTTGTTTATGCGAATATATCTCACGTGTATCTCTCACACCTGAGAGTTGGAAAACCACTCCATTATGGTGTTCCCTTGTAGGGCTCCACGGAGGGCGGAGAGCACTTGGTACGAAACTCTGATATATTCCTTATGAGTAATGGAAAAAAAAAACAATAACCGCAACGCACCTAAACGTAAATAAGACGAGGATTCATCCGATTCGGATGAAGGGTTCATCCTAATCGGATGAACACAGTCAACAGTCAAGTCAACAATCTAATCAGCAGTCTGCAGAACAAAATGTTGCGCGTTTCTTGGTTGTCACGTCGCTTGACGAAACACGAACTGTATCTAGCCTTTCTCCCTTTGTTATTGAGAAAAGTATTGTCTCCATAGCCAGACACCCTAAGAGTATTAAAAAAAACTTAAACAGGTGACCTTCTCTTAGCACTCGAGAGAAAACAACAAGTCATAAGCCTGCTCGCCACCAAAAAGCTCTTTGATGTTCCAGTCAAAATCCCTCTTCAAAACACAACTAAAAGTGATTAATAGTCCGGAACTGCGTCTTTGTACAGATGAAGAGATCATTAATAACCTGAAAGATCAAGGCGTAATTGGTGTTCGTAACATCAACATCCGTAGAAATGGTGTACTAAAACCAACAGCTACTGATGTGTTGACTTTTAATACACCAATTCTACCCAAGAAAATCAAAGTAGCATATCTTTCCATTAACGTAGAGGTATACATCCCAAACCCTCCTAGATGTTACTCTTGTCAGGTTTTTGGCCATCACGAAAGCAAATGTCAGAGAAAAACACTCTGTCCTAATTGTGGTGAAGAAAAGCATGTTGACAATCACCTCAACTACAAAAATGAGGTAAAATGCGTAAATTGTGATGGCAAACATGCTGTTTTCTCCCGAGACCGTCCGGCGTTAAAAAAAAGAAAAAGAAATACTCACTGTCAAATACCAAAGGGGGATAACATTCCAAGAAGCGCGGCAAATTGTCGAAGAGCGATACACTACACCAACCACAGGTTACGCCAGCATCACAAAGGGTGCTGGTGTAAAATGTACCAGCTCCGCAACACAGACAGTTGTGTCATACATAGCTGAACTGAAAAAATCTGGTGCATGGAGTAAATCCACTCCCGCACCACAAAGTTCAACCATTTTATCAAATGGCGCAATCCAGTTTGCTCCGGATCAATCGACAGCGACCGTACCGAAGCCAGCGCCGCATGTAAAACAGAAACTCGACCAGATCGAACTAATAAGGGATCGGAAGATCCGCTCAAACACCAACAAACATCTCAAAAACAAACAGATAGACAACTTAAATTGGAAAGAAACAATATAAAATAGCAGAACAGATTCAGATCTTTGAGTGACAGTGATATAGAGTTCACTGAAACTCCATCACCACGAAAGTGCAATAACAGATCGAGGTCGACAACACCATGAGGTGGTTGAAGCAGATCGATATCAAAAATTGCAGCTCCAAAATAGTTTCTAGTCTGTTTTATTTATTTATTTAATAACCGGTATGAACATCGCTTTAGTTTTGACGGTATCACAACCTTATTTACCAAAATGAGTATTACAAATACATTTAAAATATCAATATCACCCCTTAGGTTACACTCGGCTTCTTCTGTACGGATTCCCTATTCTATAAAAAACTTTAATACTATGTTGCCTTCGGTATTGGTTAGACCCTTAAATTTGTCTTCTGTAACTTCAGTTAATCTCAAAGGAGCAGGCAATACCAATGTTTTTGGGAGTAGACTTCGTATAAGACTATCTCCTCTCAAATCGCCCATCTTTCGAAAATATACTAATCCGTGGAAAAGAAGTGGAATGTATCCTAGTATTTCTAAGTGCAATGCCAATGTGTAGATGTTGTTCGCATGTAAGCACTGCGTCTACCGTAACTTCATCTGTAAACGGTAGACGCTTCTCTGTAGTCAACTTGTCTGATTTGACGTGACAGTCTACAGATTTAATTTATATAATTACTTGACGTGCTGCAAACTGTAATATGCAGTACGTCGGTCCAACTAACCGCATGCTTAAAACTAGATTGAACGAGCATTATCGTAGAATGAGTAAGCCTAAGAAAACTGACACTTTCTTGTACCGTCACTTTCGACGTACAGGTCATTCTGTAAATAACATTGTTATACAAATAAAAATCAAAAATGAGTTCCTTTAAGAGCAATGAAAACATTCATAAGAAAGAAGATGGGTCATACTACGTAGTTTCGGCTAATAAAGCCTCATCAGTGACCCTGTAATGATCCGGCAAAGAAAGCCAGAGGAAACATACTGCAATTTTGCGAATTTCGAATAGACAGTCGATTCAAAGACTGAAATAAATCAAAATTGGGTCCAAATAATTAAAAACCTGTCTAGAAAAACTTTATTACGATGCACATTCTACATCTAGATTCAAAATAATCAAAAGACATGAAGCTGAACTGAAATGGATTAAATTTTTACAGACCCCTTTTCCACTGGGATTTAATGACAACATTTATCATGAGGGTAATATTTCTAGAATGCCGGACTTTGATATTTTCTCACTCCTTGAATGTCGAAAACGCAGAACTAAATCTCACGGCACCAGGAAAAATGGTAACTTTAAACGTAAATCACGTGCGTTTAAACGAAACAATACTAGACTGAAGTGACTGTCAATTATATTATTAAATCATGGACGCCACTCTATGCTTTCATTTTTTAGTTCATTACCCGTTTCTGTTTTACGTCTTCTGGACACCGAGGCGAATAAATTCTACGATAGTTCTCATCAGTAATATGATGCGGCTCTCTTAACTAGAGGCTATACTCAGCATACTCTCCGTCCTTACATTGATTCTGAAATTAATCATAAACGCCATTTCTTCAAAATATCCTTCATTATTAAGGGTATGGATTTTATAGATTTGCCCAGTATCTTCCGTGAGAGATCGGTACTTTCTTCCATTTCTGCTTATTTTCAAAATACTGAAACACCTATAATTTGCTATAAATATAACAAACCTGTTAGATCTATCATTTTTAATTTCAATAAACTTGTTTCAGATCTTGATATTGATACTAATACTCCTGATTCATGTGATTGTAAAAACTCAAAGTATTGCTATCCTGCTGCTGGTCATGTAATTACTGGCAATTTGAAAATTATTCCTGATTCTAGGATAAGAAATATAATTTCTAAAGGACCGAAATATCGGTTTCCTTCTAAAATTGATTTCAGTAAATGTAGAGATGAAATCGCTGCTTCCTTGAATGAATTCGGTAATCGATGGTGTAAGCGAGAGTATGTTGAGCATAAAGCCCTTAAGGACTGGAAACTAAGCATTTTAAAACTAGTGAATAAACGCATTTCTTTCTATTCTCAAAATACTAACTTTTTACCTCCTAAGCCCAAGACGTCTTTACGTCATCTTAAACTAGGTATTCAAGAATTTCATAAGAAGTTTGTTTTGGCCCCTGCAGACAAGGCCGCTAACAATGTCGTCGTTGTGTGACGGCTCCACTATGTTAACACGCTTAAGCAGGAGCTTGGTGGTACTAAGGCCTGTGAGCCTTTAGCTGAAGAGAGAGCTATAGTAGATAAACATGTTTGTCTTTCAGCCACCAAGTTTGCTGTGTGTGTTAACGAGGGCCAAGACAAGCTTCCTACGCTATACTGGTTACCAAAACTTCATAAGAAACCTTACAAAGCACGGTTTATTGCAAATTCTAGCTCTTGCACTACCACTGAACTTTCTAAATTATTAACTTCCTGTCTTACTGCTATTAAAACGCATGTAATTAAATATTGTGATAAAGTCTTTGAAAGATCAGGAAGAAATCTGTTTTGGTCCATAAAAAATTCGAATGAGGTTTTAAATAAATTGAAATCTAGACATTTTCGTGCTTCTAGTCTGTCTACCTACGATTTTTCCACTCTTTACACTACACTTCCTCATTATCTTATAAAGGAAAAGCTTAATGATTTAATTGAATGAGCCTTTCACAGAGAAGATTCTCCCTATCTTGCATGTAATGTCAGAAATGCATTTTTCACTTCTAAAGAGAAAAGCATAAGAATTATACACTTTGGTCATGTCAGAAAGTGTGTGATGCCCTCACCTTTCTACTTGACAATATTTATATTAGATTCGGTACTAAGTTATTTAGACAAATTGTGGGTATTCCGATGGGTACTAACTGCGCACCTCTTGTGGCTGATCTGTTCTTGTATTGTTATGAAAGAGACTTCATTTTGTCGCTTTCCATTGATAACCAATCTGATATTATTGAAGCTTTTAGCTCTACTTCTAGATATTTAGATGATTTATTAAATATTGATAATACCTATTTTGATGGTTTGATCAGTCAGATTTACCCTCTAGAACTTCAGTTAAATAAAGCAAATTCTTCTGATACCGAGGCCCCGTTTTTGGATTTACCTCTATCTATTGTAGATGGATTTGTTTCGTGCAAAATTTATGATTGATTTTGAGATTGTAAATTTTCCTTTTTTGGATGGTGATGTTCCTCGTGCGCCATCCTATGGCGTTTAAATTTCGCAATTAATTCGATTTGCTAGAGTGTGCAGTCATGTAACTGACTTCAACACTCGTAATAAATTAATAACGGCTAAACTCCTTAATCAGGGTTATCGGTACCATAAACTACGCAAAGCCTTTTCAAAATTTTAAAGACGCCATTCTGATTTAATTACAAAATTCAATATTGGACTTAAATCTCTTCTGCAACAAGGTCTATCGGAACCCGAATTTTATGGTGACTTAGTATATAAATTCAGAAAAATATATAACCGCAATGACTTCAGCACCCAATCTCGTAAAATCATTCTTCGATATAAAAAGATTGGGTACAACATGGGTATTATACGACAGACTGCATGCATGGTAGTTAACCCAATCACGGTTGGCAACTTTGCTTCCCTCTTTAATTGCACGCCGGTGGGTCAGGCCTCAGATTCTATGACTGCTCCAACGTAAAGGCTTATCGAGAATTAGAGAGATAATGTTGGTTGGTGCCTGATGCTCTGTCTCTGGTCGGGCTCATCGGAGTCTAACTGTTGGTTTTCTTTTGGTCCAGCATTTCAGTGGTTTCTTGCTGTCGAGTCCTCATCGTTGTCTCACCTCTGTGGTTCTTTGATTTTTGTGTTCACGGAGATGTTGCACTGATGAGTTAGGAGACCTTCACGCGGACTGAACAAATTATGTCTAAATCGCGACGGAAGTAAGGGCGAGGATTGTGGCCACGTAAAATCGCTTTAAGCCTCCCAGTGGAAATCTTCCACTGACCGTTCCAAGGCGGCTGTTCTGTGGCGATTTATTTATGTTGTTGTTTGTTACTTACTGTGTGTATCACTTGTGTCTTTTAATTTTGGATGGCCATATGGCCATTTTGTGGGAAAGTTACTGTCCTTATGGCCTTCCTTTGTTTAGGTTTCCATTATGGTCTGGTCGCTTAATGTTTGTATTTCTTTCCCTTTGGTGTCTTTTATGGGTGGAGTAAGTTAATTGTATCAATTCCTGATCTTTGTTTTACTTCTACTTTTAATCTCTCCATAAAATGGATTTAAAACACACAATAATAGAATGGAATTGTCAAGGTCTTAAATCAAATTATAATGATCTTTCGTTACTAGTTTCGTTATTAAACCCCTCGGTGTTTTGTTGGCAAGAAACTTTTTTACGGATGACTACATTGATAATTATATCTATTCTGATGGTAACAAACCATCTGGTGGCAGTTCAATATTTCTTAAATCGTGTTTACCACAGAGAGAGATCAAGTTAAAAATAGACCTACAAGCTGTAGCAGTATCTGTTTCTCTGGATAAAGAAACTACAATTTGCTCTCTATATATCCCACTTTCATTTTCTTTACAGCCCAAACATTTTGACTCATTGCTGAGTCAACTTCCATGGCCATATCTTTTAGTTGGCGACTTCAATGGTCACAACATTCTTTGGGGCTGTAAAGATATCAACAACAGAGGAGCACTTGTTGAAGAATTTATTACAAGGAGCGATCTTTGCTTGATGAATGATAATCCTATCCTTAACTTCACCCTGCAACAGGTCATTTGTCTTCTTTAGATCTCTCCTTGTGTCATCCATCTCTCTTCTTGGACTATGACTGGTCTGTTCATAATGATCAGTGCGGAAGTGATCACTTATCTGTTATTATTGAGAGCGTAAACGAACCACATGAGGACTGTTACCAGAAATGGAAAATGAATAAAGCCGGCTGGGAATTATTCCATAATTTATGTGAAGAAGAGTTATCATTTGATCACATAAAGGAATCATCTGACATTTTCTCTGATTTCACAGATTCACTTATTAAAATACCAGAACAATGCATTCAAAAGACTTATCCTAAGAAAAGCAAGCCTTGGTTTACTAATGACTCTAAAGAAGCTATCAAAAACGCAAACAGGCTTTAAATAAGTTCTGCAAAAGCCCAACATCAGAAAAATTAAACGACGTAAAAGTTTTTAGAGCTAAAGCTCGACGAACTATCCGAGCTTCAAAGCTAAAGTCATCGAGGGAATGTGTTTCAAAATTGAACTATAAAACCCCCATTAAAAAGGTTTGGAATATGGTACGAAAAATATCAGGAAAAAACAAAGTCCCCCACTTACACACACTTTTATACTGGTTTTGACACAAAAGCTTCAACAAAGAAAGATATTTCAGATACTCAGACATTCTTAAGAAATTCATCATCGCGAAATTATTCTCTGACTTTTTTAGAAATTTCCAAAAGGACCAACAGAAATGAAATCTAAACTTCAAATCCCTCAATCACGAAGAATACAACAAACCATTTAACTTATCCGAACTAGTAGCAGCCATTGAAAAATCACGTGATACAGCCGACACCGATGAAATTCATTGTCAGATGCTTAAGCATCTACCAAAATGTTCTCTTTCAAAACTTTTAGATATCTTTATAATATTTAGGAAACGGGGATCTGTCCTGCGAGGTTGCGTTTAGCTGCAGTTGTACCAATTCCAAAACCATGGAAAAATCATGCAGAACCTACGAATTATCGGCCGATAGCTTTGGCGAGTTGCTTGTGTAAAATATTGGAGAGAATGCTAAACAAGAGATTAGTCTGGCACTTGGAGTCCAATAGCCTCATTTCAGAATATCAGTCAGGTTTTCGTTCGGAACGTAGTACCAACGACAATTTAATAAGACTAGAAACATTTACACGAAATGCTTTTATTAACAGAGAAAACACAGTAGCTGTCTTTTTCCACTTGGAGAAAGCATTTGATGCCACATGGCGTTATGGAATATTGAAAGATCTCCATAACTTAGGCTTAAGGGGAAGTCTTCCCAATTTTATTCAAAGCTTTTTAGGTGAGCGCATATTTCAGGTTCGTGTGGGATCCACCATGTCAGATCTCTATGAACAAGAGCAGGGTGTCCCACAAGGTACTATTATCTCAACTACGCTATTAAACATCAAAATAAATGATATTGTACAATGTTTGGACAACAAAACAGATTGTTCGTTGTATGTTGATGATTTTTGTATATGTTACCGTTCACAAAATAAGAAAACAATTGAAAGAAAATTACAATAAAATTTAAACAGAATAGAAGAATTGACTGATAAAAAAGGTTTCAAGTTCTCCAAATCGAAAACGCAGTGTGTTCATTTTGTAAGCTACGGAAGAAATACGAACATCCTTCCCAGTTTTTATACGGATCACCAATTCCTGTTGTTGAAGAAGCCAAATTTCTTGGGGTCATATTTGATCAAATATTTATTTAAAATCTATGGATACTATCCATCTACAAGGCCTTCGTCTGACTATGGGAGCCTTCCGTACTTCTCCTGTATTAAGCCTTTATGTAGGAACATGTGAACCATCTTGTTAACTTCGCGCAGAGAGAAACTTTCTCTTCAGTATGCTATCAGAATTGCTGTTAATCCATCCAACCCGGCATTCAAAATTTCATTTCCACCTGAATTTGTAGATAAGTATGAAACTATACCCACAACAATCAAACCTTTGGGATTACGTGTTTTACCACTGCTGGAAACTTCAGGTATCGACCTTAAAAATATTCAAAAACATGAAACCGCCGAAGTTTCATCTTCATCTAAACAACCTTCTATTTTGTTCGACTTCTCAATCAAAATTTACAGGCACTGCAGTCCGTTATCATAATTACCAGCAAGTCGATACAGATGGTTCCAAAGAAGGAGATAAAGTTGGTTGTGCGTGTGTTTCTAAAGATACGCACCAAACCTTGCGCCTTCCAGATGGTTCATCTATTTTTATAGCTGAAGCCAAAGCAATAGACCTAGCTTTAGATTTTATCATCATTTCTTCAACAATTCAAAAACAATAATATTTTCTGATTCACTTTCTGTGCTTAAGGCTTTAGACCATTCATCATCCAAAAATCCTCAAATTCAAAAATTGATCGAAAAACATGAAATTTATAAAAACCCACCGAATCTTGTTTTGTTGGCTTTCGAGCCATATTGGCATTGTCGGCAATGAATATGCTGACAAGAAAGCAAAGGAATCGCTCAATTTTGATCCGTCTGTTTTTAAAATTCCTTTTAATAATTTTAAACCATTTATCAACAGATACATCTTGTCGGAATGGCAAGGCAAATGGGACCGTGCAATAAATAGCAAACTCCATGCCATTTAACCTGTCGTTGGAACAAAATGCTCTCCTCCACAGTTTTCCAGGAGGGAGGGTGTAGTATTAACACGACTGCGCAGTGGCCATACTAGAGTTACTCATTCTTATATTTTTAATGGTGATGATCAGCCTTCTTGTATAGGATGTGATCAGCCGTTCACTGTTAAACATATCTTAATTGAATGTGTAAACTTTTCACAGTTCCGTTACTTATACTTCAAAGCTGACACTTTGCAACAATTGTTTGAAGATGTACCTGTTGATAATATAATTTTATTCTTAAAAGATATTGGCCTTTTTCATAAGATTTAAATGTTTCAGATTTTTATACATATCATACTAACTGTTTTACTTTTAATATCCTCATAATTCTTCATGCCGTTTAACCATTAACCGCTTGACGCTTATGACCCACAAAGAGGGTTGACGCGTCGTTAAGCACTAAATCATCATCATCATCTATTTTGTTTAAAAACTAAAATTTGTATGACATTAAAGCTCCGACTAACATCAGTAGAGGTCATTGTCATTCATATTTGATCAGTCTTTGCGGATGAACAAACCAGTCTGAGTTTTCTCCGATCGGACATGCTGGCCATAGCCCGAGACATGCAGAAATAGAGACAACATTCCATAATTCTCGGTAGAAATGTATTATGTCGGTATTGGACAGGATCGCGGCGACTGTAACTTGTAGCGATAAGTTATTGGACAAATAAGAAAATGTTTTCATTACTCATCCTGAAGCTGGTGCGATGCCAGCTTGTACATTGTGCATTAGCTAAGTAACATACAGTAAGTGTCACCCGCAGCATAGTAGCCCAAAGACGTTCGTTCTGCGAATGATGTGTCAGCTTACATTTCAATGAACAGATCCATTGTTAATCTTTTAGCATGACATACTCGGTAATTATCTAGACTTCCTGGGGCTCAGTTTTAAAACACGTTAGTTGATGCAAACAAGCTGTTAGATGTATTCGCTATTATATTAATAGACTTGAAAATATCATTGACAAACCGCTGCAGATGTTTTGACTACAAGGACTACACAAAATTACATGAGAAGATGAAGAACGAAGTGACTGCTTTGGTTGTGTTGTTAGTGCTTGCTTTTGTAAGCTGTGAAGATGGTAGTAAGTTTCCAGGAACTTTTAAGTGTTTTAATTTTCTGTTCTTTATAGTTCTTCTGATTTAATTTTATTTTAAGCAGCCAAATTTGTCGGATAAAGCCTTTGAAATGTCAATAATCAGACATGAGTATATTTATCAATCAGATAAACTAGACACTAATTCAAAGCACGGACAACACTTTTGGGTCAATTATCTGTGAACGTAAAAAAAAAATAACCTGTTTCTTTTCAACCTGAAATTCCTTCATTTTATGCAAACTGTTGAGATCCAGATCAGACTCAGTGTTTCCGTTCTATGGCATCTGAACTTGGTGTACACTGATTGCGACACCAGAAACTTAAGTACAGCTTATATTTTACAGGTAACGCTCTTTACATAGCCTTTGACAAAAACGTTCGAGTAACACCTAGCAATCTATGCTTGGCGCAAACGGAAGACCTAGCAATCTTTGCTTGGTACGAATGTTAAAACATGTAAACCATGGTTCTCAATGGTACTAGCCATTTCAGATGGTTCTTACTTTTGTGACAAGTATAGATTGCTAGGTTTTCTTTTCTTGCGCCAAGTAAATATTGCTAGTGTCTCTGTTATTGTATCGATTCCTGATCAATGCCTTCACTTCTATTTGACCCTTCTATCTATCTTCATGTTCTGAGTCGGTCATATTCGGCCATTTCAATCTTAGCTTGGCGCAAACGTAATAACCTTTTGGCGCAAAAGGAACACCTAGCAATCTTTGCTTGGTACGAATGTTAAAACATGTGAACCATGGTTCTCAATGGTACTAGCCATTTCAGATGGTTCTTACTTTTGTGACAAGTATAGATTGCTAGGTTTTCTTTTCTTGCGCCAAGTAAATATTGCTAGGTTTTGTTTTTCGTCTCTGTTATTGTATCGATTCCTGATCATTGCATTCACTTCTATTTGACCCTTCTATATATCTTCATGTTCTGAGTCGGTCATATTCGGCCATTTCTTAAGTTGAGCCTTAATTGCAACCACTGGGTCGGTATCTCTGCTGGTGGATGATTCGTTCGACCCCGAGGGTATCATCAACTCAGTATCAGTTCCTTAGTGCTGAGGTTAATACTGCGGTGCTGACGTTAGTACTCAGGTACTGATTTAAATAACTATATTATATCTTTAACTTTTGCAGTACAAAATTCTAATTTTTCTAAAACTAAGACTGACTTGTCAGATGAGACATGTATCTTAGCGGATTTGGTTGTCACTTTTTGTTATATTTTACATTTTGCAAGTCTCGCTACTTTGGACATCTCCTTCCTGATGTACAGGGCCTCCGTGGAGTGAGGGCCATGTTTGCTGATGTTGGCTCGGTGGGGGACGCCTACAAGTCCGCGGGTGGGCGTCTCATTTCCGATGCCTCCAGTTGACCTTCTCACGAGCTACGTCGGTCGGTGTGTGCTCGGAGGGGGATGTGCTGTGTTTGCCGGGTCTTGTCCATCATCCGTTTCGGTTTCAGAACTATGGGGTTGAGACACACTGATGAAGATTAAATATCAAAAAGGCCTCTATGTCACTTCATTTGGTATAGTTACGCCTTAAATGCAACCACTGGGTCGGTATCTCTTCTTGTACATGATTCGTTCGTCCCCGAGGGTATCATCAGCTCAGTATCAGTTCCTTAGTGCTGAGGTTGATACAGCGGTGCTGACGTTAGTACTCAGGTACTGATTTAAATAACTATATTATACCTTAAACTTTTGCAGTACAAAATTCTATTTTTTTTTTCTAAAACTAAGACTGACTTGTCAGGAGAGACATGTATCTTAGCGAATTTGGTTGTCACTTTTTGTAATATTTGTAATTTTGCAAGTCTCGCAACTTTGCACTTCCTTCCTGATGCCCGGGGCTTCCGTGGAGTGTGGGCCATGTTTGCTGATGTTGGTGCGGTGGGGGACGCCTACAAGTCTGCGGGTGGGCGTCTCTTACCATGCCCCCAGTTGACATGGCTCACGAGCTACGTTGGTCGGTGTGTGCTCGGAGGGGGATGTGCTGTGTTTGCCGGGTCTTGTCCGTCATCCGTTTCAGTTTCAGAACTTTGGGGTTGAGACACACTGATGAAGATTTAATATCAGAAAGGCCTCTGTGTCACTAAATTTAGTATAGTTACGCCTTAATTGCGTCAAGAATCAATAATGTTAGATCAATAAAGACAGATTACTAGCAAATTGTAAGAATAATTATGAACCAAGTTTAAGCTAGGGTGTATTGCTTCTGGTTTATCCGTTCGTTCGTTCGTCCGTCCGTTTGTTCGTACGCCACGCTTTCTTGTGCACAGCATTACTTTAGAACCATTACGCGGTTGTCTTGAAATTTCATCTATGAATTCCTCATGAAAAAATAGTTGATCCATAATTTTTTCTCATCCGAATTATCTCCTCTTTTTGAGTTATTTTAATTAGATAACATGACAATCTCGCTAGCAAGATAAAAAGTATAAAAGGCCAGAGCCTTTGTTTTTAGTTTACTCTTTGTGACTGAGAATGCGATCGCCTTCTTAAATTTTATGAAACTGCATTGAAGTTAAGGCCCTTTAAAATTTCGAGCCATTTAATTGTATTCCTTTCTTGTGTCTTGTTGCTTTATTCTTTCAAAATAGTCAATAGGCTATCCAAAACAAACAAAGAAAAAAAAAACATTTAAGAGATACTCACACGCAAATACAAATCATTACAAAAACAAACCGCGATAGAAGAACCGCGTTGGAACGGTCACCGACAAGAATTTCACTGGGGGGCTTAAATCGATTTTTTGCGGCGGCAATCCTCGTCCTAACGTCTGTCGCGATTTAGACAATTAATTTGTTCAGTGCAAATGAAGGCCTCCAAACCAATCAGTGCAACATCTTCGAGCACACAAAAATTAAACAACCACAAAGATGAAACACAGGTGATGACTGAAAAACAAAGAATCACTGAAATGCTGGAGCAAAAGAAGAGACTCCGTTTGACCCAACCAGACACAGAGCATCAGGAACCAACCAAAATTGCAAAAAAATAAATGCTTACTGTCAGCAAGCCTTTACGGCGGAACCGTCATAGAATCTAAGGCCTGACCCACCGGATGTGCAATGAAAGAGGGTCACAAAGTAGTGAACCGTGATTGGGTTAAATTCCAACGCCCTAACTTGCATGTAGTCTGTCTGTCTTTGTTTTTGTTTGAGTTGGTGTTTAACGTCCCCGTCAACACTGTGTAGGTCATTTTGGAGACATTGCTTCTAATTTTATGGGACTTACCCGACATTGAGATGAAATGACATCTCAAACACTGCCGCCCAATGAAACCAATAGGGTTTATAAGCATGGACGGTCCAACTCGCACTGCTTTGCCTGGGAAGGTTCCTCTAAGCAGTTTACCAGTACTCGTTTGCGGGTCGGTTTCAGCTCTGCCTGGAAGCATCAGACAGCAAATCTATTTCTTTAAGCCCCGATGGGCAGGTGCAGGTGTAGTCTGTCGTATAACATTTGTGTTGTAGCCAATCTTTTTTATATCGAAGAAAGAAATTATGAAATTGGGTGCTGCAAGCCATTGCAAGTATATATATATTTCTGATATATATACTAAACCACCATAAAATTCGTGTTCCGATCGACCTTATTGCAGAAGATATTTAAATCAAACATTGAATGAAGATGTTGAATCGGAATGACGCCTATAAAATTTAGAAAAGGCTTTCGGAGAAAAGATCAGGGAGAAATCTGTTTTGGTCTATAAAATACATTCTAATGAAGCTTTAAATAAACGGAAATACCGACGTTTTAGCACTTCAAAATAGAAGTGAAGGCAATGAACAGGAATCGATACCATTTACCTACAGCTTCAATCAGTGACACCAAAGGGAAAGAAACACAGACATGTCATAACTAGACCCTAATGGAAACATCAATAGCGGAAAGCCAACCGGACAGTTACTTTCCCACAAAATGGCAAATTGTCTATCCAAAACAAAATAATATAAGCGATACAGAAGAAATAATATAAGCGACTCAAGTCTGTCTACTTATTATTTTTCAACACATTACACCACACTGCCTCATAATCTTATTAAAGAAATACTTAAGTTTCAGTTGAATAGACATGTAATAGGGAAAAACTCCCTCTATCTTACATGTAACGTACGAAATGCCTTTTTGACTTCTGAAGAACATAAACATTATCCTTTATGGTCACGCCAAGTTCTGCAACGGAAGGTCTGGTGGTTTTTCTCCGAGTACTCCGGTTTTCGCCCACCTCTGATTAACGATCGGCTCGATATGAGTGAAATAATCTTGAAAGGACCATAAAACCAAAACATAAATAGTGTGAAGCTCCAACCTAGTCAAGTTGTGGGTATTCCGATGGATAAGAATGTCGCACCCCTTGTGGCAGATCTGTTCTTTACTGTTATGGAAGCGACTTCATTATGTCACTTTCAGTTGAAACCAAATTTGTAATCGTTGAATCCTTTAGCTCGAAATCCAGGTATTTGGATTATTTATATACAATGTAATATTGGCAATACCTATTTCGATTGTTTTATCAGTCAAATTCACCAAAGTTCTGTTAAATAAAGCGAATTCTTCTGATACCGAGGCCCCGTTTTTGAATTTACATCTTTCTATTGCAGATTGATTTGCAAAATTTATGATTAACGCGAAGATTTTGATTTTGAGATTTTAATTTTGCCTTTTGGGGATGGTGATGTTCCTCCTGCGGCATCCTATGGCGTTTATATTTCGCAATTAGTTCGATTTCCAAGAGTGTCTAGCCCTGTTACAGACTTCAATACTTTTAATTAATTGTTAATTGCTAAACTTCTATATCAGGGTTATCGGTATCATAAACTACGCAAAGTCTTTTTTCAAAATTTTATAGACAGCATTCCGATTTAATTTCAATTCAGTGTTGCACTAAAATCTCTTCTGCAACAAGATCTATCGGAAACGAATTTAATAATGACTTAATGTAAAAACTTAGACAAATTTATAATTGCAATGACTTCAGCACCCTATTTCGTAAAATCGTTCTTCGATAAAGATTATTTGATCCGACATAAATGTTATACAACAGAATGCATACAGGGAAGTTAACCCAATCACTGTTAACAACTTTGCTTACCTCCTAATTGTACGCCGGTGGGACACGCCTCAGATTCTATGACGGTTCCAGTGTTAAGTCTTACTGAGAGTTAGAGAGAAATTTAATTCTAAGTAATGTTGGTTGGTGCCTTATGCTCTGTGTTTGGTCGGGCCCATCGGAGTCTAAGTGTTGGTTTTCATTTGCTCCGGCATTTCAGTTGTTTCTTGCTGTCGAGCCAACACCCTTGTTTCATCTATGTGGTTGTTTGATTTCTGTGTTATCTCAGATATTGCCTTGATGAGTTAGGAGGCCTTCGTGCGGATTGAACAAAGTATTTCTCTACATCGCGACGGAAGTAAGGGCGAGGATTGCAGCTGCGTTAATCGATTTAAGCACCCCCACCCCCCACACACAGTGGAATTCGTTTCACTGACTGTTCCAAAGCGGTTCTTCTATCGCGGTTAATTTTTGTACTGGTCTGTCTTTTTAGTGTGTGTATCACTTATATGTTTTCTTTTGAATAGTCAATTTGCCATTTTGTGGTAAAGTACCCGTCCTTTTAGCTTTCCGCTATTGATGTTTCCATTAGGGTCTAGTTATTACATGTCTGAGTTTCTTTCCCTTTGTTGTCACTGATGGGAGTTGTGGGTAAATTGTATCGATTCCTGATCATTGCATTCAATTACGTTTTGCGTAGTTTATGATATCGATAACCCTGGTTAATAATTTTAGCTGATAACAATTTATAACGAGTGCTGAAGTCAGATACGTGACTAGACACAATGGCAAATCTAATAAATTGCGAAATATAAACGCCGTAGGATGCCGTAACACCATCCAAAAAAGGAAAATTTACAATCTAAAAAAACCCCGAACTTATCGAGTTTTAACAAACATTTAACAAGCAAACCTATCTACAATCTATAGATGTATATCCAAAACCGGGGTCTCGGTATCAGAAGAATTTGATTTATTCAACTGAAGTTCTTGGGGGATGGTGAATTTGAATGCTCAAATCGTCGAAATATGTATTGCCAATATTTAATTAATCATCCACATATCTAGAGGTCGAGCTAATGGCTTCAATGGTTTTAGACTGGTTTTCACCAGAAAGGGACATCTTGAGGTCTCTTTCATAACAAACCAGGAAAAGATCAGCCACCAGAGGTGTGCATTTCGTTCTATCGGAATACACCCAATCTGTCTAAATAACATGGTACCAAATCTTAAGTAAATAATGTCAAGTAGAAGATGAGACCTTCACATACTTTCTGACATGACCATAAAGGATACTTTGTATGCTCTTCAGAAGTGAAAAAAAACCTTTCGTACATCATATGCAAGATAGAGTGATTTTTCCCTTTTACCTGACCATTCAATTAAATCAATACGTGTTTCTTATATAAGATTATGAGTGTAGGGTACATGGTGGAAAAGTCATAAGCAGACAGACGTGAAAAATACGACCTTAGTAGACATTAGTAGACAGACTCGCAAAATACGAACTTATTATCTCCTAAACCTAAGGCGTCTTAACGTCACATTAAACTGGATATTCAAGAATTTCATAAGCTTCAGCTGATAAGGCCGCTAACAATGTTGTCGTTGTTTGGCGGCTTCACTATGTTAACACGCTTCAGCAAGAACTTGTGGTACTAATGCCTATGAACTTCATACTTTAGCTGTAGAGAGGGCTTTAGTTGATGACCACATTTGTCATTCAGCCACCAAGTTTGCTGCCTGTGTTACAGAGGCCAAGATAAGCTTCCTACATTATATTGGTTACTTAAACTTCATAAAAGACCATACAAAGCACGGTTTATTGCAAATGCGAGCTATTGTACCACCACTGAGCTCTCCAAATTATTAACTTCATGTTTTACTGCCATAAAAAATGCGATAAAATATTGCGACAAAGTCTTCGTAAGATCAGGTAGAAATCTGTTTTGGGCTATAAAAATTTCTAATGAAGTTTTAAATAAATTGAAATCCAGACGTTTTCGTGCTTCAAGTCTGTTTACTTATGATCTTTCCACCTTTTACCCTACACTTACTCATAATCTTATGAAAGAAAAACTTAATGATTTAATTGAATGGATATTTCATAGGAAAGACTCTCTCTATCTTGCATGTAATGTAAGAAATGATTTTTTTCACTTATGAAGAGCATAAAAATTATACTGTATGGTCATGTCAAAAAGTGTGTGAAGCTCTCACCTTTCTACTTCACAATATTTACATAAGATTTGTTACTAAGTTATTTAGACACGTTGTTGGTATTCCGATAAGTACTAATTGCGCACCACTTGTGTCTGATCTGCTTTTGTTTTGTTATGAGAGAGACTTCATGATGTCCCTTTCTGCTGAAAACCAGTCTGAAATCATTTAAGTTTTTAGCTCCACTTCTAGATATTTGGATGATTTCTTAAATATTACTCATACCTATTTCGATGAGTTGATCAGTCAAATTTACCACCACCTTCCCCAGAACTTCAGTTAAATAACGCAAATTCTTCTGATACCGAGGCCCTGTTTTGGATTTACATCTTTCTAATGTAGATGGGTTTGTATCTTGCAAATTTATGATAAATGCGATGATTTTGAATTTGTATTGTATATTTTCCTTTTTGGGGGGATGTTGATGTTCCTCGTGCGCCATCCTATGACTTTTATATTTCGCAATTAATTCGCTTAACCAGAGTGTGTAGTCATGTAACTGTCTTCAACACTCGTAATAAATTGGTTACGGCTAAACTTCTTAAACAGGTTTATCGGTACCATAAACTACATAAATATGTTCTATAAAAGGGTTATCCTTTGGAAGCAAGGAATACGCAATGGAACGGGAACATATAAAGTGTACAAGTTTTCTGGGCCAGACTTGCTTGTTTCGGCCAATTAGGCATCATCAGTGACCCTCAAATATTTTCAAAATTCCATAATGGAATCAATGATCCCAAAGGACAAGAAAATATAAACTTCACTATGATGTAGGGCAGGGTGACATTTTACGGCCTTTTCAAAATTTTATAGACGTCATTCTGATTTCATTTCAAATTCAATATTGAACTTAAATCTCTTCTGCAACAAGGTCTACAGGAACCCGAATTTTATGGTGACTCAGAATATAAATTCAGAAAAATATATAACTGCAATGACTTCAGCACCCAATTTCGTAAAATCATTCTTCGATATAAAAAGATTTGGTACAAACTAAATGTTAAATGACCGACTGCATGAATGGTAGTTAACCCAATCACGGTTGACAACTTTGCTTCCCTCTTTAATTGCACGCCGGTGGGTCAAGACTCAGAATATATGACGATTCGAGCGTAAAGGCTTATGTTGGTTGGTACCTGATGCTGTGTCTTTGGTCGGGCCCATCGGAGTCTAACTGTTGGTTTTCTTTTTATCCAGCATTTCAGTGGTTCTTTGCTGTTTAGTCCTCACCGTTGTTTCATCTCTGTGGTTGTTTGATTTTTTGTGTTCACGGAGATGTTGCACTGATGATTTAGGTGGCCTTCGTGCGGACTGAACAAATTATTTGTCTAAATCACGACAAAAGTATGGGCGAGGGTTGTGGCAACGTAAAATCAATAAAGCACATCCCCCCTCACACACACCAAGTGGGATTCGTTTCACTGACCGTTCCATGGCGGTTCTTCTGTCGCGGTTTATTTTTGTTATGGGCTGTTTTTGAGTGTTTGTATCGCTTATATTATTTTGTTTTGTATAGTCTTGTGAGAAAGCAACTGTCATTTTGGCTTTCCGCTATTGATGTTTCCATTAGGATCTATTGTGTCATGTTTGTGTTTCCTTCCCTTTGGTGTCTCTAATGGCAGCTGTGGGTTAATTGTATCGAGTCCTGATCATTGCTTTCACTTTTATTGCCCAACAACATTTTGCCGGATCTAGTTATGCGTGAATACCTACATTCAAACAGAATGTACTTCCTCAGATGTATACAGTATGGTCGAAGAGAGATAAAGACTTTTTTCAGAGATTTTAATTGAGAAAATATGCACACCTGTTGAAGACATGGAAATATGAACACAATAAGAAAGGCGACTGGGGATGTTTATATTGATTGATATGAGGTTTAACGTCCCCGTCAGCACTATTTACGATTTTTGGAGACGTTGTCAAATTTCACAGCTGAATGGCTGAACACCACTGACTTCCCAACAGCATTTCTGTGGATCTAGTAATGCGAAACTATGGCGATCCATTGTTAAAGTATACCAAAAGGGTTAGATAAACCGAGTTTACATGGGGATTTTACACAAGAATCAAACAACAACAGAGATGAAACAACGGTGAGGACACAACAGCAACAAACCACTGAAATGCTGGAGCGAAAGAAAGCTAACAGTTAGAATATTATTTTATTTTGGATAGCCTTTTGGCCATTTTGTGGGAAAGTAACTGTCCTCTTGGTTTTCCACTGTTGGTGTTTCCGTTGGGGTATGTTGCTTCATGTTTGTGTTTCTTTCCCTTTGGTGTCTCTGATGGGAGTTGTGGGTTAATTGTATCGATTCCTGATCATTGCCTCTTCTTCTATTCTGTCGCAGTTCATTTTTTATGGTTTGTCTTTGAGTGTGTGTATCGCTTATATTTTTGTTTTGGAAAGCCAGTTGGCCATTTTGTAGGCCAGTAACTGTTTTTCTAGCATTCAGCTATTGCTGTTACCATTAGGATCTGGTACATTTCATGTCTATGGTTCTTTCCCTTTGGTATCTCTGATGGGAGCTCTGGGTTAATTGTATCGAGTTCTGATCATTGCCTTCACTTCTATTTTTATAGATAATTCAATGGAGGATATCGACAAAGGGGACATTGAAGGTACACTTTGTCTTGACTTTCCAAAAGCATTTGAATTGGTAGACCACGATCAACTTATAAATAAACTCTCGTTATACTATATAAGCCCCTTAGCTTTAAGTAAAATTAGTTCCGGCGACTTATCCCATATTCGCTCTGGTGTTCCACAATGGTCTGTACTTGTTCCTACATTTATTTAGAGGTTTGCTCTGGCTCACCTCCCTTATCTCAAGCATTCTAATGTTGATGGGACTGACACCGAGTCCGACAACGTCAATGAACTGGAAGCTGCTAGTGAAAAACGCCAACCATTAGATAACTGCATTATACACCTTAAACAAGCTGAAAATATTGAGACTGTATCAATAATGCCTTCAAAAGTATAGACATGGTTAACAAAAGCCAAGATAAAGAGCCGAAATGTTGCGACAACTACTAGGTAAAATCATCATCGTAGAAAAAATATGACATGACCATGTGTATAAAATCTATGCTTTAGTTTCATGAATTATGGGTTGGCAAATTAAAAGATGAACCTGTAGGATTGTGGCTATGCACTGACTGTAGAAACTTACCCCACGACTTAAAAGCTGACATTAATGATCTGAAACGCGACATGGATGATCTTAAGCAAAGCACTTAGCCAACATTGAAGGCATTTCAAGGACACTCCGCGGAACTTGTAAATGGTATTGGAGAGTTGAACGACAAATTAACCTCACTGAGCAGACACATATATGGCAAAGATTTATGTATTTCTGAATCATTAGAAAATCTATCATTAACGACAGACAGTCTCAAAACAATATTAGATAAATATGTTCTAGAAAGGGTTATCCTTTGGAATTAATGCGTAACTATACCAAATTTAGTGACACAGAGGCCTTTCTGATATTTAATCTTCATCAGTGTGTCTAAACCCCAAAGTTTTGAAACTAAAACGGATGATGGACAAGACCCAGCAAACACAGCACATCAACCTCCGAGCACACATCGACCGACGCAGCTCATGAGACAGGTCATCTGGAGGCATCAGGCAAGAAACGCCTACCAGGGAACTGAACCCCTACCAGGGTCCCCAACCGAGCCAACATCAGCAAACATGGCCCACACTCCACGAAAGTCCCGGGCATCAGGAAGGAGATGCCCAAAGTAGCGAGACTTGCAAAATTCATAATTTTACAAAAGGTGGCAACCAAATTCGCTAAGATGCATGTTCCACCCGACAAGTCAGTCTTTGTTTTAGAAAAATTAGAAATTTATACTGCAAAAATTAAAGATATAATATAGTTATTTAAATCAGTACTTGAGAACTGACGTCAACACCGCAATATCAAACTCAGCACGAACTGATACTGAGCTGATGATACCCTCGGGGACGAACGAATCATCCAAGCAAGGAAGCAAGGAATACACTACAGAACTGGAAAATTTGGAGTGTACATGTTTTCTGGGCCAGACTAGCTAGTTTTGGCCAATTAGGCCTCATCAGTGGCCCTCAAATATTTCCAAAATTCAACAATGGAATCAATGATCCCAAAGGACAAGAAAATATAAACTACACTTTTTCAAATGTTAAATAAAACCACAGTGGTAGTTGATAATGTCAAGGTTCAAACTGAACATATCAAAACAATAACAAATAACTCTGAAAGTTACAGACGCATGGAAACACATTATCAGAACGTCCGATTAAAGCAGCCGTTTAAGCGAATTTAATGTACCCGTAAGTCTAAACGCAAAACATCAGACACCAAAGCTCCAACAAACATGTCACAAACAGTAAATAAAACTGCAGCTTGGCAAATCGTCGATAATACAAGAAATTAGAGATATGATCTGGGAATCATACCAACAAAATATATAACTATACCACAAGACCTATATTGAAAGATATAAAAATCAACGAACTCAACCCAAACACCACCGTAAGATCGTTTCCATAAGCAACAATGGAGGCTATACGAGACAGACTCATAGATATTGAATTAAGCATCCAAAGACCATCGTATATTTGTCCCTGGTCTCGTACCAAGGAAAGGTTTTGATTTGAAAACATAAAATGAAAGGTGGGGATCTCTCTGGGCAGACAAGGCTACTGACTTCATTGATCATTAAAACAGTTTCTTTATTGCTTCTGGGGAAATATCAGAAACGAACTTTCATAGAGACAGTGCATTTAAATGCATTCAGAATAGTTTTGGTAAATTTGGATAAAGTGTGCAAGGTTGCCAAATCAATGTATCCTGTTGGTCAGAAAACGTAAGGGAGAACAATGTTTCATTGCTTTAGGCATAGCGACATGCCTCCAACCATGATACGTAGTTCGTCTTGGAATCATTATCACCCATGTGCTCTAAACCGCCACAACACCGATGAATGTTTGTATAATGGTAGCAGCTCTGTGCTGCCGAGGCGAGCACCTGTTTCGGATACTGCAGAGCGTATAAAATATACATCTTGTGAGCATGTTTTGTCGCCTGCAGCATCGATTACAAACATATTTATCCGAATTCAAGAACGTGATGATATTGGAAATGTACCCGACATCCCGGATGCTCCGCTCGAAAACCATAATGATAATTCAACCATGTACCCTAACAATACAAGTATATATACCGATGATCCTACCTCTTTGTTCTTCCGTACGGCATCCATTGACTAGTCCGATTTAACGTTTGCTTCCAAGGGTTTGCATATTTTTAATCTCAATTTCAATTAAAAAACTAAATTAGATGAGCCTCGTTTCTCCATGGCCAGTGAAAACTGTTCTGACATATTTTGCCTATGTAAGACATTACTTGAGCCAGATGTCCCGGACAACCAGGTAGGGATCGAAGGTTATGATTTTGTTGGAAAGGACAGCGGTAGCAGTTGTTCAAAATAAAAGTGGCGAAGGTTTACCTTATACTTAAGAAAAAGTCACTCAGATGTAAACTTCATCTAGATCTCAACGTTTCACTCGTATTAAAACTATTTGGGTAGAAGTATAACTTCCCAATACTAAACCATTTTACTATGCACAGCTTTGCGACTGAATTGATCTCTTTGAGGAAAGAGCTCTCCATAACAGAAACCAGCAGTCTTGAATATACACTTATGGATGTCTTCAGGATTGACGTTTTGATAATGACAATTTGACTTGATGATGTAAATGAATGGACATTTCGCGGGGGACTCCGTCCATCTTGTGTTTGGTGTGGATGGAATCTTTTCGCTTCTGTGGGGCGTGTAGTTTGTGCTTTGTGGTCGTGTTGGAGGGTGTGTGAAGCTCTAACCTTTCTACCTTTCTACATGACAATGTTTGCATGGGATCTGGTGCTGGGTTATTTAAACATGTTGTAGGTGTTCCAATGGGTGCGAATTGCGCGTCCCCTGTGGCTGATCTGTTCTTCTTTTTTGTGAGGGAGACTTCATGAAACCCCTTTCCGTCGCAAGCCAGTCTGGGGTCATCATTGTGGCCTTAGGCTCGACTTCAGGATGTTTGGATGAGCCTCTGACCCCCCCCCCCCATCGGAGCTTCGGTTTAATAAAGCAGGTTCTTCTGATACCGAGGCCCCGTTTTTTTGAATTGCATTTATCCATCATAGATGGGCTTGTGTCCTGCGGGGTTTGTCGTAGGCGCGATGATTTTAATTTTGAGATTGTAGATTTTCCTTTCTTGGACTGTGTTGTGTCGTTTGTGTTTCGCAATTAATTCGGTTTGACAGAGTGTCAGCTTGTATAACGAGCTTCAACACTCGTGGTGAATTGTAAACTGCTATACTTCGTAATCAGGGTTATCGTTGTCATAGACTACACAAATCTGTTTCAAGGTTTTGTGGACGTCATTCCTATTTAATTTATTTAATTTCCCCCAGGTATTAGATTCCTGCCTTGCCGTAGCCCTGGGGCTCAATTCCCACTGGGCACATTGCCGCTGTCGTATTTGAGCCCACTGGGAAGAGCTAAGGGAAGTACCATCCGTTTGCCATGGTTGGCGTCCTGTAAAATTGAAGTAAAACAAAGATCAGGAATCGATACAATTAACTTACTCCACCCATCAAAGACCCCAAAGGGAAAGAAACACAAACATTAAGCGACCAGACCATAATGGAAACCTAAACAAAGGAAGGCCATAAGGACACGTACTTTCCCACAAAATGGCAATATGGCCATCCAAAATAAAAAGACACTAGTGCTACACACAGCAAGTAACAAACAACAACATAAATAAACCGCCACAGAAGAACTGCCTTGGAACGGTCAGTGGAATGATTACCACTGGGGGGCTTAAATCGATTTTACGTGGCCCCAATCCTCGCCATTACTTCCGTCGCGATTTAGACAAATAAATTGTTCAGTCCGCATGAAGGCCTCCTAACTTATCAGTGCAACATCTCCGTGAACAAAAAAATCGTAGAACCACATAGGTGAGACAACGGTGAGGACTCGACAGCAAGAAACCACTGAAATGCTGGAGCAAAATAAAACCAACAGTTAGACTCCGATGGGCCCGACAAGAGACAGAGCATCAGGCCCCAACCAACATTACCAAGAATTAGATCTCTCTAATTCTAAATAAGCCTTTACGTTGGAGCCGTCATAGAATCTGAGGCCTGACCCACCGGCGTGCAATTAAAGAGGGAAGCAAAATTGCCAACCGTGATTGGGTTAACTACCACGCATGCAGTCTGTCGTATAACATCCATGTTGTACCCAATCTTTTTATATCGAAGAATGATTTTACGAAATTGTGTGCTGAAGTCATTGCGGTTATATATTTTTCTGAATTTATATACTAAGTCACCATAAAATTCAGGTTCCGATAGACCTTGTTGTAGAAGAGATTTAAGTCCAATATTGAATTTTGAAATTAAATCAGAATGGCGTCTATAAAATTTTGAAAAGGCTTTGCGTAGTTTATGGTACCGATAACCGTGATTAAGGAGTTTAGCCGTTAATAATTTATTACGAGTGTTGAAGTCGGTTACATGACTACATACTCTAGCAAATCGAAGTAATTGCGAAATATAAACGCCATAGGATGGCGCACGAGGAACATCGCCATCCAAAAAAGGAACATTTACAATCTCAAAATCAAATTCATCGCGTTTATCATAAATTTTGCACGAAACAAAGCCATCTACAATAGATAGATGTAAATTCCAAAACGGGGCCTCGGTATGAGAAGAATTTGCTTTATTTAACTGAAGTTCTGGGGGTAAATCGGACTGATCAAATCATCGAAATAGGTATTATCAATATATAATAAATCATCTAAATATCTAGAAGTGGAGCTAAAAGCTTCATTAATTTCAGATTGGTTATTATTGGAAAGCGACAACATGAAGTCTCTTTCATAACAATACAAGAACAGATCAGCCACAAGAGGTGCGCAATTAGTACCCATCGGAATACCCACAATTTGTCTAAATAACTTAGTACCGAATCTAATATAACTATTGTCAAGTAGAAAGGTGAGGGCATCACACACTTTCTGGCATGACCAAAGTGTATAATTCTTATGCTCTTTAGAAGTGAAAAATGCATTTCTGACATCACATGCAAGATAGAGAGAATCTTCTCTGTGAAAAGCCCATTCAAT
The DNA here is from genome assembly GCA_963580285.1 of Lucinisca nassula. NCBI lineage: Eukaryota > Metazoa > Mollusca > Bivalvia > Lucinida > Lucinidae > Lucinisca > Lucinisca nassula. Next base: position 183,300 of record CAUZLF010000652.1, read on the forward strand.
TAAATCATTAAGCTTTTCTTCTATAAGATTATGAGGAAGTATAGTATAAAGAGTGGAAAAATCGTAAGTAGAGAGACTTGAAGCACGAACATGTCTGGATTTCAATTTATTTAAAACCTCATTCGAATTTTTTATAGACCAAAACAAATTTCTTCCTGATCTTTCAAAGACTTTATCACAGTATTTAATCACATGCGTTTTAAAAGCAGTAAGACAGGAAGTTAATAATTTAGAAAGTTCGGTGGTAGTGCAAGAGCTAGAATTTGCGATAAACCGTGCTTTGTAAGGTCTTTTATGAAGTTTTGGTAGCCAGTATAGCGTAGGAAGCTTGTCTTGGCCTTCGGTAACACACACAGCAAACTTGGTGGCTGAATGACAAACATGTTTTTCTACTATAGCTCTCTCTTCAGTTAAAGGCTGAAGCTCACAGGCCTTAGTACCACCAAGCTCCTGCTTAAGCGTGTTAACATAGTGGAGCCGTCACACAACGACGACGTTGTTAGCGGCCTTGTCCGCAGGGGCCAAAACAAACTTTTTATGAAATTCTTGAATACCTAGTTTAAGATGACGTAAAGACGTCTTGGGCTTAGGAGGTAATAAGTTAGTATTTTGAGAATAGAAATGTGTTTATTCACTAGTTTTAAAATGCTAAGTTTCCAGTCCTTAAGGGCTTTATGCTCCACATACTCTCGCTTACACCATCGATTACCGAATTCATTCAAGGAAGCAGCGATTTCATCTCTACATTTACTGAAATCAGTTTTAGAAGGAAACCGATATTTCGGTCCTTTACAAATTATATTCCTTATCCTAGAATCAGAAATAATTTTCAAATTGCCAGTAATTACATGACCAGCAGCAGGATAGCAATACACTGAGTTTTTACAACCACATGAATCAGGAGTATTAGTATCAATATCAAGATCTGAAACAAGTTTATGGAAATTAAAATGATAGATGTAACAGGTTTGTTGTATCTATAACAAATTATAGGTATTTCAGTATTTTGAAAATAAGCAGGAATGGAAGAAAGCACCGATCTCTCGCGGAAGATACTGGGCAAATCTATAAAATCCATACCCTTATTAATGAAGGATATTTTGAAGAAATGGCGTTTATGATTAATTTCAGAATCAATGTAAGGACGGAGAGTATGCTGAGTATAGCCTCTTGTTAAGAGAGCCGCATCATATAACTGATTAGAACTATCATAGAATTTATTCGCCTCGGTGTCCAGAAGGCGTAAAACAGAAACGGGTAATGAACTTAAAAATGAAAGCATAGAGTGGCGTCCATGATTTAATAATATAATTGACAGTCACTTCAGTCTAGTATTGCTTCGTTTAAACGCACCTAATTTACGTTTAAAGTTACCATTTTTCCTGGTGTCGTGAGATCTAGTTCTGCGTTTTCGACATTCCAGGAGCGAGAAAATATCAAAGTCCGGCATTCTGGAAATATTACACTCATGATAAATGTTGTCATTAAATCCCAGTGGAAAAGGGGTCTGTAAAAATTTTATCCATTTCAGTTCAGCCTCATGTCTTTTGATGATTTTGAATCTAGATGTAGAATTTGCATCGTAATAAAGTTTTACCACTAGTTGTATACAGAATGACCTGTACGTCGAAAGTGACGGTACAAGAAAGTGTCAGTTTTCTTTGGCTTACTCAGTCTACGATAAGGCTCGTTCAATCTAGTTTTAAGCATGCGGTTAGTTTGACCAACGTACTGCATATTACAGTTTGCAGCACGTCGTGTAATTAGATAAATTAAATCTGTAGACTGTCATGTCAAATCAGATTTTGATTTTGTTACTTACTGTGTGTATCACTTGTGTCTTTTGGTTTTGGATGGCCATATGGCCATTTTGTGGGAAAGTAACTGTCCTTATGGCCTTCCTTTGTTTAGGTTTCCATTATGGTCTGGTCGCTTAATGTTTGTATTTCTTTCCCTTTGGTGTCGTTTATGGGTGGAGTAAGTTAATTGTATCAATTCCTGGTCTTTGTTTTACTTCTACTTTGTAAACTACAGAGAAGCGTCTACCGTTTACAGATGAAGTAACGGTAGGCGCACTGCTTAAATGCGAACAACATCTGCACCTCTTTGCATTGCACTTAGAAATACTAGGATACATTCAACTTCTTTTCCACAGATTAATGTATTTTCAAAGGACGGGCGATTTGAGAGGAGATAGTCTTATACGAAGACTACTCCCAAAAACGTTGGTATTGCCTGGAGATTGAAGGTTACCTGAGGTGGCGGTGCTCCATGTACCCAACATGCCTCTTTGGCCTGGCTTTTCAGTGTAGACGAGTGACCGTGCGGTCCGACACGGTCAATCGGCTGGTCGCGCCGAGCCCTAGAGATACCTTTTTGCTTTCTTGTCCATTATTTTGTATTTTTCCTGATACAAACCATATACCCATTTACCTTACCCCTTTCTGTCTTTTTATCTCTGGATGGCGGTGGCCAAACGGACCAATTGTGTAGGCGTTTTGCTTCTGCGAGTATATCGCACGTGTATCTCTAACACCTGCGAGTCGGAAAAACCGCTCCATTATGATGTTCCCTTGTAGGGCTCCAAGGAGGGCGGAGAGCACTTGGGACGAACCTTAAAGCTTTCTTCATGGCGAAGAACAAAAATCATAACCGCAACGCACCCAAACGTAAAAAAGATCAGGATTCATCCGAATCGGATGAACCTATTCAGCAGCCTGGTCAACATGTTAGACAGGAGTCTACAGCACCAAAGCTATTGAATTTTTCGCGCTTCCTAGTTATGACATCAAGTGAATATACTTGCACTGTGTCAAGTTTATCGCCCTTTGTAATCGAAAAGAGCATAGTGTACATTGCCGGACATCGAAAAAGCATCAAGAAGCTAAGTCAGGTGATCTCCTCTTGGAAGTCGAGCGAGAACAGCAGGTGAAAAACCTGCTTGGAACCACAAAGCTATTTGATCTTCAAGTTAAAAGTGTCTCTGCTCAAAACACTTAATTCGTGTAAAGGTGTCATCCGCAACCCAGAGCTACGCCCTTGCAGTGATGCAGAGATAACTGACAACTTGAGAGATCAAGGCGTCATTGATGTACGTAACATCCAAGTCCGTAGAGGTGGTGTATTAAAATCCACAGGTTCTTACGTGTGGACTTTTAATACACCGGTAAATCAAAGTAGCAGATCTTTCAGTTAACGTAGAGGTATATATACCAAACCCTCTCAGATGTTACTCGCGTCTGGTTTTTGGCCACCACGACAGCAGATGTCAGAAGAAACAACTCTGTCAAATCTGTGGTGAAGAAAAACATGTCGATAATCATCAAAACTGTAAGAATGAGGCCAAATGCGTCATTTGTGGTGGCAAACATGCTGTTTTCTCTCGAGATTGTCCGGCATGGAAAAAAGAAAAATAAATACTCACTGTCAAATTCCAAAGGTCGATAACTTTTCCGGAAGCGCTGAATACAACAAACCTTTTAACTTATCCGTATACTAGTTGACGCCATTGAAAAATCACACGATACGGCAACGGCCCGGATGAAATTTATTAGCAGATGCTGAAACATCTGCCATAAGGTTCTCTTTCAACACTTTTAGATATTTTTAATAATATTTGGGAAACGGGGGTCTGTCCTGAGAGCTGGCGTTTAGCTGTACCAATTCCAAAACCAGGGAAAAATCATGCAGAACCTACGAATTATCGACCGATAGCTTTGACAAGTTGTTTGTGTAAAATGATAAACAAGAGATTAGTCTGGTAATTAGAGTCCAACAATCTCATTTCAGAATATAAGTCGGGTTTTCTTTCGTAGTACCAACGACAATTTAATAAGACTAGAAACATTTATACGAATTGCTTTTATTGTATCTCTTGTGTATTTTTATTTTGGATGGCCATATGGCCATTTTGTGGGAAAGTAACTGTCCTTATGGACTTCCTTTGTTTAGGTTTCCATTATGGTCTGGTCGCTTAATGTTTGTGTTTTTTTCCCTTTGGCGTCTTTGATGGGTGGAGTAAGTTAATTGTATCGATTCCTGATCTTTGTGTTACTTCTACTTTTATTAACAGAGAACACGTAGAAGCTGTCTTTTTCGCCTAGGAGAAAGCATACGGTACGACATGGCGTTATGGAATATTGAAACATCTCATAACTTAGGCTTAAGTGGAAAACTTCCCAGTTTTATTCAAAGCTTTTTAGGTGAGCGCATATTTCAGGTGCGTGTGGGATCTGCCATGTCAGATCTCTATTAACAAGAGCAAGGTGACCCACAAGGTAGTATTCTCTCAACTACGCTATTTAACATCAAATAAACAATATTGTACAATGTTTGGATGACAAAACAGATTGTCCATTGTATGTTGATGAGTTTTGTATATGTTCAAAATATGAAAGCAATTGAACGAAAGTTACAGTTACTTTCTCACAAAATGGCCAATAGGCAATCCAAAATAAAATAATATAAGCATCACAAACATCCAAAGACAAACCATAACAAAAGTAAACCGCGACAGAAGAACCTACTTGGAACAATCAGCAGAAACGAATTCCACTGGGGGGGGGGGGGGGGCTTAAATCGTTTTTTCGCGGCCACAATCCTCGCCCTTCTGTCGCGATTTAGACAAATAATACGTTCAGTCCGCATGAAGGCCTCCTAACTCATCAGTGCAACATCTCCGTGAACACAAATTATCAAACAACCACAGAGATGAAACAACGGTGAGGACTCGATAGCAAGAAACCACTGAAACGCTGGAGCAAAATAAAACCAACAGTTAGACTCCGATGGGCCCGACCAGAGATAGAGCATCAGGCACGAGCCAACATTACCTTGAATTAGATATCTCTAATTCTCAATAAGCCTTTACACTGGAACCGTCATAGAAGCTGAAGCCTGACCCACCGGCGTGCAATTAAAGAGGGAAGCAAAATTGTCAACCGTGATTGGGTTTACTACCATGCATGCAGTCTGTCGTATGACATTTATGTTGTACCCAATCTTTTTATATCGAATAATGATTTTACGAAATTTGGTGCTGAAGTCATTGCAGTTATATATTTTTTTTTTCTGAATTTGTATACTTAGTCACCATAAAATTCGCCTTCCGATAGACCTTGTTGCAGAAGAGATTTAAAAACAATATTGAATTTTGAAATTAAATCAGAATGACGGCTATAAAATTTTGAAAAGGCTTTGCGTAGTTTATGGTACCAATAACCCTGATTAAGAAAGTCTTATATAAAATCTTTGGATACTATCCACCACCAAGGCCTTCGTCTGGCTATCGGAGCCTTCCGTACTTCTCCTGTATTAAGCCTTTATGTAGAAGTAGGTTAACCATCTTTAACTTCGCGCAGAGACAAACTTTGTCTTCAGTATGCTATCAGACTTGCAGTACATTTCCTCTGGCGTTCGTAGCTGGATCATTACAGGGTCACTGATGAAGTTTTAATAGCCGAAACTACGTAGTATGACCCATCTTCTTCCTTATGAATGTGTTCATTGCTCTTAAAGGAACTCATTTTAGATTTTTATTTGCTGTTAATCCATCGAACCCGGCATTTAAAATTTCATTTCCACCTGTATTTGTAGATAAGTATGAAACTATAACCACAGCATTCAAACCTTTTGGATTACGTATTTTACCACAGCTAGAAAATTCAGCTATCGACCTTAAAAATATTCCGAAACATGAACACGCCGAAGTTCCATCTTGGCGTATTAAACAACCTTTTATTCTGTTCCACTTACATGATGGAAAAAATCCGAATCAAATCCATTGCTTCTTAACCCTTTACCACTCAGATACGTGTTTTTACGTGTCTGCGACCCCCCCCCCCCATTTTAAGCCCCAGAAACGCCTAAAATCTGCATTTCTACCCCTGGATAGTTATGTTTGCTTTAGGATTTGTTGGGCAAAAAAGTGACATGTTTTTTCGCGCGCCTCCCCACTAAAAATATTCTGGGGGGGGGGGGATTGAAGGGGGGCGTTGCCCCCCCTCACATCCCGAAAAATTTTGGGTTTATGGCCCAACCGGCCGCTAAAATTTATATCTCAGGGTGTCTGGGGTCAAAAATGCCTGAAAATTGATGCTGATAAAACATGCTGCAAACAGTGAAAATGGCCAGTGCCAAACACCTAAATTGTTGCCTTGACAGCTGTGTGAAGATTAAAATGTGGTCAAAAATTCATGTGAAAACACACTTTTTGCCAACTTTGAGATGCCCCCTCTTTAGCATAACAACAATGATCAAGTCATGAAAGGTTGCATTTGAAAGGCTACTGCCCAATAAACATTCATACCGAGTTTGGTGTAAAACAGACCATCCATTATGACACAATGGCTAGTTGAAGTTGCTGTCAGGTGCAACACTGTGAAAATCAGCAAAATTCGCAAAATCCCTGAGTGGTAAAGGGTTAATGAAGAAAATCCCAACTGACCAAAATAATGTTTTTTCATCATATTAGTGCAAGAAACAATATTTCAGATAAAATAAATGCATTTTAGGCTAAAATTCAGTATGTTCCCAGATTTCAGTTAACCCTTTACCACTCAGATACGTGTTTTTACGTGTCTGCACCCCCCCCCCATTTTAAGCCCCAGAAACGCCTAAAATCTGCATTTCTACCCCTGGATAGTTATGTTTGCTTTAGGATTTGTTGGGCAAAAAAGTGACCTGTTTTTTCGCGCGCCTCCCCGGGGGGGGGGGGGTTGAAGGGGGGCGTTGCCCCCCCTCACACCCCGAAAAATTTTGGGTTTATGGCCCAACCGGCCGCTAAAATTTATATCTCAGAGTGTCTGGGGTCAAAAATGCCTGAAAATTGATGCTGATAAAACATGCTGCAAACAGTGAAAATGGCCAGTGCCAAACACCTAAATTGTTGCCTTGACAGCTGTGTGAAGATTAAAATGTGGTCAAAAATTCATGTGAAAACACACTTTTTGCCAACTTTGAGATGCCCCCTCTTTAGCATAACAACAATGATCAAGTCATGAAAGGTTGCATTTGAAAGGCTACTGCCCAATGAACATTCATACCGAGTTTGGTGTAAAACAGACCATCCATTATGACACAATGGCTAGTTGAAGTTGCTGTCAGGTGCAACACTGTGAAAATCAGCAAAATTCGCAAAATCCCTGAGTGGTAAAGGGTTAAACAAAACTTTCAGGTACTGCAGTTACGTTATGATGATTATTAGCAAGTCTTTACTGATGGTTCCAAAGAAGAAGAAAAAGTTCGTTGTGCGTATGTTTCTAAAGATACGCACCAAGCCTTGCGCCTTCCAGATGGTTCATCTATTTTTACAGCTGAAGCCAAAGCAATAGACCTAGGTTTAGATTTTGTCAGTTCTTCAACAATTCAAAAAAGCAATTATATTCTCCGATTCACTTTCTGTGCTTAATACTTGAGACCATTCATCATCCAAAAATCCTCAAATACAAAAATTGATCGAAAAACATCATGGCATTTCTAAAACACACCAAATCTTGCTTTGTTGGCTTACGAGCCACATCGGAATTGTCGGCAATGAATATGCTGACGAGAAAGCAAAGGAATCGCTCAATCTTGATCCGTCTGTTTTTAAAATTTCCTTTAATAATTTCAAACCATTTATCAACAGATACATCTTGTCTGAATGGCAAGGCGAATAGGACCGTGAAATAAATAACAAACACCATGCCATTAAACCTGTCGTTGGAACTAAATGCTCTCCTCCACAGTTTTCCAGGAAAGAGGATGTAGTATTAACGCGACTGCTCATTTGCCATACTGGAGTTACTTGTTCTTATATTTTAATGGTGATAATCAGCCTTCTTGTGTAGCATGTGATAAGCCATTCACTGTTTACCATATCATAATGGAATGTGTAGACTTTTCACAGTCCCGTAACGTATAATTCAAAGATGACACTTTGCAACAATTGTTTCAAGATGTACCTGTTGATAATATTATTTTATTCTTAAAAGAAATTGGACCGTTTCATAAGATCTAACTGTTTTAGATTTTTATACATATCATACTTACTGTTTTACTTTTAATACCCTTATAATTCTTCATGCCGTTAAACCATAACCCATTGACGCTTATGACCCACAAGGAGGGTTGACGCGTCGTTAAACACGAAATCATCATCGTCCTATTTAATTTCAAAATTCTGTGTTGGACCTGGGTTTCTTCCGCGGACGGGTCTGTCGGGCCCGGGTTTTGTGGTAATATAGTGTTTAAGTTCAGAAGTGCGTGTATTTGCAGTGGCTTGGGCACCCGGTTTCGTGAGGTAGTTATTCGAAGTAGGAAGATTGGGTACGGCGTGGGTGCTCTACGGCGGGCTGTATGCGTGGTGGTTGGCCCGATCGCGGTTGGCAACTTTGCTTGCCTAATTGGTTATTCGCCGATGGCTCAGGCCTCGGATTCTGTGACGATTCCGGCGTAAGGGCATACTGAGAATTGGAGAGAATTTGATTTCATGTAATGTTTGTTGGTGCTGGTGCTCTGTCTCTGGTCAGGCTGTTGGTTTCCGTTTGTTCCATCATTTCATTGGTTTCTTGCTGCCGAGTCGTCAACGTTGTTTTGTCTCTGTGGTTGTTTGCTTTTTGTGTTCTCGGAGTGATGCGCTGGTGGGTAGGTAGGCCTTCATGCGGACTGAACAGGTTGTTTGTCTAAATCGCGACGGAGGTGCGGGTAAGGATTGCAGCTGCGTAAGGTCGATGTAGGACCCAAGTGGAGTACGTTTCACTTGCCGACTCGGGGCGGTTCTTCTGTCGCGGTTTATTTTTGTTGTGGTATGTCTTTTGGGTGTGTGTATCGCTTGTATGGTTTTGTTTTTGATAGCCCGTTGGTCATTTTGTGGGAAAATAACTGTCCTTTTGGCTTTTCGCTATTGATGTGTCCGTAAAAGTCTAGTTATATCATGGTTGTGTTTCTCTCCCTTTGGTGCCACTGATGGAAGCTGTGCGTTAATTGTATCGAGGCCTGATCATTGTCTTCACTTCTATTGTGACTACATCTCGTGCATAAATAATACATGATTTAATATTGTTCAGCTTTTTTTCACTTTTTAAAGCTCGTTTTACAGCCCAGACATATCACGCAAACAAGGTCAATGATAAATGTCCACGATTCCACCTCCCACCAAGAAAATATAACAGAGAGTATGTCTCCAACTTTTCAGTAAGTGATGATTTCGAAATATGTTTTACACGGAAACTCAACAGAAAGCATTAAAAATAATTAGGTAAAAAAAATTACACGAACATACTACTATTTCGTATTGATGTTTAAAAGAATTTAATGAAGGTATGTTTCTAAATTAACTAGCAAATGACCTGAATACATTTTCAACAAATCTTATATTGATGACGATTTTCCCAAATGGTTTTCCCTTGTATTAAAGCATTTAAACAGTCTAGCGCTTATTAAAGCGCGAACATCTTCCAGACCGGTATAAACCAGAAATATCTCCGATGCAAACACTAAGAGATAATTGCAAACGCCTAAAACAGTGAGGAGCTTATTGAAAAAAAAAAAAAAAAAAAAAAAAAACGAAGTAAAACTAGGGGGTTGATTAGACTACTAAAACGTAAATATTTTTCAGAGTTGATAGCAAATAGAAAAAATCTGTCAATGTATTTGGAAGCACTTATGGCCAGTCAACAAAAATAAAAACAAAAATAAACTCATTTTTGATTTTTATTTGCCCTCACTGCAGCTGGTGTTGTGCCGTGTGGCGGCCGTAAAACGTCTCCCCGTACATCAACCATAGTGCAGTTTATATTTTACTTTTGGTCCTTTGAGATCAGCGTGAATATTCTGAGAAATCAGAAATAAATTATTGGTTTAGACTCATATTCTAGACAGGTTTTTAATTATTTGGACCGCATTTTGATTTATATCAGTCTTTGTATCGACTGCCTATTCGAAATTTGCAAAATTGCAGTATGTTTCCTCTGGCTTTCTTTGCCGGATCATTACAGGGTCACTGATGAGGCTTTATTAGCCGAAATTACGTAGTATGACCCATCTTCTTTCTTATGAATGTTTTCATTCCTCTTAAAGGAACTCATTTTTGATTTTTATTTGCCTTATAATCTGCCTTATGAGCTTGTCATAAATAGTGATCACATAACCGAGTCAGGTACTCTTGCTTCCGAATTTAATAAATATTTTGCCACAATAGTCGAATTTTCGAATAAAAACACCACCGTGTGTCCTTCTATAGATACTGATTAGATAAAATATTGCATTGAAAGGAAAGTATCTAGTGACATATCATTCACTATTCCCTTCATTTCAATGACAAGTTACGTCCTTTCTAGAACATATTTAACGTCACTACAGCTGTTGTCTGGGAATGTGTGGCGGCCGTAAAATGTCTCCCTGCCCTACATCATAGTGTAGTTTATATTTTCTTGTCCTTGCGAATCATGGATTCCACTGTGAAAATATCTGAGGGTCACTGATGAGGCCTAAATGATGTTACCATTAGGGTCTAGTAAAGTTTATGTATTTGGTTCTTTCCCTTTGGTATCTATGATGGGAGCTGTGGGTTAATTGTATCGAGTTTTGATCATTGGTTGATACTGCGGTGTTGACGTCAGCACTCAAGTACTGATTTAAATAACTATATTATATATTTAATTTTTGCAGTATAAAATTCTAATTTTTCTGAAGCTAAGACTGACTTGTCAGGTGTGACATGTAACTTAGCGGATATGGTTGCGCTACGTCGGTCGATGTTTGCTCGGAGGGGGGTGTGCTGCGGTTGCCGGGTCTTGTACATCATCGGTTTCGGTTTCAGAACTTATGGGTTTAGACACACTGATTAAGATTAAATATCAGAAAGGCCTCTATGTCACTAAATTTGGTATAGTTACGCCTTAATTGCAACCACTTGATCGGTATCTCTGCTGGTGGATGATTCGTTCGTCCCCGAGGTACCATTAGCTCAGTATCAGTTCCTTAGTGCTGAGGTTGATACTTCGGCGTTAACGTCGGCACTCAAGTACTGATTTCAATAACTATATTATATATTTAACTTTTGCAGTATAAAATTCTTATTTTTCTAAAACTAAGACCGACTTGTCAGGTGAGACATGTAACTTAGCGGATTTGGTTGCCACTTTTTGTTATGTTTTAAATTTTGCAAGTCTCGCTACTTTGTTCATCTCCTTCCTGATGCCCGGGACTTCCGTGGAGTGTGGGCCGTGTTTACTTATGTTGGCTCGGTGGGGGACGCCTATAAGTCCGCGGGTGGGCGTCTTTTGCCTGATGCCTCCAGTTGACCTGTCGCATGCGCTACGTCGGTCGATATGTGCTCAGAGGGGGATGTGCTGTGTTTACCGGGTCTTGTACATCATCGGTCTCGGTTTCAGAACTTTGGGGTTAAGACACACTGATGAAGATTAAATATCAGAAAGGCCTCTTTGTCACTAAATTTGGTATAGTTACGCCTTAATTCCTTCACTTCTATTGTAATAGATAATTCGATGGAGGATATCGACAAAGTGGACATTGAAAGTACACTTTGCTTTGACTTTCCCTAAGCATTTGACTTGGTAGACCACGATATACTTATAAATAAACTCTCATTATACGAAATCAGCGCCTTATCGTTCCATTTGTTTAAGTCCTAATGTCATTGTCGCATGCAAGCTAATGGAAGTAAAACTAGTTTCTGCGACCTATCCCACGTTCGCTCTGGTGTTCCACAATGGTCTGTACTTGTTCCTAAATTTATTTAGAGGTTTGCTCTGGCTCACCTCCCTTATCCCCCGAGCAAGCATGTTAGTGCAGTGGATAGAGCGCTGAACTCTGAACCAGAGGGTCATGGGTTCCCGGAAGAGGATTTTTCCTTAAAAAAAAAAAAAATTATAATAATAATAATAGTTATTATAACTTGCAAGTTTGTAGATTTTTATTATTTATTTATTTATTTTATTTTATTTATTTATTTATTATTTTTTATGTCAAATCTAAATTTCGTTTATTATGCAAAGGCTTGAAAACAGGATTTAATTCATGTTCATATGTTCTTATGGGTATGTTTTGGTACTCTTTCAATTGCTGCAGTCTGTTTATCTCTTTCACATTGGAAAATGGCTTTTTCTGGCAAAATCGAAAAAAATGGAATCGTATATATTTTTTTTTTTCAAATAAAAACACTTAAAATGAAATTTTGTGTTCAGTGTTTCTTCTGGTTCCCTTTCAATGGCTGTGGTCTGTTTTGCTCTTTTATGAAAAAAAAAAAAAAAAAAAAAAAAAAATGAAAAACCCATCCATAATCGTGTTAGGCATTTTTCTTGTTATTAAAAATACAAATCTAATCTCATCAGAATCTAAGCTCAAAGACAACTTCCAGTGATTTAAAGAAATGGAAAATTTTCTGAACTACCATAGCTGGCCGTTGCCTGAATATGCAGGAATAAGATTTCAATAATATATTTCAATTTCGATTTCATTTTCTGCCAGTTTCTGAAGGGGAGTTGTTTATTTGAAAGAGCAACGAAACAATGGCTCACTTAAGGCTCTCATATAACTGGTAACAGTTTATTAAGTATAAGCTCTGGGTAAAAGAACACCTCCCTGCAGCAATCCCTAGTTCTATTACAACTAATAGAATGACCTGTAAACTCTTTCAAATATAACTTAATCAAAAAGTGCAAACACCAAAATAATATTACACTTGCGTCACCATACCACTTCTTTGAATCTGGACCTCTTCATGAAAATCTAGCTGAAATTCCCATATGCAGTTGTTATAATAAAGAGGATTCTCAGCATTATTTAATCCACTGCACGCATCAGCAATCTCAATGCACAACCTTGATGAATGCTATATCCAAAATGCAGGCACTTACTGCTCTATGGCAATTGCATTGCATTTATATTATATTATCTGCTGCTATATGACAATTCCAACCTCTCCTACATTAAACGCTGTTAAAACTCAAGCAAATGAATGTTGCAAGTATAACTTGAGACCCGAACTATATCTGTATTACTTGCCTGTTGATGTAAGCTAAGTTGTTCCTCTCCAAGAAAGCATTTTTTTTTGTATATTGTATATTATTACATACTGTTTGGTTCTTACAACTATTTATTTATTTATTGTTGTGAGTTTACTTAATCACATGAAATAACTATCACACTGTTTAATTTGAGCCGTCAAACAATCTGCCATCAAGTAAACAACGTTACAATGCTGAGGAGAAGAAGTCTATGCGTACATGCCATTTAGACCTAAAACTACCTGTGTTACCGCTTACCCGACCGACCCTGCTTCAGATCCCCCCCCCCGATACTGTTTTTATCAATAAAAGAAGATAAAAATTAAAACCCCGACCCTACCATTTTCAATTTCCACCTGATTACACTCTTCTGGAGTCCATGTCTATTGATCTGAACATTGCTATTTGCCAATTGTCTATGGATTAATGATTTTGGATTAACGCTTTGGTACTACGACCTAAACTACCTTTCAATTTCCGATCCTACCCAGTGTCGTCTTTTGCATTTTCCTAAATAAGTTAAAGGTTTGTAGGTTTTGCCATTTCACAATACAGAGCTGACATTTTTGAGCATCTAAAATGAATTATGATATACATACAGTACAAGTCTTGAGATGACACTTATAAGCTTGTTAGCTTACAGTCAGATCCTTTTGCCATGTCTTATGTGTGATTGTATTTGATATTTGCTTCTATTAAGATATTGTTTAAACCAAGTCTCAACACGGCAATTTAAAAAAAAAAAAAAAAAAAAGAGTACAAAAACAAAAACACAAAAAATATAGGCCCGACCCTGCTTTCTTCGGCAGACAAAATGAAATAATAAAAAAAAGCAAGTTTTTCCAACCTACCGACCAAAATGTTTTGCAGCATGTCAGCAGAATTTTACGCCTTTTGCTTTCACTCTAATTCTGTTACCATGTTGTATATAAAATATTTTTGAACGTAACATATCCATCAGCAAAACACGCATATTCAAATATGGACAGTTTTACACGTCCAAAAATTAAAATTCTCAGAAGAAAAAATGCGAAAAAAAAAATGCAATTTTTTTCTTATTTCTGTACGAAATATAGATTGTGGGTACTCGTTAGAACCGCCTCATCGAGGCGGTTCTGACAGTACCAGCAAGCAATATTTTAGAGCAGAAATAAGAAAAATAATGTTTACCCGTGTAAACCCTAGTTTTCTCCATAAAAAATTGGGTTTAAGGGGTGTCAAAATTACATAAGCGTGTTTTCGTGATGTCGAAAGTTACTTCCGGAACGCTCCAATAGCACATGCCTAAGCATTCCCAGCGACACAGGCTGAACAATTATGCTGCCTGAATCTTTAAACTTCGTTGGACGAAAATGCCAAAATATCTTGATTTACATCATTTTACCAGATAAGATATGTTTACTGCGTTCAAGTAATCTATTATTGCCAACAAATGATTCAAGATTACACCATTTTATCAATTTCTATTGATTATTAGAGGTTCTATGTATATTGTGTGACTTGATGAAGTTTTTACATGTTATTAAAATGTTACAACTTGTGTAAATATCAATTTTTTAACTGAGACTATAGTTATATAATAAACTACAACTTCCTTTATTTCCATGAAATGTATGTATGGGTTTATTTCGCCGAGGTCGTTGGTAAGTTCATTCTTACACCTTTGAAAGACTTCCTTAAAAACACCAGTTTTTGGTGGCGATGGCAAAGTTGGAATTAACATGTCCGTGAATTTTATCGTTGTGTAAAACCCGGCGAATCACTCACAATCTGCAAGAAGTTCCGTTGATTATATCGATGTGCAAAATCCAGTCACTCACATACAAACTTAGCGCAAAGCCCTTCGGGCTTCATGCAGTTTGTGGTTGATTCGCCGGATTTTATTGAATATTGATAATACCTATTTCGATGGTTTGATCAGTCAAATTCATCTCCCCCTAGAATTTCAGTTAAATAAAGCAAATTCTTCTGATACCGAGGCCCCGTATTTTGGACTTACACCTTTCTATTGTAGATGGGTTTGTTTCGTGCAAAATTTATAACAAACGCGATGATTTTGATTCTGAGATTGTAAATTTTCCTTTTTTTTGATGGTGATGATCCTCGTGCGCCATCCTATGGCGTTTATATTTCGCAATTAATTCGATTTGTCAGAGCGTGTAGTCATGTAACTGACTTCAACACTCGTAATAAACTGTTAACGGCTAAACTTCTTAATCAGAGTTATCGGTACCATAAACTACACAAAGCCTTTTCAAAATTTTATAGACGTCATTCTGATATAAGTTCAAAATTCAATATAATAATTGGACTTAAATCTCTTCTGCAGCAAGGTCTATCGGAACCCGATTTTTATGGTTACTTAGTATATATATAACCGCAATGACTTCAACACCCGATTTAGTAGAATCATTCTTCGATATAGCAAGATTGGGTACAACATAAATGTTATACGACAGACTGCATGCATCGTAGTTAACCCAATCACGGTTGACAACTTTGCTTTCCTCTTTAATTGCACGGCGGTGGGTCAGGCCTCAGATTCTATGACGGTTCCAGCGTAAATATGTTCTGTAAAAGGGTTATCCTTTAGAAGCAAGGAATACACACAGAACTGAAAAATATGGAGTGTACGTTTTCTGGGCCAGACTAGCTAGTTTCGGCCAATTAGGCCTCATCAGTGGCTCTCGGATTTTTTTCAAAATTCCACAATGGAATCAATGATCCCAAAGGAGAAGAACATATAATCTACACTATAATGTAAAGGCTTATTGAGAATAAGAGAGATCTAACTCAAGGTAATATTGGTTGGTGCGTGATGCTCTATCTCTGGTCGGATCCATCGGAGTCTAACTGTTGGTTTTCTTTTGCTCCAGAATTTCAGTGGTTTCATGCTGGCGAGTCCTCACCGTTGTTTCATCTCTGTGGTTGTTTGAATATTTGTAGTCACGGAGATATTGCACTGATGAGTTGGGAGGCTTTCATTTAGAATCATTTTGAAAATAGAGTTCTGCTTAAGCCGATGCTAGGGGGCGTTGCCGGTGTAGCACATTTCAGAACTGGTCATGAACAGACTCAATAAATCCGAGTCTGCTTTTTTCGTTTATTTGGTGTACTCATTGCTTCCAAAGGATCTAGCTATTCAGAACGTATTTATCTTCACTGCAGCTGGTACTGTGCCGTGTGGCGGCCGTAAAAAGTCTTCCCGTACATCCATCATAGTGCAGATTATATTTTCTGGTCCTTTGGGATCATTGAGTTCATTTAGAATCATTTTAAAAACAGAGTTCTGCTTAAGCCGGTGCTAGTGGGCGTGGCCGGTGTAGCACATTTCAGTACTGGTCATGAACAGACTCAATAAAATCGAATAATTTATTTTCGTTTATTAGGTGTTTTCTTTGCTTCCAAAGGATCTAGCTATTCAGAACTTTTCTAACTTCACTGCAGCTGGTGTTGTGCCGTGTGGCGGACGTAAAAAAGTCTCCCAGTACATCCATCATAGTGCAGATTATATTTTCAGGTCCTTTGGTATCATTGAGTTCATTTATAATCATTTTGAAAATATAGTTCTGCTTAAGCCGTGCTAGGGGGCGTGGCCGGTGAAGCCAATTTTAGTACTGGTCATGAACAGACTCAATAAAACCGAGTCTGCTATTTTCGTCTATTTGGTGTATTCTTTGCTTCCAAAGGGTCGAGCTATTCATACCTTATTTCAGAAGGTCTGAAAAAATATTTGTCTAAATCGCGACGGAAGTAACGGCTAGGATTGTGGGCACGTAAAATCGATTTAAGCACCCGCCCCAGTGGAATTCGTTTCCGCTGACCTCTCCAAGGCGTTTTTTTTGTCGCGGTTTATTTTTGTTATGGTTTGTCTTTGGGTGTTTGGGTCGCTTATATTTTTTTTGACAGCCTATTGGCCATTTTGTGGGAAACTAACTGTTCTTTTTGCTTTCCGCTTATAATGTTTCCATTAGGTCTGTTGTTTCATGTTTGTGGTTCTTTCACTTTGGTGTCTCTGATTGGAGCTGTGGGTTGATTGTATCGATTCCTGATCTTTGCCTCCACGTCTATTTTACAAATCGATAAAATAAAAAAAAAATGTTAATTCATTCCTACAGTGGCCACCTTTACGGGTAACAAAGGCGAGACCGCACTTCTACACAGCATTACGAATACACGCCTATATAATTCTGACCCCCTCCCACTCCACTTTTATATGGTAAAACTGGGGTTAGCATGGTAGACCTTATGTTTCTTATTTCTACTCTAAAATATAAATTGTGGGTACTCGTAAGAACCGCCTCATCGAGGCGGTTCTAACGAGTATCCCCAATCTATATTTTGAGCAGAAATAAGAAAAAAAAAATTCACAATAGCTATCGGAAAATATTCATTTTTTAGGCGGTAAAATTTACAATGTATTTGTATAGGCGTGTTTTCATTCTGTTCTCCACAGGCTCGCCTGCGCCTTTGTTGTTCGTATTTTCTGTTTGTTTAACTGTGCAATAAGTATCGTTTACTCGCACGTTGGCTCAATGAGACACCCATCTCGTTACAGCTTCTGCCGATTGTCTGCTGAATATGGATAAAGGATTGTGCCGCGCAAACTTTTATCGCTGGTACTGGGACAACACCGAGTGTAAATGTAAATACTTCGTCTATGGAGGTTGTGCAGGCAACAAAAACAATTTCAAAGCCGAAGAGTGGTGTATGGACGCTTGCAAGAACACTCCTTGTGGAAACCCTTCAAATGGTGATGTTCAGCCAACTGATCAAGGTAAATACATACAGTCTTACACGAAGCGTGGTATAGTAGTCGCAGATAGGATTATCCAGGTGTTGTCAATATATGTCGAATTCGCTCATTCCACCAGAAGATTTGGTAGAGCGCCTGTCGCATGTTTTCTGCAAGCGGACCAAATGGCCCTATACGCCACAGCTTTGTTTGTGTTACAGTTGAATTCACACAATCGGGTCACTGGGTTTACCTTTTTCTTGAGGCAGGTGAAAACGATAGCTCCGCCTAGACAATCTTATCTGCGACAACTATAGCTCAGGGCTAGAGGCTCCCGGTTCGCTTCCTGGCAGCGACGATAAAATGCAGTGCCCGAACAAGCTCTTCGGATATAGTGCACATCAAAGGCGTATTTTATCTACGTGATTATGAGCAGAGACTCTATGAGAGTTATGTTTATTAAAAGGGGGTTTAAACAAAATATTGTTTTAAATAATCTCATTTAGGTTAAAAAAGTAAAGAAAAAGACTGACATCTTTGTTTCATTAACTCAAAAGTGAAGAGAAGTAAACAAACACGATAAAGGTAAATGAGCTGATTGATTGAGCCCCGCCCAGCGAATTTGTGTCTTCGAGCATTCCGTCATGACAAATTTTAACTGCGCATGCCCAGCCATTCAGAGGGGCCAGGGATATGGCTGTCTGTCTGAAGGTTCCTCTTGATTCACTGCTTGTATGAGCGAGCAGCGAAGTTCTTGCGAGACTGCGCGGATGCGCAGGCTCGCCTGAACCTTCGCTGCTCGCACAGGCGATAAGTACCAAAACCGCTTGACGGAGCCCAATTCAAGTTTTAATCAATGACATAAGATTTGTTTCATTTATTTATTTATTTATTATTTATTATTTAAGAGCTTTATGCTCAACATGCGCTCGTTTATACCATCGACTACCAAATTCATTCAAGGCAGCAGCGATGCAGCAGCGATTATATCTCTACATTTATTGAAATTAATTTTAGAAGGAAATCGATATTTCGGTCCTTTAGAAATTAAATTACGTATCCTAGAATCAGGAAAAAAAACTGCTCGCATAGGCGATAAGTACCAAAACCGCTTGACGGAGCCCAATTCAAGTTTTAATCAATGAAATAAGATTTGTTTCATTTATTTATTTATTTATTTATTATTTATTATTTAAGAGCTTTATGCTCAACATGCGCTCGTTTATACCATCGACTACCAAATTCATTCAAGGCAGCAGCGATGCAGCAGCGATTATATCTCTACATTTATTGAAATTAATTTTAGAAGGAAATCGATATTTCGGTCCTTTAGAAATTATATTACGTATCCTAGAATCAGGAAAAAAAAAATGCAAGTAATAATATGACAAGCAGCAGGATAGCAAAACACTGAAATTTTACAATCACGGGTACCAGGTGTGTTAGTGTCAATATCAAGATTAACAATTATAGATCTAACAGGTTAATTGTATGTATAGCAAATTATGGGTGCCTCAGTATTTTGAAGGTAAGCAGGAATGGATGAAATCACCGAACTGTCCCGGAAGTAACGAGGTAAATCTATAAAATCCAAACCCTTATTAATGATGGATATTTTGATGTAATTACATTTGTGATTAATTTCAGAATCGATGAAAGGACGAAGAGCATGCTGAGTATAACATCTAATTAAAAGAGTGGCATCGCATAACTGATAAGAACTATTGTAGAAATTATTCGACTCGTTGTCCGGAGTTCGTAACACAGAAATGGTTTAAGAACTTAGCAAAGCAAGCATTGAGTGGCGTCCATGATTCAATAATATTATCGACGGTCGTCAGCCTGGTATTGTTTCTTTTAAGAGCACGTAATTTACGTTTATAAGTTCTACTTTTTCTGGTGCCGTGCGATCTTGTTTTACGTTTTCGTCAATCCAAAGACTTAAATCAATCTGCCTTGTGAAACTTCAATAGCGAGTATGTAAATCTCTTAGCTCAGGTGAGCGATATGGGACCATCATTGTCCAATTGTTTTAACAAACCCGACACATTACAAAATCCTCAACATAATGATATGCGCCTGAAGTAAATACTCAGGTCTGTTTGTTCATATGCATAGTTCCACAATCTGTTTTCATCAATCTGTTTTCCGGTTATTTAAGGGGAATGGATTGACCTTCACGGGAGGCAACACCTGAAAAAAAGGATTTTTGGGTTCCATGTCAATAGAGTCAACTCTTAAAGGAAATAATTTTGCTCCTCGGAAAGAATTTGCTCCAGCGGAGCGAAATTCTTTCCTTTAAGAGTAGAGCCTCTTTTAAGTGGGACAGAGCCTACAGAACAGCGAACAGGAAGTCCCAAAAGTTGCCTCCCTTTGAAACATGGCGGAACAATTTACCAGGTGTTCCCATTCCCCTTAAGTTCCCGGATGCACAAATCAGGCTATTTTGGTCCTGGGCCCACGATTGCAATCGTACCTTAAGGGGAATCGGAACAATAACAGATTTTCCGCAATTTTTCAAAGGGAGACAACTTTCGGGACTTCCTAGTCGTTTTTTTTTCTATAAGCCGTGTCGCATTGACAAGGGAGTCTACTCTTAAAGGAAAGACTGGAGCAAATTCTTTTCTTTAAGAGTTGACCCCTATTAAATTGCGAGGCAAAAATACTTTGGCCGGAGTTACCTCCCCTGAAAGTGTTCCCATTCCCCTTAAGGTAAGGTCAAATTACCGATTTAAGGAGGAATTCTTATTTTAGTAAATTATTTCATTAAAAAGTTTATTCAAAGCCGCCTATTTTATTTTACATTGCTAAGTATTTAACATCGGATAAATACTCTGAGTGAAAATATTGTTTTTATGCTCAAATTTGATGAGCATGTCTCTGAAATGTGCAAAAAATGCCTCAAACCAATTGGCAGACTTAAAATGCATAGGCAATTGTCTATCAAAGAAAGGAAAACTCGCCTTTTACAACTCATTTTTGGCCCCAAACTTCAGGTATTGCCCATTGGCTTGGCACTGCTCATCTAGCACAAATAAACTTTAGAAAACTCAAGAGTGGGCTCTGAGATTTATCAATGATGATTATTCATCCTCTCTCCGGGCTCTCCCAGCTTCGACTAATACACAACATCTGCATGTACGTAGGCTCACACAAATAGCATGTGAAGTTTTTTTAGATTTTCAATGAATTGTCATCCCTACTAGTCAACTTAAAATCATAAAAATATAATTTCAGGAACGACAGTACAGCAGACATCCACAGAGGTAACAAGTCAAGGTATGGACATCTTCAGCATTTATTTATTTTTTTTTCAAAATCCCAGGTCTAGCAATGCAGCTTTGGTGGCTATTATCTTAGCATTTTTCTCTTTCTTGTCTTGCTCTTCTTTCTAATTAGTTTGTAGATACTGCAGACTCGAGCATTATGTAATTGTGTTTCAGTTTCAGTCCCAACGGGCCTCCGTGGCCTAGTGGTTAAGAGCGCTGACTCTTGATCATTAGGTCTCTCACCGCTGTGGTTCGAGCCTCGCTCGGGTCACATGTGAGACGCCAAGTTCTGCAACGAAAGGTCAGGTGGTTTTTCTCCGGGTACTCCGGTTTTCGCCCACCTCTGATTAACGATCGACTCGATATGAGTGAAATAATCTTGAAAGGGCTTTAAAACCAAAATAAACAAATAAAAAAAAAAAAACAAAACAAAAAAAAAAAAAACGGTGCAGTCCCATGAATTTTAGTACATCGTGTTATGTTTTTCTTAAATTTTCGTGCTCTTTTCAAGATATGAGAGCTGAATTACTCACTTGAGGAGGGACCACCTCTCCTAGTCATGCTGGTTTGATGTGGTCTCTTCACCAGTGATTCATGTATGCTTATGCTCCAGTCTGCTTAAGAAAATCATATAATGATGGAATTTAAGCTGCACATACTAAAACTGTAGTATTCTACCGCTTTGGTCATTTTAGTATATTTCTTATTAACCTTTATCCTTGTTTTTCTTTTTTATTTTCCTTTACATAATAATTTACAATTTCTTTTTTAATTTCTAATTTAGCTCTAACAGTATGATATTATTACATAATTCTTGAAGACATGAATCTGAAACATGCGACCAGAACAGTACTCGAACCGGCGATCCCTTGCTACAAGCCACTTGCTCTACCGACCGAGCTATCCGGGTGCTGATAGCATTTCTTCAACTTCGAAGTTTTATAGACTCAGTAAATAAACAACTCTACAGATGAAGTAAGGGGAACCCTTTTACACGCCCCAAGACTTCACTTAACACCGGCTGTTGCAAATATACATAAAGGATCAGTCTCTTTAAGGCGATTTTCATGGCTAAAACCGATTTTCTTTAAACTGATATGTATTAACTGTCTTATGGTGCCATACCCGACTGTTTGGTTTACTGGTTTTTGCTGTATACACGATTTAAGTGGGTGGGGGTAATTCCATCCCATTAAAGCTATAGATACAAAAAGGCTATTTTTCTATTTCCAAGATCATGCTTCAAAATGGTGGTTGTAATAGAAAAAGGACAGTTCTGGACTTAAAAGATCATGATAATATTGTTATGAAATTCTTACCAGAATAGAGTTTATACTCGCTTGTAAGATGCACCCCAATTTCAGTATTTTTGGTTCTTTGACTTTGCGAAAAACCACAGTACGTTCACAGTTTTCAACATATTTTAAAAAATCCTTTGCTATTATAATCTTGGTATTATAGTGATTGCAGGCATCTGTCAGAATTTATTTTGTGGTCGTTAATATGAGGGTAATCTCCCCACAAAATGTGATTTTGTCCAGTTTTCTTTATCAGCATGCACTCGTTATTCCATAGTACTCTAAACTCCATTTGGAAGTTAATAACACCTTTTGATGCAAATACGTGTTGATATTTTATGGCATTGGAGTCACTTTTGCATGCGACGATGTCATTATGGCCCCCCTTTTCGGGGAGACATATTGTTTTTCCCCCGGGCGTCTGTCTGTCCATCTGTCTGTCAAACAAATAGTGGTCGCTCTATAACTAGAAAACCTTTCAAGCTATATTCACAAAACTTCATATAAATATTAATCAACATTAGCTCACGTGCAGAGTGCAAAAAACTATAACTCTAGCATTTATACTTTTTGAGTTATTTCCCTTGGAAGTTTGTCGGTCACAAAATCTTTTATGTATGTATGGGCAAATTGTGTCCGGTCAATATTTTTTGTATTTTTTGATGGATTTTGAAATTACTTGGCAGAAATGTTAACCATCATGAGACGATGTGTTGTGTGCAAAGTAAAAGTGGGGTTTACAGGGGGTAAACCTTATTTTATTTCTACGCTTAAATACGGTGAGGCGGTTCGAACGAGTACCGACAACAATCAATATTTTTAGCAGAAATGAGATATGTGTCACGCGCTTGACCCAGGTTAGTACCTCAAAGGTCAAGGTCATACTTAGAGGTCAACTGTAATAGAAAGCATTTTTATCGTGTTCTGTCAAAAACTTTATTATTCCAGAATGAATTGTGAAATTACTTTGCAGAAATGTTAACCAACATGAGGCAATGTGTTGCGCGCATGACCTAGGTCGGTTCCTCCAAGGTCACGGTCATACTTAAACGTCAAAGCTCAAAAAAGGGATTTTTTTTCTTGTTTGGTCAATAATTTAAATTCATATTCCTGGATGGGTGTTGAAATTACTTGGCAGAAATGTTAACCATCATGAGACGATGTGTTGTGCGCAAAGTAAAAGTGGGGTTTACAGGAGTAAACCTTATTTTATTTCTACGCTTAAATACTGTGTGGCGGTTCTAACGAGTACCGACAATCAAGATTTTAGAAAAATGAGAAAATTTTCACAATTATTCATCTAAAAATTTTCGTTCTTTCGAAGGTAAGGTTAACAATATATTTGTACAGACGTGTTTTCTTAATTACTTTTCCTCATCATTTGCGTTGAATATATCAGTTCAAAACGGCTAGGAACTTATCAAACAGTCCTCGTATGTGTATAGACATGCGGCGCTTGCGTTGTCAGTTTGAGTCACTATAGGGGAGATGACACTGAGTAGTCACAACATCTTAATATACATGCCAGTATGCCGAAATTACACGTACCTACAACTGATAATTTTCTCCCGACTACAATGCAAGCAACAACGAAACATTTGAAAAAAAGAACGGTTTATTTGGACAGGACCGGGTCCGAGGGTCTTCGTCATAGGACACAGTTTTATCCGTCGACTTATCAGCTGGTGGTGCAGGAATAAGCGACGGCCACAACCTCCTTGCCATGGCGAGGCGTATGGTGAGGGTGGCATGCATCTCGTCGATTTGGTGGATTTCGTCTCCAAAACTGACAGCGATTGGCGATCCTTCGACTCCGCGTTCATCCAGATCGGTGAAAACGACATAAAAATATGTCGATAAAGTAGAAGTAAAACAAAGATCAGGAATCAATACAATTAACTTACTCCACCCACCAAAGACACCAAATGGAAAGAAACACAAACATTAAGCGACCAGACCATAATGGAAACCTAAACAAAGGAATGCCATAAGGACAGTTACTTTCCCACAAAATGGCCATATGGCCATCCAAAATAAAAAGACACAAGTGATACACACAGTAAGTAACAAACAACAACATAAACAAATCGCCACAGAAGAACCGTCCTGGAACGGTCAGTGGAAAGATTTACACGGGGGGGGGGGGGGGCTTAAATCGATTTTAAGTGGCCACAATCCTCGCCCTTACTTCCGTCGCGATTTAGACAAATAATTTGTTCAGTCCGCATGAAGGTCCGCAGCACAGTCCGCTCTTACTTCCGTCGCGATTTAGACAATAATTTGTTCAGTCCGCATCACTTTTACAAAAGACTATGAGAGCGTATATGAAGACCATTGACGACATTCCGCAAGGTAAAGGGGTCCGAAACATAAAGTTTGGTCAAGTCTTCCTGCAACACAGCAGGAACCTGAACAAAAAGATCAAACTCCACAACAAGATGTTGATGCAGTGTTTCAGCGACGGTATGATATTAGACTACGGTGACTTGAACTCATTTTTTCATCAGATACAACCTGGGGTTGATCATATTAACCGAATATACCCAAAAGCATCTCAAAGACTAAATATTTTAAGAATACTTAAATATGACATGGGTAGAATATCTCTAATAAGATTTTATACCTCATACATGTATGTTCGACCATTCCTGGAATATGGCAACATTTTATGGGATAACTGCAATGCCTACGAAGCTGACCTTCTAGAATCGATCCAACTTGATGCAGCTGGAATTATAACAGGATTACGCAGAGGAACTTCACATGCTGTCTAATATAGAGAACTAGGCTGGACAACATTAGCTGAAAGAAGAAAAAACAGTAAACTAATTCACTTTTACACAATTCTAAACTATGAAACACCAACTTACATAAATAATATTGTAGATGCATTCAATTAATTTGAGACAGGATACACCCTTAGAAATAATAATCTACGATATCCTATACCGAGAACAACATCCTTTAAAAATCTTTCTTTCCATCAACCATTGACCTATGGAACAATCTTGATCCAACACTTAATAATTGTACATCACTCTTCTCGTTTAAACAGAAACTTAAAAAACAGATACCAACATCACCTATTCATTTTACTTATGGCTAAAGAAGAGATAATATCCTACTGTGCCAACTTAGAAATCCTAAAAGTCAACTTAATCAAGATCTGTACAATGACCACCTTAATGATTCACCAAAATGTGCTGTTTGCAATTGTCCTGAGTCCCTGGAACACTTTCTCATTGTGTGTCCTAAATATAAGAATGAGCGCATGAACCTAATAAATGCATTTATACAAAATCCCAAAATATAAGCTTCAATTAATATATCTGCAAACAACTTACTCAGTGGGTATCCAAACTTAACGTATGAAGAAAACTGTACCCTACTTAATGTGTTGTAATATTTATCAACGAAGCTGAGAGATTCTAAATTACGGTTCTGTGCTTTGAAAAATACCGACACGTAAGCCACATATTCACTTTTGAACGGAAAGCATGTTTTCAGTTTCAAGGCCTAACCTCACAACATCGAGAAAACATGCCTATATAACAAATGATGATTGATAGAGATATATGCACATTGGGTTGTATTTTAGCAGTTAAGTTTGCATAAAAGCAAATGTGATCTATTTATACATATTTAAAAGGTTTTAACACGACATATAAAAGTTTTTTCTCTCAGTACTTGTTTTAACAATCAACCCTTGCAACCCAGCCTTAATTTAGTTTCGAAGGCTGAGTGCGTGAGGCCTCTCACGTCAGTGAGCAAGCTTGTTGGAGGGAATGTCCTTCGAGTTTAAGAAGGATTCCCCCTTCAGCTTGACAATTTATATGCATATATTTACGATATTTGCTCCTTCTCCACTGTAAACAGTGAACTAATGGTATCATATGCGAGAAAAAAAGGAGCTAGCTGCTTCTTACAATCAGATTCAGCCAATTCCCCAAACCCTGGCGTCTCTGCTTACAATTGTATGCACTATTCTTCTTATTACTACCCGGGGGCATGGAATATGGTAAAGATTGGGACTGCCTCGCAGTTGCAATGTGCTCCCTAAGTCTATGTTCTGGGCGGAGGCATGACGAAAACCAGAATGTTTGGTCTGTAAAATTTCAGTTTTGGTGATGAAGCCTTCGATATATTGGAATAGGCGTTTTCTTCATACTGATATTCTAGTTTTTTAATAATGAAATGCAAACAGTACCTTAATTGTAAATAAACGTGGGTACAACGCAGCCTCATAAGAACACAGTTTGTTATAACATGATTTGGATATAACAAGATCTCAGGGTGGATCCCAAAATATGTTATGTGGATTATATAAAAAATACCAAAAATGGTCATTTTTTCCATATTATCAATACATTTTTTGGGTTGGATACAACGCGGTTGTTTTGCTAAATGGTGTTTGCTTTGCATCCCATTAATAATGTTATAAAGAGGTGGTGGTGATCTACCATCTTATATCATTCTAATATGGCAATACATCTTTCTGTCAATTATTACCTTTATCAGTACACATTTTGTCTATCAAACTGTCCTGAAAACATAAACTCTAGAATTCTGGTTAATTCGGTGAATTGATTAAAATAAGTTTAAATCCACAAAACCTAAAACAAACAATGTTCCGCAACCAAAGGCTATGTACACTCCACACTGGCTCTTACCCACCCATTTAACGACTCGAAATATGTAAAATAATAATTAAAGGGACGTACAACCGAAACTTAAAAAAAATAATAAATAACAATTATTTTCATCCAAGCGAACAACTGGCTCGTTATGAGTGAAATATTCTTGAAAGGATCGTAAAATCAACATCAAATAAAAATGTCAAAACCATATAAAAATGTCTCTGCTTTGTGCATAGTGATCAATATGGACTGGGCTTTGTATCCCTATATGCAACCAGAAAAATACTGATAACATATTTGCATGAAAAATAAAGATAAAACATTGGATCCTTCGAGACCTCTATTATGTACCCGATTGAGGTCCGAAAACAACCGTGCGCAGGACAGTGTAACAGACGAACCAAACTTGGGCTAGGTGAGAAGTTATTATGGAAAGAACTATATATATATATATATATATTTATTATAATTATTATTATTATTATTATTATTATTATAATAATTATTATTATTATTATTTGATGCCTCTTTTTATTAAATTAACATTATTAAATATATTTTCATGATGCTCGAATATTTTTAATACCGTCAGGAGAGAGCAATAATAGGCCTAGCCTACGCTCAAACCTTGTCTAACTCATTATTTAAACTGTTTTATGTTTTCGAATATTTAGCTATACTGTGTAAATATGTGTTTGATGACAAAAAATTCTGAATAAATAAACTTGAATTCGACAGTAAACATCAACAGCGAAGACCATATTCATTTAAAAGAAGATAAGTAAGACGAGTTTGAAGACAGTATTGCACGCGCCTGTATATCGGTGTTCTAAATAGCTCATTTACACTGGCGCAGTATAGCAGTCCTTTTGAGGACTAACAATATTGCCTGAAAAATAACCTTTCAATGTCATCTTAGTCCAAAGTCCAAACTCGGTGATGAAAGAAGGATATGCGACCGGATGCGTCTGAGGGGACGGCGTTTTAAGCTAGTTTCCCTACTCCCGTGCAGGCCCTGGTTAACGTAGTTATATAGCACGGTTAGAATCCCGTGCAACACATATTTAATATATCCTTCAAAAAACATCAAATATATTGTAAAACGAGGTTTTGAATGGTGTGTATTTTTCATAATTTTTGGAAGAATTTTATACTCATTAGAACCATTGTCCCCACCCCACGCCTATCGGGGCTTGTAGAAATAGACAGGCTGCATGATGTATCCACGCAAACCTGAAGCGGACCGCTCATGGGCACTACTTTATCCGCTGAAAAGTGGTTTCCTTGATCGCAAGGGCTTGAAATGTCATTCCATCTCAATGTCGGATGAAAACTCAACAAAATTGGAAGCAGCGTCTGCAAAATATGGTGCTGACGGGGCTGTTATTCCTGATGCCACACAATAAAAAAAAAATCACTCCTTTGCCGTTTTTCCATACAAATGTCTAAGTGACCAAATTTGACCTTGACGTAAAACAGGTCAAGGTCAATCAAAGGTCATCATTTGAACAATCTTGGTAGGGCCCGAGTCCCCAATGCTGCATACCAAGTTTCAAGATCATCAGCTATTCGGTTCTTGAGAAGAAGTATTTTTAAAGGTTTTTACCATATATTGGCATGGCGGCCATATTGGTCATGTGACCCAGTCCTCCCGAACAAACTTTCGTCCCCCCTTCTCATAGACACTCCACATATAATTTGGTTTCAATCGGTTAAGTAGTTTCAGAGGAGATGTTGTTTGAAAATGCTGACGACACAGACGACGACGTCGGTCGACGGACCAATGCCTATACTATAAGCTCCTTCGAAGCCTTCGGCTCTGGTGAGCTTAAACGTATGTAATCTTTTGTTAACAAAAGTAGCTTTTATGTAAGTTGTTAACAATAATTATAAACCAGTACAGTGCATATTCTTTCGCCAGCAACTGACAACTGCCCTTCTTAAATCAGCCGAGTTGGTCTGTTACTGCTTTGAGTTGAGGATTTACATTCGTGTCAAAACTATTATCTGGTCATACTGAAGACATTTCTTCCAATCTGGCAGGACTCTTTGTCTAACCCAACATTAGCCGGTATAAGTAGCTCAGTCGGATGTGCATCTGCCTGGTGATATGGACCCAGGAACAATACCTGCCGGGGTTGGCAACATTCTCTCGTGGAGATTGACCATGAAATCTTTCATTCTCTCCGCTCCGCTGATTCAAGAAGGGCAGTTGTCACTGTTTTTCTTTCTTTCTACTGATACTGCGTTGGTTACAGTTAGACATTACCGCAGGTGTACATTACACACACTCCAAGTTTGCAGGATAAAAGCCTACACAGCAATATTGTAATTACGGAAGGGATTTTTAACCTGCACAGGGGGCCTCGAGTTAACGGTTAACATCCCTATCCGAAGGACGGTGCACTTTATGACATTCATCCCTGCATAGGACGCCAATTGAGCGTGTTCTATCTATCCCTTCACACGGCATACATCCTCAAATGAGTATTGCGTGCCGGGTTCCCCGCAACATGCAATAAAAGCAAGATTTTAAAAATGAAAGTGGACAGGGAGAAAAGAATAAAAGTGCATATTGTTAGTGTGTTATACAGTAGAAGCAAGAAAAGTGAGGATAAAAACAGTGGTGTTTTGATTTAAGGTCTGTGGTGGTACTTCTGACTGACAGCCAGTTTGAAGCTGTCAAGATTTGCCAGGGTCGCACTTCTATCTATCTATCTATCTATCTATCTATCTATCTATCTATCTATCTATCTATCTATCTATCTATCTATCTATCTATCTATCTATCTATCTATCTATCTATCTATCTATCTATCTGTCTATCGAAGAGAGAGAGTTTTGACTGACAAACTGACAGACAAACCGACTAAGTGACTAACAGATGAACAGTTAGACAGACAAATAAACATACTGACAGTCAAAAAAACTAATGAGTGGGCTGACAGACGGGTGTCGAGTCAATGTTGGTTCGACGTCGTGCCATCGACACCCACTCCAACTCACTTCAATGTCACATGACCGTTGAGATGAGAGAGAGAGAGAGAGAAAGAGAGAGACTAACGGTAGACAGACAGACGACAGACAGTCCGAATGAATAACACACGAACGGACGGACAGTTTGACAGACAAATAAACATACTGACAGTAAAAAAAAACTAAAGAGTGGGCTGACAGACGGGTGTCGAGTCAACGTTGGCTCGACGTCATGCCATCGAAACCCACTCCGACTCACGTCAATGTAATGTGACCGTTGAGATGAGAGAGGTTTGACTGATCCCTGTATCCAAGAAGAGCTAATAAGCCATTAAACAGTTTTGTACCAAATGGAATCTTCCTCCGTATATATAGCAGGAGTCTATAACAAAATTCAGGGTCGTTAGGATGTGTTTTCTTCAAAATTTGGATTTTTTTGGAAATTGGCTTGACGTTTTGCAAACAGTGTAGGCCATGATCAGACGCCACTTTCTGTGGCGTCTGATCTGGGTCTGCACTGTTTGCCAGGGCAAAGGTCTAAACGAATTCCATTGTTTTACGCTGTAATTAGCACTTTGTCTGTCCTACTACCTTGAAGCAATACGACAGTTGATGGCATGGGCGTTTGCTGTTCTATGTTTAGAACCGGAATTACGTCACGTTGAAAAGCTCCTAAACGCCTGCCAAGGAAAAGTGTGGATACTAGAGAAACTGACTGGCTCTAAAATGACATAAAATGATGTTGACTTGCCCCTTACAAACCTAACACCGACATTAACTTGATTAAGATGAAATGACATCTCAAACCCTCCCAATCATTTTTCCTGGGAGTGGTCTCCAGTAATGGCAGTATTCAAGTTCACTCGGTTTCAGTTCTGCCTAGATGGAGCATCACGCGGCCCTCCCTGATGGGCGGGGCGAAACAACTAAGCCTGTTTGTCAAGGCCAAGTTTGTTAGGGGTCGAGATGTCCCTACAATGGTTCCGCGACGTTTCGCCCCCCCAAACCATTTCCTCCCCTAGTCGTTTCCTCCCTGGTCGTCCCCCCACCTAGTCGTTTCGCCCCCCCTAGTCGTTTCGCACACTTTTCACTGTAAGACTAATTTTCACTGTTGAACAAGTATCCACAATCCACATTGCTGTTATAAAGGCAATATAAACCCCTATAAACCTCCTTTCGTCTCATATAAAATGTGGTCTACTAGGGTCTTCATTGCAATGTCTTGTTATCTTGATGATATGCAAACTTTGAAAAGGTATACTTAGACCTACCGTTCAAGGTAACAATCCCTGTTAGAGGAAACCAGAAAAAAAAGCGTGTAAATTAATATATACGACCAATTTATCTTTTCAAACTCGTAGCGTGAGTTTTGAGAGCTCGTCAGGGCCGACTCATTACGGCGAACCAGGCGGGTACCCACGACATATGTTTTGGAGTGGAAATAAGCAAAGTAATGTATACCATTGTAAATCCAATTTTTCTCTTTTTAAGGTGGGGTTTGTAGGTGTGTTCATTGCAAGAACTTGTTAGCATTATAATCTGATAATTGTTTCATATTCCTTCTCCGCTCTCACTCATTAGAGTAATAATATTTCTGTCATTTGCCAATTATTATCAGTTTTATAGATGTTGAATGTAGCAATTACCCATAGCACTGTCATATATGCCACTATATTATATACATATTTTTTATCCTCATGGGCATTTGTGCCTACTGGAAATTTAAATAAAATCTTCTTCCACTTCATTTTCAACTGTTGCTTGCCGACACTGTTAAAGAATCAACCAACCAATTTAAACGTGAAAAAGAGATAATTAAAGACAAATAATTTTTCAAAGAGCATGTTTTTAACACCTCACCATTTATCTGTGCTGGCCGACTCTGTTATCGAACCAACCGACCAATTTAAAACAAAACTGGTAAAGGTGCTTAGGCGATAAATAAAGACGTTTAACTTTGCAAAGAGCGCGTGTTTTCACACCTCATCATTAATCCCATTATTTCGTGATTAAGGTGTCAAATCAAATAAAAAATGTGATTAACGGTATTGATCGAAACAGGTAATACTTATCATACATCCTTATTAACATTTTCAGTTAAATTACACGTTTTGACTTCTCTTTCTCTCCCTTTGTCTCCGTCACACATGGAATAATAAATCTTTAATATATAAAAAGTATGAGAAAATATTTTGTGGGGCTAAACGACTAGGGTTAGGGGAGAAACGAATACGGGCCAAAAAAGGAGGCGAAACGACTAGGGGGGAAACGACGGTAACTGGTCAACTCCTGCCTAAGTCAACTCATACCTTAGTCAACTCCTACCTGTTTTTGGTCAACTCGTACCTGTTCTTGGGTCAACTCGTACTCCGGTTGGTGTGGGGAGGGGGTGGGGTACTCTAAACTTTGCCTGCTACACAGCTTTGTAATTTTTTACAAAGGGGGGGGGGGGGTCAAACTTTAATATTTTCGCTTTTTTGGGGGTGCGTGGGGGGGGGGGGGGTAAGAAAAATGGTATTTTTATGGGTACAGGCCATTTAGCAGATATTTTGTTGACGGTAGGGTTGGGGGTCACTTCTAAAACTGACTACTTTTTTGGGAACGTTCAGAAATTGTGGATTTTTTTTTATTATAATTTATTCATTTATTTTTATTTATTTTACTTTATTTTATTTTGCTTAAAATGCCTACTGG
Organism: Lucinisca nassula; assembly: GCA_963580285.1. Taxonomy (NCBI): domain Eukaryota; kingdom Metazoa; phylum Mollusca; class Bivalvia; order Lucinida; family Lucinidae; genus Lucinisca; species Lucinisca nassula. The sequence goes on from CAUZLF010000652.1 coordinate 215,919, forward strand.
GTAATTGGTATTTACACACATTCCACTCATATCAGATTATTATACGACAGAAATATGTAAAATCACACGTTTTTAAATAGCAGAAAGGAAGCCAGTTTAATTTGGAGATCAATAAATGGTGACTACAGGAAGATATTCAAAATTTTTATGTGAGTCCCAAGGCAGGAGGTGGGGCCGAACACTGCGCGAGGGTTCAAAATTCATTTTGTTCAAACATAGTCAAGTGTGCCAAAACAGTTGTCCCGGTTACATGTTTAGGGGTCACCAGAGATACAAAAATAAGAAATGGGTTTTGTGGTCTTTTTTTTTATTGTCACACAACTCCTTGGATTTCTGAACTAGAATCCTGAAACTGTCACTGTTAATAGCCCTATGGATTCGGAGTGGAAGAATGTATTCGAAATTTTGATTTGACCTGCCCTCAGGGATGGGGCTCAGGGGTCAAAAAGCTATTTTGTTCAAACATAGTCATGTTGCGTATCAAATCAAAGGTAATTAAGGGTAGAATACAGTGATGCAAAAATTTGCCCGAAACAAGTCTTCGGGTACCTGAAGGTCAAACAGAAGTCTTTTGGGTCCTTTTATTGCAACGTGATTTTCACATCGCGGGGATATGCGATGGCGTGCTATGGACCTGTTCTAGTTATTATTATTGTTATTAGTATTCACCCTTACTAAACACCGTAAATCGTGCACCAATTAATAAGAGTGTGAAAAAAAAAAAAAAAAAAACGAATATCGATACTAGTTTAATCTAATTGTCTTTACTTCAAATTTTAATTCCTTTGATTTTGTCGATAAGAAGCGGTTTTGTGGTTGGCAAAACCTAATGACACGCAGGACTTTTATTGTCAAATTGATGTGGTTAGGTTATTGGTGGACATCAGCATGCCGTAAGCTGCGATATCTTTGACCGTTGGCAGCATCGTTTTTGCGGGACATGTAATACAAATTTAATCTATTACCTATATTTAGACTAGTGAACATTTATTCATTTATAAAGTCTGTGTATTGAACACCCCTCTGAACCCCACTCTGTGTAGGGAAAACTAGGGTTTACAGGGGTATGCTTTGTTAATTCGAAAACAAGTGTATTCAAAATGTTCTATAAAAGGGTCATCCTTTGGAAGTAAGGAATACACCACAGAAGTGAAAAATATAGAGTGTATATGTTTTCTGGGCCAGACTAGCTAGTTTTGGCCAATTAGGCCTCAAATATAACTGAAAATTTTACCAACAAAAAAAAGAAGATTTCGCGATGGAAAAGAAACTGAGATTTTTAATATGCCGAATCTCCTCAAAACATAGATTTTGCGTGCTCGTTAGACAAGCCCCAACAAGGCGGTTTTAACGAGTACCCACAGTTTACTTTTTTCAGCAGATTTGAGAAAATAATGTATACCTCTGGAAACCACCGTTTTACTATAATGGGGACAAAATTATAAAGGCTCGTTTCGTGACGATTGTTTTTTTTTTTTTCGATAGTTTGTCAGTGAAGCATTTATAACAAGTGTTTATTATTTGATTATTAAGTATTAAAATTATATAAGCTACTGGATTTGCCTGTACATTTCGCAATTTCTGTGACATACATGTAGGACTTGTTGGGAATAGGGCAACGTAGATTGTAGTCATTCGGTAGAGTGGTTAAAATTAACGAGCACTCATAAACTATATTCCTACCATACAATTCAGAAAATAAAAATAATATATAGACAGACACATCCTGCGGGCGCACTTCTAAAACAAGCTGTTGTTTTGTCTGATGCCATTTACTATGATCCAGATGTTGCATAGTGCTTAAGCGACCAGCATGACAAACGATTACATAATATACAGACAGGCTGACCTTGCGGGTGTACTTCTAAAACAAGCTGTTGTTTTGTCTGATGCCATTTACTATGATCCAGGTGCTGCAAAGTGCTTGAGCAACCAGCAAAGATTCAGATCAGAAATCAGAACCGAGCAGTCTCATCAGTAGTTTTTCAAGCCGATCGAGTATGTTGATCTTGTTCTATCCACAGATGGAAACAGGGATGTATTTGTTTCACAGGATTATTAATATATCTATTCGTCGCATATTGCCAACCGTGTTTTTATATGTGCATCAGCTCTTATATCAGTCACGCAACTTGGAAATATATCAGTCACGCAACTTGGAAACCTAGCTTTGTCATTTGCGAACAGACGTGCAGATTAGCCTGCGCCTTTTAGCAATCTGACCAGCACCGGTACCCTTGTGTTTGCTGCTTGGAAAGAGAAATGCCTTCATTTTCCTATATCTAAAATTCCAAGGCTAATTGCAAGCATTCGTAGTGGAGTTAGTCCGGTTTGTGTTTTCCCTGGTCCATGTCGTGGCATATTTGTAAATGATCCGGGCACAGCATTGTCAACAATTTACGTGTGCGCCTAGCGAAGACTCGCATCAGCTTGTGCATCAATATAGTCTGACCAGAGACTTTCCTTGCTGCATGAAGAAGCATGTGTCTTTAGGCATCCTTAGAACGCACTACGAAGACTCTAATCAGTCTGCGCATATTGATCTGAATCTTTGCTGGGAGCACTTGTTAATTGTAGGAAATGCTGTGCCCCGACTCAAATATGACGTATGCCCGTTAGGGCCCCTTGTGGAAATATTTTTTTATTCTATTCAATTTTTTGCAGAAATATTTCTTGTCACTGGTCTCATATGTAAAAGGACAATCAGCGAATGATCAGTATCGGGACTGCTAGAGCTAACTCGCTAGATCACGTGACAATATGAAAATATAATCCATTACTTTAGTTGTGTTTTTGGTTCTCGCTTATGTTAGCTATGATGTTTCCGATAAGTTAACTAATAACGTAGTATTCTGAATTGAGTTTGTAAAAACAAACCATATCGTTAGTTAGCATATCGTCAAGAATTTGATCATCTGTTCTGACATAATGCGCGTATAAAAGCAATGGAAACGAGATGCCATTTATTGTACAAAAAATCACTGGCCAGAACGGGGTAATGTGATAAGCCCCCGATTTTTAATGTGTAGTATTTGACATTATGAAGCCATTTTCTCGAATCAAACCATTAGAGCAGGACATAGGTACATGCGTTACAGTCCGTAATGTAGACGGGATATCGTCTAAAATTCAGAGGGTTGAGGTGATTTGAAGGAAACAAGGTTATTGTCTAAACAGCTCGGATATAGAGTTTGCATTGTTGAATAAGAAAACGCAGTTTTTTTCAGTCAATTGCAAGTAGATAAATACTCGAGCGGCATGCTTTTGATTTAATCTGCTTTACAACTGACTCCCAAACTGTGATTTATTACAACAAGAGCTCCGCTGGCGAGGCAATATACGCCCATGGCCAGTAATGGGCTGTAAGGATGACCTTTGCCTTTGAGATACCGACCCAAGTCGTGTGCGCACGACATCATCTTATAATGGTTAACACTTCTCGTACATGATTTAAAAATCCTTCCAAGAATGACGGTTATTTTTCCGGAAACGAACAAATATGATTTTTTGGCATTTGACTTCTAAGGATGACATTGACATTAGAGGCACCGACCCGAGTCTTGCACGAGACACATCGTCTCATGATGGTTATCATATTTGCGGAGTAATTTTACAATTTAACAAGGAATAAAACAATGACTGGGTACTTCCAAATGAACAAACGCAGGGTAGGGGCTAGGGATAAAAGATAGAAAAATGTTCTATAAAAGAATTATTCTTTTTGGAAGCAAGAAATACACAACAGAACTGAAAAATATAGAGTGGGTTAATTTTATAGGTTCCTGATCACTGCATTCACTTCTATCCTTTGGAAGGAACACACCACAGAACTGGAAAATATAGAGTGTACATTGTATCTGAGCCAGCCTAGCTAGTTTCGGCCAATTAGGCCTCATCAGTGACCCTAAAATATTTTCAAAAGTCCACGATGAAATCAATGATCCCAAAGAATAAGAAAATATAAACTGCACTATGATGTAGGGCCATGAGCCTTTTTATGGCCGCCACGCATTCCCAAACACCAGCTGTAGTGACGTTAAAAATGTTCTATAAAAGGGTTATCCTTTGAAAACCTTCGTATTACTGTGTTATTTTTTTTTTTTCAAATGTTTTTATAACAATCGTCACTCATCACAGAACATTCGTATCTAGAATAAGTCTGCCTGGGAGTTTCTTCTAAGTTTTCAGAACAATACACCCAATTTGTTCATGCCGTTGCGTGGGGCTAGGGGTCAAAACTAGGACGCCATTGTAACATGTTATATGAATTTGCATTATGCTTACACGTTATGCATACAACAGCCCATTATCTGACATTGGTTCAAGCATAAAATAGTGGTTGTCATGGTAACCTACATTTCACGGTCCTGTGAATTAACTCATAAAATGAAGTATGTTTGATGGAGAAATGTCACACCTGGGATATAGTTCCATGTTATCCAATCATTAGCCGCAAGATATATCTAGGTCATTTTGACCTGTATGTTATGCTCCAGTGATTGAAAATAGAAATAGAAGTTAAGGCACTGTTCAAGAATCAATGCAACTACCAAATAAGTCCCACGGAAAGAAACACGAACATGAAATATCTAATCCCTAATGAAAACATCACAAATGTAGAACCAAAAGGGCAGTTACTTTCCCACAAAACGACCAAATGGCTGAACAAAATGAAAATGATATAAGCTATACACCGAGTAAAGACAAACTAAAATAAAAAAGCAGAGCGCGACGGATGAATCGCCTTGGAACGGTCAGTAAAAATATATTTCACTGGGTAGGCTGCTCAAATCGATTTTACAAGATATCTAGGACAGTCCGTCCTATATTTCATAGTTCAATGATTTTGCCTTCAACTCGAATATGTTCTAGAAAGGGTTATCCTTTCGAAGCAAAGAATACACCACAGAACTGGACAATATGGAGTGTACATGCCTTCTGGGCCAGACTAGTAGTAGCTAGTTTCGGCCAATTAGGCCTCATCGAAGACTGTTTGGTGGAGGTTTGTCATATCTGGAATATAAGATCCTGACCCGATGACTTACAAAAGTTTACAGGTCAGTGTGACCTGTATTTCATGATTCAGTGGTTTTACCTTATCTTGAAGACTATTTGTTTGAGAAATATCACGCATGGTATATTAGTACAATATGATACGGTGATTGACCTTAAAACATATCTAGATCAGTGTGACATATGTTCTATGGTTCAGTTTTTTGCCATATATGTTGGAGAAATGTCACGACTGGTATATAAGTAACATGTCGCCCGACGATTGACTTTAAAATATATCGAGGTCCGTGTAACCTATATTTCATGGTTCACTAATTTTTGCCTCCTACCTTGAAGGTTATTTGTTATAGAAATGTCACACCTTGTATAACCCGATGAGTTACTACGCCACTTGGACCTATATTACAGGGTTATGTCTTTTATCATTAATTTTGAGAGGCCACCGTTGTGTAGTGATTATGCTACTCGCCTTATAATCCAGAGGTCGTGGGTTCGATCCAGAGCTTCTCCAGACTTCGGATGTGCCTTTAAACCGAGGTCCCGTCTCCGTACAACCTTATTTTGATAGCAATTTGTTGGAGAAAATTCATACCTTGGATGTAAGTTCCATGTCACTTGATTATTGACTTCCAAATATATATGTAGTTCAGAGCGACCTATACCTCATGGTTAAGGGACTTTGCCTTATATGTAATCAATCTGTTTGTACGCCGTAGTTTGTATATGCTCCAATAAGATACTTCAAGGGAAAGCCGCATAAGAAACCTTTCCTTTATACATGTGAAAGTATTGGCAGTCAAGGCACGAAAAGGGCGAGCTATGCTGAACAGTCAAAATCAGATAGCTCGAGCATCTTTGTGACCATGAACATGTGTTCCCATTACGAAAAAAAAAAAAAAAAAAAACGCCTATACAAATACACAGGAAAGGGGGTCTTTCACGGTATAGGAAATTTACATTGGATTCTGCCCACGCTTGGAATATGATGAAATTATGCACAATAATTGCCTTCGGTATATCTATTATAATTACGATGCATTCACTTTAAATGTTATTTCCGTGGTAAATTTATTTCATTTTTATGAAGTCGCTATCACAACAGGCCGTAAAAGGTCTCCCTGCCCTACATCATAGTGTAGTTTATATTTTATTGTCCTTCGGAATCACTGATTCCATTGTGGAATTTTGAAAATATTTGAGGGTCACTGATGAGGCCTAAATGGCCGAAACTAGCTAGTCTGGTCCAGAAAACATGTACACTCCATATTTTCCAGTTCTATGGTGTATTCCAGTTCTGTGGTGTATGGAGTCGCTATCACAACAGGCCGTAAAAGGTCTCCCTGCCCTACATCATACTGTAGTTTATATTTTATTGTCCTTTGGGATCACTGATTCCATTGTGGAATTTTGAAAATATTTGAGGGTCACTGATGAGGCCTAAAGGGCCGAAACTAGCTAGCCTGGCCCAGAAAACATGTACACTCTATATTTTCCAGTTCTGTGGTGTATTCCTTGCTTCCAAAGGATAACCCTTTCTGGAACATATTTCATATATCTAATGCTGCAATGTTTTATTAATTAAAACAGACGTGGAGGAAATGGTCAGGAATCGATACGATTACGTGGCCACTATCCTCGCCCTTACTTCCGTCACGATTTAGACAGATAATTTGTTAAGTCCTCAATCTCCATGAAATTTCATTTACATATTCCTAAGATATGTGGATAGTTTTCATACTAAAATGGTGTCGTGACATTTAAACTGGTGATAATAATTATTTATTCCATATTTCAGCTCCAAGTTTTGTATTCATTAAAATTTTATATGCAATTTTACCATGTTCCAATTTTTGTCAAGACACCATTTTAGTATGAAAACTATCCACATATGTTAGGAATATGTAGATGGAATTTCATGGAAATTGAGGACCGGTAACATTGTGTTTTAACAGACTGAATACTGATAGTTCAGTTTCAGCAAAATGTGAAATTAGATGATTATCATGTTTCGGTCATGCTGTTTATTAATTCTTTACTATTGCTTTCAATTTGGATGGCTATAGTATCGTTTGGTTTGTGTAAGTATTTCATAGCATAATTATAAGTATTATTTCAAAACCTCAAGTTCGGTAAATTTGCCCCTTATTGAATGCCATGGCTAAAACAAACTATTTTGTCTACAGAACTATACCGCAAAGATTTTGATGACAAGCGTCATCAAACGCACCCATGAAATTATGTGCATAGTTTTCTTTCTGTCTGTCTTGTCTAATATGGTAGCGGTGCTAAGCTGGTGTTTAGATTGAAAACATTCAAATCAACAACATACCAGTCATTTTAGATGTTGCTTCAGATTTTGTGAGATGTGTTATCCTACTCGAGACAAATGACTCTCAAGTCTGTTGTTGTTTGTTTGTTTGTTTGTCCATTTTAAAAGAAATGTTTACTCTAGGGACAATCAATAACACTTGAGATTACCTTCCCTTGACATTAAGACCCCTTAAACGATTTTCAGTATTTGTATCTGCACTAAGCACTAGCCAATCTATCTTTTTTGTTTAGCCCTTATGAACGAAATCAAACGGCTTCCTGAAGTTATATTCAAAGGCCATTTGAATTAATTTGCTTTTTGAAATCACATGATCGTACATTTGTCTGTGTTCCAAAACTTACATGTATGCGATCATGATAATGTTGTCTATATATTTGTATAGCTTTTTTACTTCATTTACCTATCTCAGCAGTTGTCGCAGTAATTACAAAGCACATACGCAAGGTATCAAGAAGCATTTAAACTGGTGATAATAATTACTAAATCTGTGAGTAGTTATCTCATTACGCATAAGATTTTAAATTATTTTCAGTAAATACACTGCGATGCTTTTTGTCTATCTAAATAGAAGTAGAGGCAATGATCAGGAATCGATACAATCAACCCATCAGAGACACCAAAGGGAAAGAACACAAACATGCAACAACAGACCTAATGGAAACACCAACATCGGAAAGCCAAAAGGACGGTTACTTTCCTACAAAATGGCCAATAGGCTATCCAAAATAAAATAACACAAGCGACACAAACACCAAAAGACAAACCATAACAAAAAATCGCGACAGAAGAACCGCCTTGGAACGGTCAGTGGAAACGAATTCCAATGGGGGGCTTAAATCGATTTTACGTGGCCACAACCCTCGCCCTTATTTCCATCGCGATTTAGACAAATACTGTGTTCAGTCAGCATGAAGGCCTCCTAACTCATCTGAGCAACATCTACGTGAACACAAATAATCACAGAGATAAAACAACAATGATGACTCGACAGCCAGAAAACACTGCCGTGCTGTTTCTAAGCTGAGATATAAATTGCAAAGAAATTTACCCGTAATTATTAATGAACAACAAAGCAAGCAAGAACTGTGCTTAAAAAGAACAGCGAACTTGCATTCAGCAGAAACATTGAATAAGTGGTTGAAAGTTTTACAACCAGAAAAAAATACTAAAAGCTCGCTTCAGATAAAATAACCACTATATTGTCAAAGTAAATAGAAAAATAAGACACTAAAGAAACGTTAAAATTTACAATACCAAGGCAGAAAAGAGACAGTTTATGCATGTGTACAGTAAGGAAGGAAACTGTTTATCTCCCTGTCTAATAGCAAAATTCCTCTAGGTCATGGAACAGCCAGGTTTACACCAAATAGTCTGTGCCTCATCCACCAATGATATCTTTTGCAACAGAAACTCAATATCAGTGTCAGTTTTGATTTTTGGAAATTCTGACCAATAATTAGTGTAACCTATTTGTTAGGATATGAATCCAGCGTACATAAAGACGGAGTATATCTAAGGCTTAATCTGGCCATGGATTTATGAACAGTAATATTTTTAATTGTAACAACCAACCACTGACCATTGCGTCCTTGCACACCATCTCGGTAAGGAAATGAAATAATGGATTTCCTTGCCTTACACCTAATTTAGTAGCATGACTTATGTAAAGTCATTTAATAAATAAAAATCAAAAACGAGTTCCTTTAAGAGCAATGAAAACATTCATAAGACAGCAGATGGGTCATACTACGTAGTTTCGGCTAATAAAGTAGAAGTAAAACAAAGATCAGGAATTGATACAATTAACTTACTCCATCCATAAAAGACACCAAAGGGAAAGAAATACAAACATTCAGCGACCAGACCATAATGGAAACCTTAACAAAGGAAGGCCATATGGACAGTTACTTTCCCACAAAATGGCCATATGGCCATCCAAAATTAAAAGACACAAGTGATACACACAGTAAGTAACAAACAACAACACAAATAAATCGCCACAGAAGAGCCGCCTTGGAACGGTCAGTGGAAGATTTCCACTGGGGGGCTTAAATCGATTTTACGTGGCCACAACCCTCGCCCTTACTTCCGTCGCGATTTAGACAAAAAATTTTGTTCAGTCCGCATGAAGGCCTCCTAACTCATCAGTGCAACATCTCCGTGAACACAGAAATCAAAGAACCACAGAGGTGAGACAACGGTGAGGACTCGACAGCAAGAAACCACTGAAATGCTGGAGCAAAAGAAAACTAACAGTTAGACTCCGATGAGCCCGACCAGAGACAGAGCATCAGGCACCAACCAACATTATCTCTTTAATTTTCAATAAGCCTTTACGTTGGAGCCGTCATAGAATCTGAGGCCTGACCCACCGGCGTGCAATTAAAGAGGGAAGCAAAGTTGCCAACCGTGATTGGGTTAACTACCATGCATGCAGTCTGTCGTATAATATCCATGTTGTACCCAATCTTTTTATATCGAAGAATGATTTTACGAAATTGGGTGCTGAAGTCATTGCGGTTATATATTTTTCTGAATTTATATACTAAGTCACCATAAAATTCGGGTTCCGATAGACCTTGTTGCAGAAGAGATTTAAGTCCAATATTGAATTTTGAAATTAAATCAGAATGGCGTCTATAAAATTTTGAAAAGGCTTTGCGTAGTTTATGGTACCGATAACCCTGATTAAGGAGTTTAGCCGTTAATAATTTATTACGAGTGTTGAAGTCAGTTACATGACTACACACTCTAGCAAATCGAATTAATTGCGAAATATAAACGCCATAGGATGGCGCACGAGGAACATCACCATCCAAAAAAGGAAAATTTACAATCTCAAAATCAAAGTCATCGCGTTTATCATAAATTTTGCACGAAACAAATCCATCTACAATAGATAGATGTAAATCCAAAAACGGGGCCTCGGTATCAGAAGAATTTGCTTTATTTAACTGAAGTTCTAGGGGGTAAATCTGACTGATCAAACCATCAAAATAGGTATTATCAATATTTAATAAATCATCTAAATATCTAGAAGTAGAGCTAAAAGCTTCAATAATTTCAGATTGGTTATCAATGGAAAGCGACAAAATGAAGTCTCTTTCATAACAATACAAGAACAGATCAGCCACAAGAGGTGCGCAATTAGTACCCATCGGAATACCCACAATTTGTCTAAATAACTTAGTACCGAATCTAATATAAATATTGTCAAGTAGAAAGGTGAGGGCGCCACACACTTTCTGACATGACCAAAGTGTATAATTCTTATGCTCTTTAGAAGTGAAAAATGCCTATCAGTCTCATCAGTGACCCTATAATGATCCGACAGCGAAAGCCAGAGGAAACATACTGCATTTTTGCGAATTTCGAATAGGCAGTCGATTCAAAGACTGATATAAATCAAAAATGGGGTCCAAATAATTAAAAACCTGTCTAGAATATGAGTCTAAACCAATAATTTATTTCTGATTTCTCAGAATATTCACGCTTCTCTCAAAAGACCAAAAGTAAAAAAAAAACTGCACTATGGTTGATGTACGGGGAAAAGATTTACGGCCGCCACACGGCACAACACCAGCTGCAGTGAAGGCAAATAAAAATAAAAAATGAGTTCCTTTAAGAGCAATGAAACATTCATAAGAAAGAAGATGGGTCAAACTACGTAGTTTCGGCTAATAAAGCCTCATCAGTGACCCTGTAATGATCCGACAACGAAAGCCAGAGGCTACATACTGCAATTTTGCAGATTTCGAATAGGCAGTCGTTTCAAAGACTGATATAAGTCAAAATGGGATCCAAATGATTAAAAACCTGTCTAGAACATGAGTCTAAACAAATAATTTATTTCTGATTACTCAAAATATTCACGCTGATCTCAAAGGACCAAAAGTAAAATATAAACTGCACTATGGTTGATGTACGGGGGACGTTTTACGGCCGCCACACGGCACAACACCAGCTGCAGTGAAGGCAAATAAAAATCAAAAATGAGTTCCTTTTAGAGCAATGAAAACATTCATAAGACAGCAGATGGGTCATACTACGTAGTTTCGGCTAATAAAGCCTCATCAGTGACCCTATAATGATCCGACAGCAAAAGCCAGAGGAAACAAAGTTGCACATGTTCACAATAATTTTGCTGCTAATAAAAAGCAATATATGCTGTTAATTTGTTGATTAGAATATCTTTTGATTTAGTGTTTAACTATATACTATTTTGGATAGATGGCAGTGTATAAATGAAAGGCAAGTACCAGAAATTCATAATATTTTAATGGTTTCTAAGCTAGATCAGCTCAATATGTGTTCAATTTGATTTGTGTAAACCCATTTTTATTACGTAATTGATAGGAATTTTAAAGGCATTGCCTTTTTGTAAGGTTCTTGGATGATTTCAATAAAACAGTAAATTTTGCAGAAACAACTTAAACCCATTAAAGTGTTACCGGTTTTGGATTTTCATGAAATTTGGCATAGCTACAGAAGATACATATGGCAAGTTTTCCTAGTAATATAAAATCTTGACAAAGACTAGAACATCTTTATCTTAGGTTGATATATTTTTTGTTTTTAATTTTAATTAAAAATGAGATTTTTATTAAGAATTTTATCCGAAAATGTAAACTTAAATTAATTCAAAAGGTTTTTAGTATCAAAGAATGCATATGGAGTTCTGCATTCAATCCAGTTCACAAATCTTGAAACTAAATAAAACATAAGATTTAAGACAGACTCATTTAGACACATACATCAGCTCATGGCGGGAGTCAGTCAGGGTGGCCTCCTGAGTCCTACCTTGATTTATATAATTTATTAAATACATTTTTATAGGTTGTATATGCCGTGTTATTAATATACAAAGTTTAAAGAAAAAAACATGCATGGGTACAGATGAAAGATGCCCTTTCATCACCAGAAAGATGAAATATTGTGATATTACCGGATAACTTCTCCTAGACCGTTAGAGATAGAGACTTGAAACCTTGGGAACTGATTTGTTTGTTTTTTTTTTTTTTTGTCTTGGGAGTGCATGACGCTTTCGGAATTTTTATCTCAATCCTGTGGGCGGAGCTGGGGTAGGCCCGTGGAGTCAAAATAAAAGTTTTCAGAGTATGGTCGTGTAACATATCAAATGGATAGAATGCATTGTAATCAAACTGTGACACCTCGTGTCAATGTGGAGGTCAACAGGGGTAAACAAAAACATACCCCGTCCATTACGCCTCCTAAATCGTCCATTCGTATTTTCGGAAAACTCCTCCAGGACCGTTAGAGATAGAAACTTGAAACCCTCGGAACTGAAAGATTTTTGGTCTCGGGAAGTGCATGACACATTCTGAATTTTGATCCCATCCCAATTGGGGAGAGGGCTGGGCCATGTGGTAATATGGGGGTTGGGTGGGCTCGGGGTGTGTTAAAATCAAAAGTATTCTGAACATGGTCATATAACCTATCAAATGGCGATTCTAGTTCTTACTTCTACTCAAAGTCATAGGTTGTAGGTACTAATTAGAATCGCCTCATTGGTGCGGTTCTATGAGTATCCAATTTACATAGGTTTTAGGTACTTATTAGAATCGTCTCATTTAGGCGGTTCTAACGAGCATCCAAAACCCATGTTAGGTGGATATCATTGAGGCGGTTCTAACGCGCATCCAAATAAGTGTTAGGAGGATATATTAGAAAGATATATAGGAAAAGTTTTATCAGAAAATGACTGTTTTGTAGGTATGAAAGAATGCATTATATCACACGGATGTGTTATCGTAATGGTTAAACAAATTTAATACCAGAAAACCCAAAACGGGTATCCTGGCAAACAGTGTCTGAACAGCAGATCAGACGTCTGATCAGGGCCTACACTGGTTGCAAAAAGTTCAGCTATTTTCCAGATACATTTTTATAAAAACACAGCCTGTCATCCCTTAATTTTGAAATGGGCTCCAGCTATATATATGGAGGAAGATTCCATTTGGTACAAAAAGTTTTAATGAGTTATCAGTGTTCGAATTTTTTAAAGTCTCACTCTATTCATTTATCTTCACAGCTAATCACTGTAACTGGACATATAGAAGAGGGCCATGCCAGGACTTTCAATACCGCTATTACTGGGACAAGCAGCAATGTAAATGTAGGAAATTCATCTATGGAGGTTGTGGAGGCAACAACAACAACTTTAAAACCAGAGGAGACTGCAAGGCCACCTGTGAAGGAACCAGGCCGTGTTGAAATGAAAGAAAATAACATCGCAACAGGTGAAAATGATGTTGTCAATGAATATTAAATTTGAAAGCTATTTGTTTGTTGTTGTTTTTCTATTTTAACCCCCACAGCGCTGGCCATTATTAGCAGATGGGATTTGCGAGTATTTTTTATCTATTTTTCAAGACTTGACATTACATATATATAGTAAATTTCCGCTATTTAGAACACCAAAAAATAAGATTAATTCTGCTATGAAAAGCGTATTTAGCAGGTTGCAGCTATTCTTTCTTTGTGTTTTCCGCATACAGTGACCTCAGGTCAGAGACAACCTTTGGGACTGTTCAAAAGTGGTCTTAAAGATTGTTTGCTCAGCTGAGTAGACTATTCACCTAAAAACCAAGCCATATTTTCTCTCAAACATCACAAAAACACGCCTATATAATTTTCACTCCCTAGATTCCCACTTTTATACAGTAAAACTGGCTCTTAAATATAGACTGTGGGTACTCGTTAGAACCGCCTCATTGAGGTCAGATAAGCATGATACCCAGACTTTTAATGGTCTTGTCCAGAAAAGTATTTTTCATCACGGCTTTCTTTCTCTGGTGATTTTAACATAATTTAGAAATAATATGTAGACCACCTTTTATTGTAGTAAGCTGCTGGCATTTACTTAGGCAGCAACTGGTGAGATTTTCTCCTCTGGTTATCGAATGCTCAACCAGACGATCCAATGCTTAACCAGCAAATTTTGACAGCTGAGGAGTTCTTCGCAGAAATTAAAACTCCAAAACCTGTTTAATTTCATTTCAGGCAATTACCGGACCATTGATAAAACAAACACAGCGTAAAAGTCAGTGAAAATCATTCGGTACTATGATTCTGGAGACTGAAATGTTTCCATAAAATACTATGTCATTATCGAATCAATAGCGCACTGCTTATCAGGTTGGCTAAAAAATGGTTCCGTAGAACAAGGTGCTGGTGATTCTGGGGCCGTGGAGATGAAAACAGATCCGCTTTATAGTTGCAAGTTTTGTTATCATTTCTATAGATCTAATGCGTAACCAACCATTTTCGACCTTTTCCGTGGTGATTTCTCGCTAGTGTTGCAAATGAAAAAAAATATCCACAACACATATAACCATATATGTTTATTGTGTGTGCATGTTAATACGCTGAACTTGTAGCAAAGCGCAGTAATAAATAAAAGGCAACAAACACCTCGAAAAAAAACACGTTTTTTAGGCTTGAGTTCACCTTCAGCAGGAGAAACTAAATTTAGCCAAAATGTGTGAAGTACGGGATTTGGTATTTACTCCAAAGATGCCGATATCAATGGGCTCCTGAATGTAATTCCCCGTTTTTTAAATAACTTCCTCGTAAAAATTATATAACTTATGAAACATAGAAAATGCACAGTTTCTTTACCTTTTTTAGCGATCTAATTCCTCACCGGATGTCGCTCTAATTGCTTCATGTTCTTATCCAATGGTTACGCATTCTATCGTTCCGTAGGCGTGTTTATCTATCCACACTTTTCCTTTGGTGTCTTTTATGGATGGAGTAAGTTAATTGTATCAATTCCTGATCTTTGTTTTACTTCTACTTTATACGTAAGCGGTTAACCAGTAAAGTGCACTCTTTCGCCAGAACTGACAATTGCCCTTCTTGAATCAGCTGAAGGGAAAGAATGACCGTATTAAAGATTTCATGCTCAATCTCCACGAAAGAAAGTTGCCGACCCCGACAGGTATCGAACCCGCGTCCTCCTGATCACCAGTCAGATGCGTATCTGACTGAGCTACCGCGGTCGACTCATAGATAATAGATAACGGCATGTAGTAACAATGATATGACCACAAATGTCATAACAAATGTGCCGGGCCACAGCATTCCTATAATTTACAGGAGCGCCCACTGAAGTATCGGATCGGCCTGCGCATCCATAAAGTCTGACCAGAGACTTCTCTTGCTTCATGAAGGAGGTTTTGGCCCTTAGCTATCCTAAGAGCGCACAACGAATACTCTGATCAGACTGCGCGGATGTGCATGCTTATCTGAGTCTTCGCTTGGCGCCATGTAAATTGTAAGTAATCTTGTACCCCGGCTAAAATGATTACTGGGCAATTTCGGTGATTTATTCCAGTTGAAAATTGCTGTGTAATAAAATCTTACATTCATGGTCATTTCATGTGGATATTAAGCTTGCCAAAGGCGTCATATGAAAAGATCCCTCGTGTAATATGTTCTATAAAAGGGTTATCCTTTGGAAGCAAGGAATACACCACAGAAGTGAAAAATATGGAGTGAACATGTTTTCTGGGCCAGACTAGCTAGTTTCGGCTAATTAGGTCTCATCAGTGACCCTCAGATATTTTCAGAATTCCACAATGGAATCAATGATCCGAAAATGACAAGAAAATATAATTTACACTATGATGTAGGGCAGGGAGACGTTTTACCGCCGCCACAAATTCCAACACACCAGCTATAGTGAAGTTAAATATGTTCTACAAAAGGGTTATCCTGTCTAATTCTTATTGTCTGTCGATCAGTGAAGATACAGACAAGGTAAAAAGAAACTTTGGTAACTTTCGGAACGATTGTTTTAACAGAGTTTTTGGAGTTTTGCGCAAAAAGGTAGGTTGAACTTGGCAAACATTCTGGCTCAAGATCAGTCGCTACAGAATACGAGGTCTGATCCGGGTCTACACTGTTTACTTCACGTATAAAGGGTTAAGCGAAACAGTCTGTGTTGCCGTTAAGGATGACTTTCCAAGCCAAACGTCACGTCTCGAAAAGACGCGTATTCAAAAATAGTGAAACTTTTGCCACCGAAAATGAATATTTTCCGATAAAACAACAACCAAACGAAAACCCGATATATTTTTCATATTTCTACGGAACCCGGGAAGGGACATTATTTTTTATTTTTATTGTGTTGTGCGAACAAGATATATCTTGAGCGGACAAGATATTATCTTGTTCGGACAACATATTATCTTGTGCGGACAAGATATGATCTTGTTCGCACAACATAATATCTTGTGCGCACAAGATATTATCTTGTTCGCACAACATATTTTTTTGTGCGCACAACATAGATCTTGGGAAGTTGTGCGAACAAGATATTATCTTGTGCGAACAAGATATTATCTTGTGCGGACAAGATAATATCTTGTGCGGACAAGATAATATCTTGTGCGCACAAGATCTATGTTGTGCAGACAAGATATTATCTTGTGCAGACAAGATAATATCTTGTTCGCAAAACTTAATATCTTGTTCGGACAAGATAATATCTTGTCTGCACAAGATAATATGTTGTCCGCACAAGATAATTTCTTGTGCGGACACGATATTATGTTGTGCGGACAAGATATTATCTGGTGTGGACAACGTATTATCTTGTGCGGACAAGATGATAATATCTTGTCCGCATAAGATAATATCTTGTCCGCACAAGATAATATGTTGTCCACACAAGATAATATCTTGTCCGCACAAGATATTATCTTGTGCGCACAACTTATAAAATAATAAAACAAAAAAAAATCATGTCCCTTCCCGGGTTCCGTATATTTCTGGTCAGATACATAGATTGTGAATAGTCGTAGATGTTTATGAGCAGAAATGTGAAAAATAGTGTTTACCCCTGTAAACCCGATTTACGAAAACTCGCCTATACTAATACATTGTAAATTTTACTGTCGAAAAAAAAAAAAAGCGAAAGTTTTCAGATGAAAAATTGTGATATTTTTCTGATTTACATTTTTGAGCATAAATAAGAAAAATACTCGCCTATGCTAATACATTGTAAATTTTACTGTCGGACAACAAAAAAAAAAAAAAAAAAACGAAAATTTTCAAATGGAAAATTGTGATATTTTCTTATTTCTGCTCAAAAATAAAGATTGTGGATACTCGTGAGAACCGCCTCATCGAAGAAAAGTTTACCCCTGTAAACCCTAGTTTTACCATATGAAATTGGGTTCAAGGGGGTCAAAATTATATAGGCGTGTTTTCATGATGACACTGAGAGATAATGGACTCAACAGTGCTGTTAGTACTTAAATGACTCGTTCTTAGAAGTTTAATCAACATAGGTTCACGAGATTCGAGGTTCACATTTAAATCATTATGTACCGGAAATCCCAAAACGGGTACCCTGGCAAACAGGCAGGCCAAGATCAGACGCCATAGAATGCGGCGTCTGTTAAGAGCCTCCACTGTTTGCTGAAACTTCTGTTCTTTTCAAAAAAAAAAAAAAAAAAAGAAAAATAAAGAAAACACAACCTGAAAGCCCTAAATTTTGAAATTGACTCCTGCCATATATAAGATGGAAGATTCCACACGGTACAAAAAGGGTTAAATAACTTTGCTCGCGATCCCATGCTGATTATACTTAAAAAGTTTCATGATCTTTGGATACATACAGGATCTTATATAAGTGTCCGTGTATTGCTGAATTTGTTAAATGAGTTGAGGAAAAGTGATAAAATGCGAGGCTTCGTCGAGCATTTTATCCCATTTCCTTAACGAGTTCAATAATGCATGAGCACGGATGGAACATTCTATTGATCATATGACATTTAAAACGCATTTTTTTCATGTTTCTTTTATGAAAATGTCACTAGTCCGCCATTGGTAAACGCGACGTCGTTGAGAACGTCGTACATGTAACGATAAAGGACGTATCTGACTAATTTGCATAGTTAATCCACTAGTGGATTATCTTATTTTTTACATGGCGTTATTACACTCTCAGGCTAGACGTCATATGATAAATTCCTATCTTACGCAAAATATTGATATTTTGACTCTTTGCGATAACAGACCCTTGCGATTTAGTGCATTTATTCACACCTCCAAAATGACAATTTATTTCTTATTTATACTGTAAACATTGGTTATTGGCGCTCGTTAGAACCGCCTCATTGAGGCGGTTCTAACGAGTTCCAACAACTTAAATATTTGAACAGAAATAAGGAAAGTAATGTTTACCCCGTAAACCCCAGTTTTCTTTATATAAAGTGGGGTTTAAAGGGTTGTTAATTTCACGGAGTTGTTAACGTGATACTAGATAGCCAACCCTGATACAAGAAACGACTGCAAGCAGGCATCATAGCAATATCGGAAGAGTATCGTTGAAGTAATGACGTCGCAATTAACCAATAATGTTGGAGAGATCTCTGAGACGCCTCGTGATTAGCAGTCTCATACAGATCTATACTGTTTGTGTAGGCAGCTGCATCAGTCTATAGGCCGGCTGAACGAGTAATGTTGAGGTCAACCTCGGTAATCAACATAGACAAACAAAACTTGTGAAGTTTTTGTCTTGTTTCAGAGTTATTATAATGTCAACACTGTCAATAAATGACGTGCTAGTTAGTCAACCTTACCAAACCTTTGCTAGAAAAGATTGCTGTTAACTTGGGATTAGACGTTGTAAAGAATGTCGCCACTCACGTACCTCTTATGAACCGACACAATTAACCCGCACATGAGTACTGGTAAACTATTTAGAAAAATCTAAGCCTGCACAGACAAAGTGGTGCGATTCGAATCGCCCATGCATATAAACCATATTGGTTTCATTGTGTGGCATGGCTTGAGATGTCATTTTATCTCAATGTCGGGTAAAGTCCCACAGAACTGGAAGCAATGTCTCGTAAATGACCTAAATAGTGTTTTCTCAATTCATACAAACAAAGAATAGAAGTAAAGGCAATGATCAGGATTCGATACAATTAACCCACAGCTCCCATCAGAGACACCAAAAGAAAGAGACACAAACATAAAACAACAAAACCTAATGGAAACATCAATGGCGGGAAGCCAAAAGGACAGTTACTTTCCCCACTAAATCGCCAATTGGCTATCCAAAACAAAATAAGATAAGCGATACATACTCTCAAAGACATACCATAACAAACAATAAACCGTGACAGAAGAACCGCCTTGGAACGGCCAGGGATACGAGTTCTACTGGGGGTCTTAAACCGATTTTACTTGGCCACAATCTTCGCCCTTACTTCCGTCGCGATTTAGACAAATAATTTGTTCAGTCCGAATGAAGGCCTCCTAACTCATCAGTGCAACATCTCCGTGAACACAAAAAAATCAACCAATCACAGAGATGAAACAACGTGAGGACTCGACAGCAAGAAACCACTGAAATACCGTAGCAAAAGAAAACCAACAGTTGGACTCCGATAGGCCCAACCAGAGCCAGAGCATCAGGCACCAACCAACATTATATTGAATGAGATCTCTCTAATTCTCAGCAAACCTTTACGCTGGAACCGTCATAGAATCTGAGGCCTGGCCCACAGGCGTGCAACTAAAGAGGGAAGCAAAGTTGTCAATCGTGATTGGGTTTACTACCATGTATACAGTCTGTCGTATATTATTTATGTTGTACCCAATCTTTTTATATCGAAGAATGATTTTACGAAATTAGGTGCTGAAGTCATTGCGGTATATATTTTTCTGAATTCATACACTAAGTCAACATAAAATTCGGGTTTTTATAGACCTTGTTGCAGAAGAGATTAAAGTCCAATATTGAATTTTCAAATTAAATCAGAATGACGTCTATAAAGTTTGGAAAAGGCTTTGCCTTTGATCAGTCAAATTTACCGATGGTTTGATCAGTCAATTTACCCCCCAAAACTTCAGTTAAATAAATCAAATTCTTCTGATATACGAGGCCCCGTTTTTGGATTAACATCTATCTGTTGTAGATTGGTTTGTTTCTTGTAAAATGTATGATAAACGCGATGATTATGATTTTGATATTGTAAACTTTCCTTTTTTGGATGGTCATGTCCCACGTGCGCCATCCTATGGTGTATATAGTTCACAATTAATTCGATTTGCCAGGGTGTGTAGTCATGTAACTGACTTCAATACTCGTAATAAATTGTTAACGGCTAAACTTCTTAATCAGGGTTATCGGTACCATAACCTACGCAAAGCCCTTTCAAGATTTTATAGACGCCATTCTGATTTAATTATAAAATTCAATACTGGACTTAAATCTCTTCTGCAACAAGGTCTATCGGAACCCGAATTTTATGGTGACTTAGTATATAAATTTAGAAAAATTTATAACCGCAATGACTTCGGCACCCAATTTTTTTAAAATAATTCTTCGATATAAAAGATTGGATACAACATAAATGTTATACAACAGACTGCATGCATGGTAGTTAACCCAATCACGGTTGACAACTTTGCTTCCCTCTTTAATTGCACGCCGGTGGGTCAGGCCTCAGGTTCTATGACGGTTCCAACGTAAATGCTTATGTTGGTTGGTGCCTGACACTCTGTCTCTGGTCGGGCCCATTGAATTCTAACTGTTGATTTTCTTTTGCTCCAGCATTTCTGTTGTTTCTTGCTGTCGAGTCCTCACCGTTGTTTCATCTCTGTGGTTGTTTGATTTTTGTGGTCACGGAGATGTTGCACTGATGAGTTAGGAGGCCTTTATGCGGACGGAACAAATTATTTTTATCAATCGCGACGGAAGCAAGAGCGAGGATTGTGGCCGCGTAAAATCGATTTAAGCCCCTCAGTGGAATTCGTTTCCGCTGACCGTTCCAAGGCGGTCCTTCTGTCGCGGTTTATTTTTGTAATGGTTTGTCTTTGGGTGTTTGTGTCGCTTATATTATTTTATTTTGGATAGCCTTTTGGCCATTTTGTGGGAAAGTAACTCTCCTTTTGGCTTTCCGCTGTTGGTCTTTCCGTTGAGGTCTTAGTTGAGTTGCTTCATGTTTGTGTTTCTTTCCCTTTGGTGTCTCTGATGGGAGCTGTTGGTTAATTGTATCGATTCCAGATCATTGCCTCTACTTCTATTTTGCGTAGTTTATGGTACCGATTAAGAGGTTTCGCAGCTAACAAATTGTAACGAGTGTTGAAGTCAGTTACATGACTACACACTCTGGCAAATCGAATCTTTTGCGAAATATAAACACCATAGGATGGCGCACGAGGAACATCACCATCCAAAAAAGGAAACTTTACAATCTCAAAATCAACATCATTGCGTTTATCATAAATTTTGCAAGAAACAAATAGACAGATGCAAATCCAAAAATGGAGCCTCGGTATGAGAAGAATTTGTTGTATTTAACTGAAGTTCTTGGGAGGGGGGGGGGGGATAAATTTGACTGATCAAGCCATTGAAATAGGTATTGTCAGCATTTAATAAATCATCCAAATATCTAGAAGTCGAGCTACAAGCTTCAATGATTTCCGATTGGTTTTCAGCAGAAAAGGATAGCATGAAGTCTCTCACATAACAAAACAAATACGGATTGGCCACGAGGGGTGCGCAATTACCACCCATCGGAATACCCACAACTTGTCTAAATAGCTAGTAACCAAATTGTCACGTAGAAAGGTGAGCGCTTCACGAACTTTCTGACATGACCATAAAGTATAATTTTTGTACTCTTCAGTGTCACGACAAGGTGTTCTTATTTTTCAACCCGAGACTTATAGGCATGTAAT
Source organism: Lucinisca nassula (assembly GCA_963580285.1). Taxonomy (NCBI): domain Eukaryota; kingdom Metazoa; phylum Mollusca; class Bivalvia; order Lucinida; family Lucinidae; genus Lucinisca; species Lucinisca nassula. The sequence goes on from CAUZLF010000652.1 coordinate 237,991, forward strand.
TATTTGCTCTCTTACAAGAGAGCAATACTGACATGTTTACAAGTTAACCGATGTTTTATATTTTTTTTTGTGCTACGATAGCTAGGCCTTGTCAAGAAAACTGTCCAATTATTTTTTCTTGATAAACGTAGGTTTCTTCGTTCTTTTTGGACGGTTTCGGACCTGCACACACCTAAACGTATTTTCTTGATGAAAGTTACGTCTGTCAGATCAGATAGATCTTGCTAAGAGGGCATATTTTCTAACCAACTAACCTTCTTGAACCCTATGTTATTCTCTGCTGGCTGGCCTGGTCAATACTCCATACAGGTGACGTGTCGATCAGGCGACCCGACTTTTGCGAGCTATTGTGGCAAGGTCATCGCATGATCGTATACGTGTACTGACACATCCATATATAAGTAACTGACCGCTCAACATAGGGTGTGGGACATTATTTCCAGAGCCGATGTTGCAGTGTCGAGCATAGGCCGATAGCAGTGAGTAAAATGATTTTTATTTATTATCTTTGATTCTTAGATGCAGCGCTATTCTTGCTTGCCAGTATCCTTCTTGTGTTAATATTGCCATTTATTTTCCCTGTACAGCACATAAGGGTGACACCTTAGTGTTGGGCAGAGAAGAAATGGAACTTAAGCGCTGGATCTATTGTTTACATGGATCGCCATCCATTGTAGATAATTTTGGCAATTTATGTACCGTTCATTGTAGAGGCAGATAACTGCGTTAGGATCAAAAGATACCGTGTAAGACGGCGTTTGTTCAAAGGGCACGCACGCACGCATCTTTTTGCAATATAATTTGTGTAGATTCTGATCAGGCGCAGTTTAAGGTCACTCATACCATCATTATCGGCGCTTCATTGCATTGAAGGTCCTGATCAGACGCAGCACTGAATTTTCGCAGTAATGTTATTGTACATTTTTTTTTCTCTTCTTTCGTTTGAAGACTGTTCAGATTCAATGAAAGTTTAATGAAATAGTGCCAGGGTGCATTGTCTGTAGTCCCTGATCAGACGCCACCTGCGTCTATGCGCGATATGTTTTTTATCAATCATATGGCTCCAAGCAGATTTTTCAGTTATTTTGAGGGAGTACATTTTTCTCACCGGTTTAGCCTGTAGGACTGGCAAGCATACTGTACTCGATGATGGTTGTCAAAATGATATCCTTTACTCGTCGTCGGTTGGCAAGGCGAGGAGTCCAAGCATCTACGGCTGGTTGTCATCATGAGGGAGTACCCTTTATTCTTAGTTTTGAATCGGTGTACATATATCAGAGTACTCCGAGCGATTCATTGTCGCTGCGATTTTAAATACAAGTTGTCTTCTTTAAAAAGAATCCAAAGGAAAGGTCTGCTGCTGTCTAGTCAGCAGAATGAACAGAGCATTATCACAATAGTAATGATAATACTAATAAACATAATAATAAACGTGCGTAATGTTTGTCTTTTGCAAACATGACCAACCCTTAACTATTCGCTTTAGAACCTTAAAATCAAGAATAAGCAAATACCGCTGTCATTTGGTGAATCGCTTTTATTTTTCAATAGTTGTCATACTTAAAACTAAGATGAGAAATTCTATAGTTGTATAATTTGCATTTCCTGTTTTTAAACTTCGTTTTAGCTGAGACCTCAAAACAAATCAGTGTTAGAATTGGCAACTACACCAATAGCTGCCATATATCTTGCCAACGAAAGGCAAGGAAAAATATAGAGAAAGTGGCCACGGGGTCATGGATACCATCGGCAGATTCAACCGTGTATTGCAAAACACAACTTTTAAGTTTAAGACCTTGATCTCAATTTCTAAATAGCAAGTTTTTGACATTGATCTGCTGACAGCAGTATCTTTTCTGCATAACTGGAACAATACTCTATATGTGTCTATTTAAAAGTAATACCCGTTAGGCTTTATAAGTTCACACTGCAAAGTTATAGGAAAAAAAATAAATCTAGAAATTACCAATATCGCTATATATTATAATTTCTGGCGCTAGCCAAACCCGGGCACTTGACTCAGGAGTGTGACCGACTCATGTTTAAGACAATGCCAAAGAAACACGATATACCAAATAAAAATGTATTAGACAAGTGATTAGCAAGATATTAGAATTAAAGGAAAACTTTGAAGTCAAGTGTTGACGGACGTCCACGCGTTGTCACCAAACAGTCAATGTGTGACTTTTCGTTATGTGTCACTTTTTGTGTGACAGCCATTTAAAAGGCTATTTGTTCTCAAGCATTTAGCGTTAAATTGATAGAATGTATGACGAAAAAAAAACTGCAAGTGACTGTTTCGCAATAATTCTATAGAAACCAGTTAACAATCATTTCTTCGGCCAAGACAGTCAGAAGGACAAACAGAAGGAAGAAAAACAGACACAGGACGAAAACTACATACAGCTCATCATTCTTCTCAGGTCGGAGGAAATTATCAAAATATTCCTAACGGTTTGAAAATTATGTCCATCATCAGCTGGTGACAAATTTGCCTCGGCGAGGCTATTTATATTAAAAAATATTGCATTATACAAATTGGTTAGGTCATGCCAATATACATCTTCATGCCAAAATTATTAAAATATAACTTGCGGATAATATATCTAAAATCAGTTTGTTATTATTTTACCCCGGAGAGGCTATCAATATAAAAAAAATTTCGCATTAAACACTATAATCAATTAGATCTACCTGCAAAAACTTATCAAAATATTTCTTGCGGGTTGAAAGTTTTAACGTTTCTGTTAGTTAGTGAAATGTTTGCCTCGGCGAGGCGAATTATAAAGATATCAGCCTTTAGGAAAACTCATTTGTTAGGTCTTGTCAATCTCACTGCATGCCAAAACTTAACAAAACTAGAATCGCGCAGTCGATGGCACGCCATCGCATATCCCCACGCCACTACATAATCTACTCATCATGCCGTTCGCTTTGATATGTTACACGACCATGTTCTGGAAATTTTGATTTTTGAACCCCGCGGGCCCCAACCCCTGGGTCCACCCCTAGGGGTGTGATCGAAATTCCGAAGGTGTCATGCACTCCCCAGACCAAAGATCTATCAGTTCCCAAAGTTTCAAGTTTCTATCTATAACCGTCTAGGAGGAATTATCCGGTAAGACGGACAGACAGACAGACAGACAAACGTACGTACCTACGGACGGAAGGACGAACGGACGACGAACACCATTACAATAGTCCCACTTTTTCTTTGAAAAGCGTGGGGATAATAATCCTACGGTTGCCTTGGCCAGGCTTCTTGTGAAGAAAGCAGGCATTATGATGAGGCCTAATTGGTCACTGATGAGGCCTAATTGGCCGAAACTAGCTAGTCTGGCACAGAAAACGTGTACATTCCATATTTTCCAGTTCTGTGGTGTATTCCTTGCTTCCGCAGCATAACCCTTTCAAGAACATATTAGACGGTCTTGTCAATATACATCTGTTTGCCAAATCTTATCAAAATAAAACTTATATACATGCAATCAGTTTGTGAATATTTTGCCTCGGCAATGCCATTTATATAAAGAAATCAGGCATTGAACAGCATTGTTGACTATATCTTATCAATATATATATATCTGTTTGCCGAAAAATTGTATAAAATATCTCTAACGGTTTGAAATTTAAACGGCGGTGCAAGTTAGTGGAAAATTGCCTCGGTGAGACTATTCATAAAGAAATCAAGCATTAGACAATCTCACTGGTAAGGTCTTGTCAATATGTATCTGCATTCAGTTTCTGAAAATGTTGACTCGGCCAGACCAGAAATCTGGAATTAGACTACTGGTGGTGATGCTTGACGTAGTCTTGGACCTGCCTTCTTGGTTCTGGCTGGGGGCTTGACTGCGCAGAAATTAACGTCAAACGACAGTGACACTCTGGTGCTGAAGGCCTGTGGTCACCTCAGGAATCCCATAAAGTCGGCATGACTTCAAGAAAGCCACAAGTGGCTCCGGAAGTACTCTTTCATAGATACAGACATGTTGTGATATCGATCTGAACTAGTTGCCCAAGAGCTGAACAGAGAATAATGATGATGATGTCACTGCTATGTTCGTTCGTCCAGGGTCGAGCGGACAGAACTCCATAGCTCCACAGCGAGACGTTAGTTATGTGCTTCTGGGCTGCGAATCGCGACAGTCTGTCCAACAAGAGTTAATCGCGTTGGACTGCCTGTGCCCTACCGAGTAAAGAGAAGCACTGCCAGTTTTAGAAATTTTGAATGCCAGTCTAAATTGAGACAAAAATGTAGAGTAATCAGTGACAAATCAGTTGCAGATCGCGATTTCTCTACTGTGCTCGAGAGCAGAAAGTAGGCCAACCGTGCCCTCTTTTGGGGCCGCGCGATTTTGGCCATCGGACTCAGGCTGCAAATGGAGCATACCTTTGCAAGTTTCCATACAGAAACAAGCGGTTAGTGGTCCAGGAAGAAGACTTATCGCAAAACAGAAATGGAGGCAATCATCAGGAATCAATACAATTCACAACTCCAAGTCCTATTCCCAACCAGCAGGCAGGATGTGTGTGCAATGATCCAGATGTTGGTACAAGCCCTCAGCATCTCCTACCGGCTTGGTAATGCAGAAGTGCTGCTTGTAGAACCACCAAGTTCCTGGGACGAACTCATCCATCACCGCATCCGATGACCTCGACCCATACAAAATGCCGTTCTCTAAATGTGACTGTGGCCTAATGTGTACACGAACTTGCAGCACACTATACCATGCCTAGGCGCCCTCATTAACTTAGATACGAGCATTTAACAACAACTTTAGTCTGCCTTAGCAATCAAATTTATTTCCGCGCAGAGTGCTTGTTACTATTATTTCGAGTAGTGGTTTTCAGTTACTGGATATCAGTGTATTACATGTTACTGCAACGAATTTGGGATTACAGGGATTACATTAGTTTTCTTATTTTTGTTATAAAACGTAGGTCGTGTTACGCGTTTGAACGACGCTAACAAGGAACAATATATATGTATTGGATCCGTGCCACCCATAAGAAAGATTAGTTATTCCCAGCAGGCACATGACGTCTATACAACGCCGTGCCAACGTCATGCCAGTAAAACTGATTATACTGACACAGAAACTGTAGTGACTTTCAGCCTCAGCAATTGATTCCCCAAGGCTGATAAAACACCTTTTTCTCGTTGGAGAAGATAAAGCTGATTACTTTCCTTTCCATTGCATTCTCACTGTATATCAAAAATTTTGGTTTGCTCTTCCTGCTGGTGCCATTGGTATTATGCTTTCTGTGATGTCGCCTTTTCTGGCCATCTTCATTAGAATATACCGGTCCCGATAGCTCAGTGGTAGAGCGTCTGCTTCGGGGATGGGAGGTCGCGGGTTCGATCCCCGGCCGCGCAATACCAAAGGCGTAAAAAAATGGTACTAGGAGCTCCATTGGCTGACGCTCACATTATCAGGGAAGATTAATAAGGCAGGTAAATATTTGTTAAAAGATACTTTGTTTGTCGCAATACAAGCTTATGCTATTTGTTTCGGATATGCGACGTTAAATAAAGCTCCTTTATCTTAATCTTTATATTTATTTCGCTTTTTGTCAGTTTAAATATATTGTAAATCAGCGTCACGGATACGAAAATTGCGTTGCCAGGCGGTTCAACAATTTGCGGAAGCTGGAATTAGGATACATTCAATTACAGATATGTTGTGCCGCTTGCTAGCGTAAGTCAAGCTTTTTTTGAAACCTCATGCTTGTAAACGGTAACTTTCATTTATGGTCATTTCGCCAAATAGACACACTACATAGAAAAACTGAAGTATCCCTGCATATTTTTGACTGGTTCACATTGTTTCTTCAAGTTGAATATGATTGCAAATAGCAAATTATAGCGAGAAGTCTGCATTTGAGCGAAAATGCTTCAAATTCCACATAATCACTGTGAAAGGTCCTGAGGGACCTTTCCAATGACGTTGATGCATTTAATTTTTCCGTGTTTCTGCTTTGGCATGCGGATTGTGGGTACTCGTTAGAACGGCCTCACGCAGTGATACTGTTCTAACGTGTGGGCGCGGTCCTTATTCTGGGCAGAAGTAGGGAACAATGGCAAACTTTTGCACCGTCATTTTCAGCCATTACATTTATGGTAACGCATTGGTTGTTTGCGCAATGACGTTCTAAGGGACAATTTCAATCATTTAAAAGTAATGTTTCTGTATTTTATTTGTACATGTATAAGCTCGTTTCTTTAGTGTAATAGTTTTGTCTTAAATGTAGTAAGCTTTGGTGCACTGAGGTTATATCAGTCCCACCACGTGTATTCGGCCGCAACGTCGTGACGTAAAATTGACGTTGTCGTCATGATCGTTGACGTCGAATATACGTTGATATAACGCTCGCTTGCCCGCTCCTAGTGATCTGATATGCAGGTTTCCCGTGCAATTAGGGGTGGCTTTCATTTATCGCATTTGTCAAAGGTCAAATTATCTTGAAAGTTTCACAACCCCCCATTTGCGCGGGCATGGCACCACACATCAGGGAGAGAATTTGAAAAGTTGAGGTTAGCAGAGATTATTATGAGATGTTCGTTAATTTCAGACATCTACAAGGGCTTTATGATCTACCAATGGCCTGTGGCCCGTAGCAGCATCTAATCTACTACTTCGTCAAGCAAAGAGGGTGATCCATACTTAGAGAAACGAATCTAACATGAAGGACGTATCTCCAACATGAAGGTCGCATACAGTCGTATGAAGGACGTATACATGCGTCGTGTATAATTTCAGAGATCTCCTTAAACGTGTAGAGTTCAAAAAATGAACACATAAATTCCATTCCTGAAACGGAAACAGATAAGGAATAAACTTATTGCTCCTAAGAGCATTATGCGCATGGCCATACGTAACTGTTGTTTCCATAAGTGTGAGTGTGTGTTGTGTACTGTTTTATTGAAGTGACATTGTAAATAAATATTTATTACTTGGACCTTGTTCTTTCTCGATTAGACCACCCCTCGTCTATCTTGACGCACGCTGCCTTTGGGTGCGTGTGAGGCTGAACTGAGCCACAGGCCAGCTCAACCTACCACTCACCGGAAGTCACGTGACATTCAGAAGTGAAAAAAAAATATTTCTTCATAACATGCAAGATAGCTGGAGTCTTCCCAATGAAGTGCCCATTCAATTAAATCAGACTTGAAGCACAAAAACGTCTGGATTTCAATTTATTTAAAACTTCATTAAAATTTTTTTATACACCAAAAGAGATTTCCACCCGATCTGTCGTAAGGGCGAGGATTGTGGCCACGTAAAATCGATTTAAGCCCCCCAGTGGAAATCTTCCACTGACCGTTCCAAGGCGGCTTTTCTATGGCGATTAATTTATGTTGTTGTTTGTTACTTACTGTGTGTACCACTTGTGTCTATTGGTTTTGGATGGCCATATGGCCATTTTGTGGGAGCGAGGATTGTGGCCACGTAAAATCGATTTAAGCCCCCCCCCCCCAGTGGAAATCTTCCACTGACCGTTCCAAGGCGGCTCTTCTGTGGCGATTTATTTATGTTGTTGTTTGTTACTTACTGTGTGTATCACTTGTGTCTTTTGGTTTTGGATGGCCATATGGCCATTTTGTAGGAAAGTAACTGTCCTTATGGCCTTCCTTTGTTTAGGTTTCCATTATGGTCTGGTCGCTAAATGTTTGTATCTCTTTCCCTTTGGTGTCTTTTATGGGTGGAGTAAGTTAATTGTATCAATTCCTGATCTTTGTTTTACTTCTACTTTATCGCAATGTTTTAACACATGTTTTTGATGGCAGTTAAACATGACGTTTATAATAGAGAGAGTTCAGTGGTGATAAAAGAGCTTGAATTTGCAATAAAACGTGCTTTGTATGGTCTTTTATGAAGTTTAGGTAACCAATATACGTAGGAAGCTTGTCATGGCCTTCCGTCACACAGGCAGCAAACTTGGTGGCTGAATGACAAACGTTGTCATCAACTAAAGCCCTCTCTACAGCTAAGGGCCGCAGTTCATACGCCTTAGTACCACGAAGTTCTTGCTGAAGAGTGTTAACATAGTGAAGCCGTCAAACAACGACCACATTGTTAGCGGCCTTATCTGCTAGAACCAAACAAACTTCTTATGAAATTCTTCAATACCTAGTTTAAGGTGACGTAAAGACGTCTTCGATTTAGGAGGTAATAAGTTGGTACTTTGAGAACAAAACGAAATGCGTTTATTTACTAATTTCTGTATGCTAAGTTTCCATTCTTTCAGGGCTTTATGCTCAACATACTCTTGTTTACACCATTGATTACAAAATTCATTCAAGGCAGCAGCAATTTCACCTGTACATTATGAAAATCAATTTAGGAAGGAAATCGATATTTCGGTCCTTTAGAAATTATATTGCGTATCCTAAAATCAAGAATAATTTTTAAATTGCGTGTAATTATAATATTTTTAAATTGCCAATAATAATATGACCAGCAGCAGGATGGCAATACACTGAGTTTTTACAATCAGGAGTGTGAGTGTCAGTATCAAGATCAGAAACAAATCTATTGAAATTAAAAATGATAGATCCGACAGGGTTTTGTTGTATTTTATATCAAATTATGAGTGTTTCAGTATTTTGAAAATTAGCAAGAATGGATGAAATCACCGACCTGTCCCGGAAGATAGTATTTAAATCTATAAAATCCAAACCCTTATTAATGAAGGATATTTAAATGTAATGACGTTTAATAAATTTCGTGATCGATGAAAGGACGAAGAGCATGCTGAGTATAACCTCTAGTTAAAAGAGCAGCAACGTATAACTGATGAGATCTATCGTAGAATGTAATCGCCTCGGTGTCCAGAATCCGTATTGCAGAAATGGGTAAGGAACATAGAAAAGTAGTCTCTAGATTGTAAAATAAAACATATGGCACGAATGGGGCTCGAACCTATGACCTCCTGCTTATCAGACAGGTGCTCTACCAACTGAGCTAAAGTACCTGGAGAGGGCTGTTTTGATATTTTTGCTTTAACTATCTTCGATTTATTTCGGCTTTCTTTCTTTTTTTTCGAATGGACTTAGTTGATATATTAACAACCACTGAATCAAAATTCGTTAGCCGAATAGGTCGATGATAAAAAATGGGCTAATGACATGTCCGAATTTGCTTCATGGGTGAATCTTTCTAAAAATACTCCATTCTTTTCCCCGCTACCTGTCATCCGCATCTCGACTTGCTTTTTCAATAGCTCGATTCACGCCGGGCAAGATTTTCTCTAGAGTCCTCCACTGTCTCAAGTTCAAAGGAATACCGCGAATGGTAGCCGTTCGTTTTAAGAAGAGACGAATGTCGAGAACGATGTCGCCGTCTCTGTTGCACACCGAGACTATGACATTGTCCGTTAGATAAAATTGTTCCAAATACGAGCAAGCCGTCTGGTTAGCTTCCACTTTGACATGGTAATCCAAGGGAGGGTCTTGACTCCAGTCGATACTAGCCACGACAAATATAGGAGAGGAAAGCGCAATAACGATAATACCAATAACGGTTATCCATTTGACGGCTGTAATAGGACGCCGCAGCTGTTTTTGTTGGACGTAGTAAGTTTGTTCTTGAATGCTCGTCATGGATTTTGAAGGCCGTGCTCCTCTTTCAAACAGTAGATAAACCGGTTTGCGGCTTCTTTAGCTTCGAATCGCAACTTGTAATTGGGTATCAGATATTTGGCTGTGTATTCGTGACAGAGGAACAACAAAGTCAGAATCATAATGAACACGTCAAATCGTGTTCTTACGTCCTATCATTTATGATATGTAAACGATGAAAGCTCTTAGGGTACGAGTTTCTGATACACTTTCAATAGTCGGCGAGCGGGGCACTGTCAATCCGTTTTGTTAAACTCTCTTATTCTGATGTTAAGATGTAAAATGAACTTAACCTCCATCTCAAAGATCCCACTGACTGTTTACAGCATAAGTATTATAGGTCGGTTATTAATAGCAACCAATCAAAATATGTCGTAGCCATATTAAAACAAAGGCCTTTATCCATTAGAAGTTATTGTCTGTTAGAATGGCGTAGATCTCTCATCGGGTATGTCGTTTTAAGCTTTTTATTAGGGTTTGAAGCAGTTTGTTTGCGTTGTGTATGTATGTATGTATCTGTGTTATATGTGTGTGTGTATGTGAGTGTGTGTGTATGTGAGTGTGTGTGTATGTTAGTATGTGTGTATGTGTGTGTATGTATGTGTGTGTGTATGAGTGTGTGTATGTGAGTGTGTGTGTATGTGAGTGTGTGTGCATGTGAGTGTGTGTGCATGTGAGTGTGTGTGCATGTGAGTGTGTGTGCATGTGAGTGTGTGTGCATGTATGTGTGTGTGCGTGTATGTGAGTGCGTGTATGTGAGTGCGTGTATGTGTGTGTATGTGAGTGTGTGTGTGAGTGTGTGTGAGTGTGAGTGTGTGTGAGTGTGTGTGTATGTGAGTGTGTGCATGTATGTGAGTGTGTGCATGTATGTGAGTGTGTGCATGTATGTGAGTGTGTGCATGTATGTGAGTGCATGTGCATGTATGTGAGTGCATGTGCATGTATGTGAGTGCGTGTGCATATGTGTGAGTGCGTGTGCATATGTGTGAGTGCGTGTGCATATGTGTGAGTGCGTGTGCATATGTGTGAGTGCGTGTGCATATGTGTGAGTGCGTGTGCATATGTGTGAGTGCGTGTGCATATGTGTGAGTGCGTGTGCATATGTGTGAGTGCGTGTGCATATGTGTGAGTGCGTGTGCATATGTGTGAGTGCGTGTGCATATGTGTGAGTGCGTGTGCATATGTGTGAGTGCGTGTGCATATGTGTGAGTGCGTGTGCATATGTGTGAGTGCGTGTGCATATGTGTGAGTGCGTGTGCATATGTGTGAGTGTGTGTGCATATGTGTGAGTGTATGTATGTTTGTTTGTATGTATGTTTGTTTGTATGTATGTATGAGAGTGCGTGTGTGATGCTGATTCATTTTTCGCATTACGTTAACATACCCGTGCGACATTTTTCACATCTCCAAATATGGCGACATTTTTATGAAAATCCATGATATTTTTCTTTTTTAAACTGCAAACATAGGTTGTGGGTACTCGTTAGAACCGCCTCTTTGTGGTCTTGGAGCATAAATAAGAAAAAATAATGTACACCCAGATTTCTCCATAAAAAGAGGGGGTGTTCACGTGATGAGATCTATTAGTTCATCACCAATACTTAGTACACCTTTCAAATGAGACGTAACGTGTCAGTTTCGAGCCATTCTATAGAGAGTTAAAAGCGATTTCACGCATTTTGGTCACGGTCCAATGATTTCGTCGCGTGAGTCTCCTTTAGACGATTCGTTTGATACCCAGATCACCCAAATCGGTTCAGGCGTAAGGGAAATAGAGCCATTTAAAGCGTACCAAAAGGGAGATAATCTGAACCACTAAGGGAGACAATTCGACCACAGTTGAATAATTTCATCGTGTAGGTCTCCTTTAGACGAGTCCAAACACGACCCCCTTCGGATAAAATCTAAGGCCGTTTGGTTTCGCAAACACTGTAGATCCGGATCAGACGCCGCAAATCATCTGATCAGTGTGTAAACTGTAAACCGCAAACAAAGTCCGAATTTTATATCAATAATAATAATAATAATAATAATAATAATAATAATAATAAGAATCGACCTTATTTATAGAGGGTAACACATTTAGTAAACTAGTACTAATCTTCCATGTGGCCCTCTTTTCCTGGGTATAAACCAGTACTAAGCAATGTGGATAAAGTCTCTTGCTCAAGGAAACAACACTTGCCGCTCGTAGGGTTCGAACCCGGCACCTCTCGATCCCGAGGCCAATACTTTACCACTGCACCACAGCGCTCCCACGGCTCATCATAAAAATCACCGATTTTGCGGGCAAAGTATTGTATAAATTTAATCGCGTTCGTAAAACTCTTAGAGGTGTGCTGCTAATAAAAGCTCCACTTGAGAATATAACATTTAGGGATTAGGCTTTTGTTTTCAAATTTTAGTACCCCTCCTGATCCTTAGTTTTGTGAAGAGACCGCGTTTACACGCGGGCTGATCGGTCTTATATTGTCGCTAAAGTTTTACCTTTATAAGTTTTTTCCGGTCGCCGGCCAAATACCTGTATCGTATCACTAAAAGTCAATGTACCGTGAATGAACCTTCAAGCGCTAATCACAACTAGAAGATGACATTTTTTCTTTGTTTGGGTTCAGCAGTCCTGCTAATGGCAGGTGATTCGCGTTAATAATGTACCCTTAAATTAATAAAATAGAACGATTTTCCGTGGCACGTAGTTTTAAGCGGCGCATTTCATTCTAAAAGTGCCAAACCTACTAGCAGATGTAGCCTTGAATCAAACAAACATATCGTCTGCTATGCGATTTTCCGTGTTAAGTGGACAAGCGCATTTCAAGCTAAAACCCATTAGCAGATGACATTTTCGCAAGTTGGTTTTGAAAGACAAACACACCTATTCAAACATGTTTACGACAAAACATATATAAAAAATCTGATAAAAGTGTTCGATATCTCAAAACATAGATTGTGGGTACTCGTATAACAACACAGTACTTGTCACATTTTTTTGTATAAAGGAGAGATAGATAGATAGATAGATAGATAGATAGATAGATAGATAGATAGATAGATAGATAGATAGATAGATAGATAGATAGATAGATAGTAGGTAGCTATATCGACCCCCGCCCATCGGGGCTTGAAGAAATAGATGCTTCCACGAACCGCGCACTGGAAAAACGCTTAGCCCAAGAAAAGCGGTGCGAATCGGCCCGTCCATAAACCCTACTTTCAGGGCTTGTCGTTTCATCTCGGGCTCTACAAAATTTGAAGCAAGGTCTTTACAGTGTAATCCTCAAAATTTGAAGCAAGGTCTTTACAGTGTAATCCTCAAACAAAGTCCGAATTTTATATCAATCATCTCGTGGCTACAATACAGTATGCATCATAAAAATCATCGATTTTGTCGGCTAGGTATTGTATGAATTTAACGGCGTTCGTAAATCCCTTTTGGTGGATGCCAAAGCTTTTGTTTTCACATTTTAGTGCATCTTCCGAACAATAGAGACGGAGCAGCTGGGTTTTGAAGAGACCTTTTGTTTCAATTTTAGTACCTTCTTCGAACAATAGAGACGGATTTTTATTCCGAGGTCACCGAGCAGCTGGGTTTTGAAGAGACCTTTTGTTTAAATTTAAGTGCCTTCACCAAACAATAGAGACGTAGCAAAGGTCATCCAATATGGCCGACGCGCTGACGCGTCGTGACGTAATCCCCGCGCATGCGCAGTCCGTGACGCCAAAGCGCCGCCTTTACTACTCTTGAATGAGATATTGTCGTGATGACCATTCAGAGCAAGTGTGATGATAATTGGTCCAAAACTGTGGCCTCTAGTGTGTTCACATGTATTTTCTATGTTTTGACTTCTGACCTACTTTCTTGCCTGACATGACCTATATCCGTATCTGACTAAAATATTGTAAACGTGATCATTCTGTACAAAAATGATTGGACTGAAATTGTGGCCTTTAGAGAGTTCATATGTTTTTTTCTATGATATGACCTACTTTTTAATCATGACCCATATTCGAACTTGCTCGAGATATTGACAAGATGATAGTTCTGAGTAAGTGTGATGATGACTGGAACAAAACTGTGGAATCTAGAGTGTTAATATTTGTTTGTTTGATTTGAGGTTTACCGTCCCCGTCAACACTGTAAATGTCATTTTGGAGACGTTCCTCCCAATTTTGTAAGACTTTTACTCGACATTGAAATGAAATATCATCTCAAGCCCTGCCGCCCGATTAAACCAATATGATTTATAAGCATGGACGGGCCGACTCGCACTGCTTTGCCTGGGCAGACTAAGATCCTCTAAGCGGGTTACCAGTACTCTTGTGCGGGTCTGTTTCAGCTCTGCGTGGAAGCATCATGCAGCCAATATTTTTCTCCAAGCCCCGAGGGGCGTGGGCCTCGTGTATATTTGATACAGGGGCTTCCAACGGTTATGCGCCAGCGCATGACAAAACGTACAATTAGACATGTGCGCCCAACGAAGACTCAGATCCGCTTGCGCATCCCCTCAATCTGATCAGAGTCTTCGTTGTGCGCACTAAGGATACCTAATGGCCCAATCCCCCTTGATGCAGCAGGAGAAGTCTCTGGTTAGACTATATGGATGCGCAGGCTGCTCTGACTTTACGCTGTGTGTACAAGTCTTATTGTTGGCTTTATCATGCGCTGGCTTCTATCATCTTTCTGTTGTTCTTGCAACAGTAAAGTGTTTTTGTTTCTTCCATTCATTGTTCTTTTTCCCTTTTGTCCTTCACTTTTATAGTCTCTTCTAACTTATATTTAATTCCTCTTTTATCTGGGTGACGACGCAAAAGGACACATAAGTAGAAGTAAAACAAAGATCAGGAATTGATACAATTAACTTATTCCATCCATAAAAGACACCAAAGGGAAAGAAATACAAACATTAAGCGACCAGACCATAATGGAAACCTAAACAAAGGAAGGCCATATGGACATATAAGACTTAATGTGTTGTTAAACATCAACAAAATAAATCAACCCCTTGTAACGTGTACATAAAACTACAGTAACACCTACGACATACAGTATGATTAACCTCCTTATATCCACCTTCTATCTTTTTATTCCAGTTTTATCAGCAGAGTCTACGTCTTCATTGTAATGAACATTCCTGAAAGCCTCAATTTATATAGAGTACTAGAAATGCGTCCACAGGACACGGATGCCACCGCCTGAAAATATGTCTATGTTTGTAATTATCCATAGAAAGTTACTGACGGTATTGAAGTTGTGAATTCTTATTCACATTTGACTTCTTATGAATCACCTTGACCTTGTAGGTACGGACCTGGGTTTTGCACGTGACACATCGTCTCATGATGGTTAACATTTCTACTAAGTAACTTCAAAATCCATCCAGAAATAAGTAAGTTATTGACTGCGTTTAAGTTTCGGACCCTTTTTTTGACATTTTATCTCGAAGTATGACCTTGACCTTGGACGTACGGACTTGCGTTTTGCACGTGACACATGGTCTCATGATGGTTAACATTTCTACAAAGTCGTTTCAAAATCGTTCCAGAAATAAGTAAGTTATTGACTGCGTTTAAGTTTCGGACACTTTTTTTTATCTTTGATCTCTAATAATGACATTGACCTCGTACCTATGTTTTGCACGTGACTCATCGTCTAATGATGGTTAACATTTCTACAAGGTTTTTCCAAAATCCATCCAGAAATAAGAAAGTTGTTGACTGCGTTTAAATGTCGGACGGCGGACGGACGAATAGACGGATAGGGGAAACGTTATATTATGCCCTTCCACGATTCTTCGAATGGCGGGGGCATAAAATGGGGTTCACAGATATATACACTATTTTGACCGGACATATTTTGCTAAAATCATAGAATGTGTGCATTCTTTAGTGGTCAAAAACTTGCGGTTGGATTCGATTTGGCGATTCTAAAGAGCACCCATAATCTATGTTTGAAGCAGAAGTAAGTAAAACGTAACGCAGGATAGCCAGTATATCCGATTGCAGACATCCCTGTCAATATATTACGCAGTCAAATCAAGTTTTTGTATGGATACCCCTGAAAGGGCATCTTTCATCTGTGCCCATGCATGTTTTTTCTTTAAACTTTGATTATTAATTAGTCAGCATATACAACCTATAAAAATGTATTTATTAAATTATATAAATCAAAGTAGGACTCGGGAGGCCATCCTGACTGACTCCCTCCATGTGCTGACATTTGTCTCTAAATGAGTCTGTCTTAAATCATATGTTTTATGTAGTTCCAAGATGTGAGGACTGGCTTGAATTTGAATGCACAACGCCATAGGCATTCTTTTGATACTATAAAACATTTTGAATTAATTAAAGTTTATATTTTCTGAGAAAATAATTATAAAAAATCTCATTTTTAATTAAAATGTTAAAAAAATTATCTAAATTCAATTCCTTAGATAAATATGTTATAGTCTTTGTCAAGATTTCATTTTACTAGGAAAACTTGCCATATGTTTCCTCTGTAGCTAGGCAAAATTTTATGAAAATCCGAAAGCGGTAACTCTGTAATTTTACACTTTTCATGGATGTAGGTCGTTTCTGCAGAAACTACTGTTTTATTGAAATCATCCAAGAATTTACAAAAAGGCATTGCCCTCAAACTTCTTAACACTTATCTTATAAAAATGAGATGAGTCAAATCAAAATGAATACATCTTGAGCTGATCTAGCTAAGAAACCATTAAAACATCATGGATTATTGGTATTTGCCTTTCATGTGTACACTATGTCTTATCCAAAATAGTAGATAGTAAAACACTAAATCAAAAGGTATTCTAATCAACAAATTAGGCTTAACTAATCAAGTTTTTGTATGGATACCCCTGAAAGGGCATCTTTCATCTGTGCCCATGCATGTTTTTTTTTCTTTAAAATTTGTATATTAATAACTTAGCATATACAACCTATAAAAATGTATTTATTAAATTATATAAATCAAAGTAAGACTCGGGAGGCCATCCTGACTGACTCCCACCATGTGCTAGCTAAGAAACCATTAAAATATTCTGACTGACTCCCTCCATGACGGCTCCAACGTAAAGGCTTATTGAGAATTAGAGAGATCTAATTCAAGGTAATGTTGGTTGGTGCCTGATGCTCTGTCCCTGATCGGGCCCATCAGAGTCTAACTGTTGGTTTTCTTTTGTTCCAGCATTTCAGTGGTTTCTTGCTGTCGAGTCCTCACCGTTGTCTCACCTCTGTGGTTCTTTGATTTTTTTTTGTGTTCACGGAGATGTTGCACTGATGAGTTAAGCGACCAGACCATAATGGAAACCTCAACAAAGGAAGACCATAAGGACAGTTACTTTCCCACAAAATGGCCATATGGCCATCCAAAATAAAAAGACACAAGTGATACACACAGTAAGTAACAAACAACACCATTAATAAACCGCCACCGAAGAACCGCCTTGGGACGGTCAGTGGAATGATTTCCACTGGGGGGCTTAAATCGATTTTACGTGGCCACAATCCTCGCCCTTACTTCCGTCGCGATTTAGACAAATAATTTGTTCAGTCCGCATGAAGGCCTCGTAACTCATCAGTGCAACATCTCCGTGAACACAAAAAATCAAAGAACCACAGAGGTGAGACAACGGTGAGGACTCGACAGCAAGAAACCACTGAAATGCTGGAGCAAAATAAAACCAACAGTAAGTGTTCAATGCTTTCATAGAATAAAGGATTAAGCAGGCACAAATTGGGCCCAGAACAGAAGTCGTAGTTCTAGTTAATGGACATGAACATACTAAGTTATGGTATATATGTGGCTAACTGTTGAAAGAGATCATTTTCAGAACCAACCAAATTTCAAATCTTATTAGAAATGAGATAGCTACTCACAGATTGAACAATCATTATCACCAGTTTAAATGCTTCTTGATATCTTACATAATTATGTTTTGTAATGACTGTAACAACTGCTGAAATAGGTAAATGAAGTGAAAATCCTATACAAATACACAGACAACATAATCATGATCACATAAGTTTTGGAACACAGACAAAAGTACGATCGTTTGATTTCTAAAAGCAAATTTATTAAAAGGACCTTGGAATATAACTTCAGGAAGCCGTTTGGTTTCGTTCATAGGGACTATACAAAAAGATAGAATGGCTAGTGCCTAGTGTAGATACAAATACTGAAAACCGTTTAACGGGTACTAATGTCAAGGAAAAGTAATCTCAAGTGTTATTGGTTGTCCCTAGAGTAAACCTTTCTTTTTGAATAGACAGTTAGGGATAACCAAACATACAAACAAAAGTTGGACTTGAGAGTCATTTATCTCAAGTCGGATAACAAATCTCACGAAATCTGAAGCAACATCTAAAATGACTGGTATGTTGTTGATTTAAATATTCACTACTAACAAATTAGACAAGACAGACAGAAAGAAAACTATGCACATGATTTCATGGGTGCGTTGGATGACGTTTGTCAACAAAATCTTTGCGGTATAGTTCTGTAGACAAAATAGTTTGTTTTGGCATGGCGTTCAAAAGGGGGCACATTTACCGAACTGGCTGTTTTGAAATAATACTTATAATTATGATATGAACTACTAACACAAACCAAACTATACTATAGCCATCCAAATTTAAAGCAGTAGTAAAGTATTATTAAACAGCATGACCGAAACATGGTAATCATATAATGTCACATTTTGCTGAATATGCACTATCTGTATTCAGTCTGTTAAAACACAATGTTACCGGTCCTCAATTTCCGTGAAAGGGGGAGTTCCAGCCTATAGTATATTTCCATAGGGTTCTGCCCACGCACAGATTTTCATGAGATTGTGCATAATTACTGCTTGGTAAATGACTATTCACTATTTAGCTATTTCACTCTTATATCTGCTATCGTTATAAATCTACAATATTTTGTTTATGTCCACATCTGAAAGTAGGGGTACCCCCAAACTAGTGTATATATACATTCCACCTTTTGATGTTTTGGAGTTATTTTGTTCTCAGGCATCACTGTAGTCATGTGTGATTATCTTTGTATCACATTTTGCATTGTTTAGGCAAAGTTCGATACACCATGCTCAATTTCATATGGAGCAGACCCCAGAATTCACAACCATAAAATCTTTCGGAGTATGTTTGACGTTTGATTTCACACTGTTGCAGTTCTTGTCACCCCATCATTTTAATATGAAAATTGACCATATATATGTAGAACATTTTATCAAACTTTCTTGAAAATCGGAGACCGGTAACATACCGCATTTGAACATTGAATAGTAATGGTCAGAGTTTTGAATTGTTTCAAACCATTTGTAGATATCATATGGTGCGACATTTTCAATAAAACAAATTGCTCGCCAATATGTAATAAACATGAATATATGTATGTTTATATGATGGTGTATAGTATGAGCTCATATATAATCAGCATTTGTATCAATTATGATGCCCTGATGAACACCAAAAACACAATTCATTTCGAGCTTTCGTTAACAATTCAATCATATCTTATTTAAAAAAATACTTCATTTTAGAACAAGCGTTTTTGCATTGATATAATTCTAAATAGAAGTGGAGGCAATGCTGAAGCTTAGTATGACAAAGATTGTTGAAATGGCAAGTAAACTGGATGGTTCTGTAAACCAGACAATTTTACTTGACTCTAATAAGTATGTATTTAACTGATGCAGTGATCTTAAAAAAGTCTGATTGTCATACTGGAATGACACAGGTTGCTTGAATGGCCAAGAATAATGATGTTTGTATTATGTTTCAGCCAGGTACGTCATAATAACACAGACAATATTTTCTGATCTTTTGGCCCACTGTATCCACAGATTACTGTAGACAAAATGGTACTATTGTTTTTGGCTCACTCTAACAATGCCCCTTCAGTCTACTTCAATCGCACTAACTGTCACCTTGTAAGAAAGTTATATTCTTAAATATGATCATCTATGTTCTAAAATATGATCCAGAAAACAAGCAGTTATTTTTGGAAAGCATTAATTAATATAATAGAGAAGACTTAATTCAACGTTCAAACACTTTCACAATTTAAAATAGCAAACAGTACATGTGCTAGCAGTACTTTAGAAAAATTTGAAGCCAGCTGCACTGATTTTGATTCAGCCAATGTGCTAGTGGTACAGCAAACAAGTGATTCGTGCCATTTGTAAATCTTCGCCCCCGTCCATTGGGGCTTAAAGAAATTGATTTGGCTGCATGTTGCTTCCACACAGAGCTAAATCTAACCAAACACGAGTACTGGCGAACCGCTTAGAAGGACTAAGCTTGCCCATGCAAAGTGGAGTGAGTCAGGCCGTCCAATGTATATAAGCCTTGTAGTTTCATAGGGTGGCAGGGCTAGAGATATCATTTCATCTCGATGTCGGGAACAAGTCCCACAAAATTGGTAGCAAATAAAAATTAAAAAAATGAGTTCCTTTAAGAGCAATGAAAACATTCATAAGAAAGAAGATTGGTCATACTACGTAGTTTCGGCTAATAAAGCCTCATCAGTGACCCTGTAATGATCCGGCAAAGAAAGCCAGAGGAAACATACTGCAATTTTGCGAATTTCGAATAGGCAGTCGATTCAAAGACTGATATAAATCAAAATGGACTCCAAATAATTAAAAACCTGTCTAGAATATGAGTCTAAACCAATAATTTCTTTCTGATTTCTCAGAATATTCACGCTGATCTCAAAGGACCAAAAGTAAAATATAAACTGCACTATGGTTGATGTACGGGGAGACGTTTTACGGCCGCCACACGGCACAACACCAGCTGCCGTGAAGGCAAATAAAAATAAAAAAAATGAGTTCCTTTAAGAGCAATGAAAACATTCATAAGAAAGAAGATTGGTCATA
Source organism: Lucinisca nassula (assembly GCA_963580285.1). Taxonomy (NCBI): domain Eukaryota; kingdom Metazoa; phylum Mollusca; class Bivalvia; order Lucinida; family Lucinidae; genus Lucinisca; species Lucinisca nassula. The sequence continues at coordinate 258,493 of CAUZLF010000652.1, forward strand.
CTACGTAGTTTCGGCTAATAAAGCCTCATCAGTGACCCTGACCCTGATCAACATCTCCAAAATGACCTAAATAGTGTTAACGGGGATGTTAAACCTAAATACAAACAAACCATTTGTAAAACCGATGAATACAGAGCCAGAAAACTTAACATAGATAAGGCTACATATGCAAATGGTATTTCAGCATCTAAATACAATATCAGCTATCAAATAAATGTTTCACAGCAACTTGCCTTCCATCTATATCATTTTGGGAAGTGTATGCAAGATGATAAATGTGCAAATAGTTTCAGTGTGACTAGTTATGCATTTGTTTTGAAGACTAAAACATTGCAGCAAACACTTTTGCCTATGTTATAATGAACCTAGAACAAATGCAGAAAATGCTTTTAATGGTCTCACAAAACCTCTGATGTGTGTGTGTGTGTGGGGGGGGGGGGGAAGAGCGACGTGCGAGTCTCTTTGACCAAGTGATGTAAGAAATACCAATACATGGACTGATCAATTATGAGAACAAATCAGAAAATCAGCCTGTCCTTTCACAGATGGTAAATTATTGACTGCTGTTTTATTTTTAAGAGGGAACTGTCAACAATAAAAATAATTAAGGAAACAACAGGATTATTTATTAAGCAAACTCAATACACCATTGTGTATTACTGACATTAATATCTTTGTATTTCGGGTTTAAAAAAGACCAAATAAAATAGGGTAAAAAATATCCACCTTGTCTTATTCCTATTGTGTCATAATATATTTTTTCAGCATAACCGTTTTTGCAATGTTGTAAACACTAACACTCATCGTGATCACTGCATGAGTGCATTATATTTTTCTCTCTTCTGCTAATGTATGTTCTCATCTACTATTTAAAACCCAAACTAAAAAATCATTCTCTGTCGAACAGTGTATTTTTGTTTGTGTGTGTCTGTGTGTGTGTGTGTGTGTGTGGCGGGGGGGGGTGCAGGTGTGGAATTAAGTAAATGCATATGCTAAGCTTTGCATGATAAGGTGACACTATATGGTCATAAAAATACAATAAAAATATACTTGAAGAAAATCTTGTCCCCTGATATTGCAAATGACTTCATCACAAAAATATACCTAAACACATATCTGGCAATCAAAAACAATGTTACCGGTTTCTGATTTTTTTTTAAATTTGTTTGCTATATAGAGGATATATGTGGCCAATTTTATGTGTATTATCTTGGGGTGACAAGATCAGTTACACATCTAACACTTGGAATAAACATTTTACTTTTTATAAATTTTCATGAAAAATTTAAGAAATTTCGTAAATAAATTCATCAGAAAAATTGAAAGACCTAGACACATTTATATTTTTGGTATTATATGAATCCTTATAGAGTTCTGTTGCCAATCAAAGCAACAAAATTTGAAAACAATCGAGCTTGTTGATTTAAGAATGAAAAGTTCACAGGTGTGTATGACCTCTACAGGGGATTACCTCAGGGAGCTCTCCTGAGAACTATAGTAATTAATCAAATAAAACAAAGCTATATATATATAGTTGATAGGCCTAAAGTAAACAACAACTGAAGTTTCAAGAAAATCTGTGCGTGGGCAGATTTGGAACTCCCCCTTTCACCTACATATTTCTAAGATATGTGGGCAGTTTTCATAATAAAATGGTGTCTTGACAAAAATTGCAACATGGTAAAACTGCATATAAAATTGTAATGAATACAAAGCTTGAAGCTGATATATGGGGATACCATCAAAGAAAACTGAATGCCCAGCCACTATTACTAGACATATGGAGCCATTCATAGTATCAACTAACTCATCAATTATGGCTTTAATTCATAAAACATTGCAGCTTTATATATATGAAACTCTGAATACTGTAGACAGGTTTATATCAGAGTACTCTCTGCTGTGATAGAGACTTCTTAAAAATGTTATAGATTTACTGCGGAAATGGCATTTAATAGTGAATGCATTGTAATTATGATGGTTATACCCAAGGCAATTATTGTGCATAATTTCATCAAATTCCAGGCGTGGGCAGAAACCAATGTAAATTTCCTATACCATGAAAGACCCCCTTCAAGCTTTTTATCGAGTAACCTGGGGTTAACAGGGGTAAACCTTACTTTCCGGGTCTCCAGTTTGTATCCAGCAAACTGGACTTAAAAAAAAACAGGGTTGTTCAAAAAGATCAGTAGGGTAACGTGGCCGTGTGGAATAGGGCATTTTAATGTCACCAAAACTGACTATATTCTTTATAAAATGTATTATATTTATCTTATTTCTGCTGAAACATAGATATTAGGCATGCTTTTTGGAACCGGCTAAATGAGACGGATTTAATGAGCACCAAAAATCTATATATAGCCACAGCTAATGTTAAATTTTATAGACGCCATTCTGATTTAATTTCAAAATTCAATATTGGACTTAAATCTCTTCTGCAACAAGGTCTATCGGAACCCGAATTTTATGGTGACTTAGTATATAAATTCAGAAAAATATATAACCGCAATGACTTCAGCACCCAATTTCGTAAAATCATTCTTCGATATAAAAAGATTGGGTACAACATGGATATTATACGACAGACTGCATGCATGGTAGTTAACCCAATCACGGTTGGCAACTTTGCTTCCCTCTTTAATTGCACGCCGGTGGGTCAGGCCTCGGATTCTATGACGGCTCCAGCGTAAAGGCTTATTGAAAATTAAAGAGATAATGTTGGTTGGTGCCGGATGCTCTGTCTCTGGTCGGGCTCATCGGAGTCTAACTGTTGGTTTTCTTTTGCTCCAGCATTTCAGTGGTTTCTTGCTGTCGAGTCCTCACCGTTGTCTCACCTCTGTGGTTCTTTGATTTCTGTGTTCACGGAGATGTTGCACTGATGAGTTACGAGGCCTTCATGCGGACTTAACAAATTTTTTGTCTAAATCGCGACGGAAGTAAGGGCGAGGATTGTGGCCTCGTAAAATCGATTTAAGCCCCCCAGTGGAAATCTTCCACTGACCGTTCCAAGGCGGCTCTTCTGTGGCGATTTGTTTATGTTGTTGTTTGTTACTTACTGTGTGTATCACTTGTGTCTTTTAATTTTGGATGGCCATATGGCCATTTTGTGGGAAAGTAACTGTCCATATGGCCTTCCTTTGTTTAGGTTTCCATTATGGTCTGGTCGCTTAATGTTTGTATTTCTTTCCCTTTGGTGTCTTTTATGGATGGAGTAAGTTAATTGTATCAATTCCTGATCTTTGTTTTACTTCCACTTTACAGGGGTGTAAATTATTTTTTGGACCTTATCTTGCTCAGAAACATTAGCTGTGGCTATATATAGATTTTTGGTGCTCATTAAATCCGTCTCATTTAGCCGGTTTCAAAAAGCATGCCTAATATCTATGTTTGAGCAGAAATAAGATAAATATAATACATTTTATAAAGAATATAGTCAGTTTTGGTGACATTAAAATGCCCTATTCCACACGGCCACGTTACCCTAATGATCGTTTTGAACAACCCTGTTTTTTTATTTGAAGTTATTAAGGTCATTTTGGAGACGCTGCCTCCTATTGTGTGGGCATATTACCGACACTGGAATGAAATAACATCTTAAGGCCTTCCGCCAAATGAAACCAAAAGGGGTCATTTACACGGATAATCCTACCCGTATCACTTCGCCTGGGCAGGCTAAGACGGTTTACCAGTACTCATGTTCGTGGTCGATTTCTGCGCTGCAAAAAAGCACCAGCCTAACCTATTTCTCTAAGCCCCGATGTGCGTGTGTGTGCCCTAAAGTTGTTAAGATAGCTGTGGTATCAAGGCTGTTCTGAGTGTCTGTGCTGTCTGATCAGAGTGTTTCCTAGTCGTGCAGGACCTGCACTGTAATCTTTACCGCCGAAAAAAAAACATGAACATTTTAAGATTAAAAATATAATACTTTTCTTATTTATGCTCAGAATATAGATTGTTGGTACTCTTAAGAACAGCCTCAACGCCTATATAATTTTGACCCCCCCCCCTTGAACCCCACTTTTTATTTGGTAAAACTGGGGTTTACATGGGTAAACCTTATTTTCTTATTTCTGCTCTAAAATACACGTAGATTGTGAGACGATTTTAACGAATATCCATAATCTATATTTTGAGCAGAAATAATTTTTTTTTTCAATTTTCACCCGAAAAGTGTTGTTTTTAGGGGATAAAATTTACCATGTATTTGAAAAGGCGTGTTTTCGTAATGCTATTCAAGCATTCTGAAGTTAATGAGACTTACACCGAGTCCGACAACGTCAATGAACTGGAAGCTGTTAGTGAAAAACGCCAACCATTAGATAACTGCATCATAACAAAAGTAGAGGCAATGATCGGGAATAGATACAATCAACCCATAGCTCCCATCAGAGACACCAAAGTGAAAGAAACACAAACATGCATCGACAGACCTAATGGAAACACCAACAGCGGAAAGCCAAAAAGACAATTACTTTCCCACAAAATGGCCAATAGGCTATCAAAAGTAAAATAACACAAGCGACACAAACACCTAAAGACAAACCATAACAATAACAAGTCATCGCAGGCGATACAAATCCCCTCGCACTACACGACACAAAATAACCCACAAGGGTTGACGTGGTGTGGTTGGCTGATTGATTCTTTGGGATTTTACCTCATGTCAATCCTTGTGGTTTATTTTGTATTGTCTCCCAGAGATTGGAAGAAAAGAGATAGAAGAAATAGTAGAAGATATGGAAGTGCAATTTCTTTCAAATGTTGGGTATGATTTCAAGCAAGTTCGACTTTCAAGGACCAAGAAAAAACATTGTCAACACTCTAGTGCCTATATTAATTAAAGGATTTTAATGTAAGTTAATACAAATAATGGTTTTGATAATATATTGAGCAAGTGCAACTTTCAGGTCACTGCAATGTCAGTGTGGCTATTCTTTAGCAAAAAATAAAATAAAATAAAAATGACATTTTTCTAGGCCTACATTTATTATTGATATAAATGTCACTTCCCATCTTTAGGAAATTTGACTTTCAGGGTCCTTGGCTTCAGGTCAAGGTCACTGTGTCCATCTTTAGAAAACGTTTATATGATTGTTGTATCACATCACAATAGAAATATGTTCTATAAAAGGGCTTTCCTTTGGAAGCAAGGAATACACCACAGAAGTGAAAAATATGGAGTGTACATGTTTTCTGGGCCAGACTAGCCAGTTTCGGCCAATGAGGCCTCATCAGTGACCCTCAGATATTTTCAAAATTCACAATGGAATCAATGATTCCAAAGGACAAGAAAATATAATCTGCACTATGATGTAGGGCAGGGAGACGTTTTACCGCCGCCACACATTCCCACACACCAGCTGTAGTGAAGTTAAATATGTTCTATAAAAGGGTTATCCCTTGGAAGCAAGGAATACACCACAGAAGTGAAAAATATGGAGTGTACATGTTTTCTTGGCCAGACTAGCCAGTTTCGGCCAATTACACCTCATCAGTGACCCTCAGATATTTTCAAAATTTCACAATGGAATCAATGATTCCAAAGGACAAGAAAATATAATCTACACTATGATGTAGGGCAGGGAGACGTTTTACCGCCGCCACACATTCCCAATAGTAAGTCTGTGAAATAAAAAGCCCTGTAGACCCTGGTTTATAAAGAGGAAAGGATATTTTCTTGTCCTTTCGGACCATTGATTCCATTGCTGAATTTTGAGAATATTTAGGGTCACTGATGATGCCTAATTGGCCGAAACTAGCTAGTCTGGCCCAGAAAACATGTACACTCCATATTTTCCAGTTTTGTGGTGTTTTCCTTGCTTCCAAAGGATAACCCTTTTTAGAACATATTTACGGAGGTTTACACTACTTGCCTTAGTTTTGCTCAAAAACATAGATTGGGGTTACTTGTTAGAACTGCCTTATTGAGTTGGTTCTAATGAGCATTCACAATGTATGTTGAAAGCAGAAATAAGAGTTATATTTTTAGCAAGTATTTGTCTTTCTGACACCAAGTTGGACACAATTATTTCACATGACACGTTTTCCTCATGAAAACCAAAGAAAGTGTATTAATGAAAAACACCACTTACTATAGGAAAAGTAGAAGTAAAACAAAGATCAGGAATTGATACAATTAACTTACTCCATCCATAAAAGACACCAAAGGGAAAGAAATACAAACATTAAGCGACCAGACCATAATGGAAACCTAAACAAAGGAAGGCCATATGAACAGTTACTTTCCCACAAAATGGCCATATGGCCATCCAAAATTAAAAGACACAAGTGATACACACAGTAAGTAACAAACAACAACATAAATAAATCGCCACAGAAGAGCCGCCTTGGAACGGTCAGTGAAAGATTTCCACTGGGGGGCTTAAATCGATTTTACGTGGCCACAATCCTCGCCCTTACTTCCGCCGCGATTTAGACAAATAATTTGTTCAGTCCGCATGAAGGCCTCCTAACTCATCAGGAAAGACTAGCTGCAGACTGAAGCTCTGTGGCAGAGGCATAATTTCCAGACTTGCTGTACTAGAATGCTACATAGATAGCAACATGGTCTGAGTAGTATTTGAAACATGTTCCAGAAGAAACTGGTTTGACGTGTTTGATATATATATATATATGGTCTAGAATCCCTCCTGATGTTTGTGTTGGTTCTTGAATAAGTTGTTGAAATTCTGGCAGAGTATGAATTATTTTATCTTTTTTTTTGAGGTGCCAGTTAAAATCTCCTAGTAATACAACTGGGCCTGCTGGAAGACACTGAAGCTGACTTTTCAAAGCTTGGAGGAATGACTGACCTTTTGCTGGAGGATTGTACAAGATCATCAATATAGTTGGCTGATCTCTAATTTGTATATGTATCAGCATCGTTTCTAATAAAACATGTTCAACAGAAGCCAGTCTTTGTGGCCGTAGATGTCTTTTGATAAGAGCAGTCAGTCCATGGTTTGTTTTACGAGAGAAAATAGTGTAGTCTGACATATTCTGTGGAGATTCATTGTATGTTTCAGTAAGGGCAATGACATCTGATAAATGTTATCCTGATCAATAGAAATATCTTGGTTGTGAGCCTTTAGGGATCTAACATTCAAATGTGTAATAATGGTATGGCCAGGCTCCTTGAGTGCGTGAATATGAGGTTTGCATTGCAGAGTACGATTTTCTTTCAGTCTGTTCATTTCTGCAAGAGCCGATTTATTAACTATAAGTTTTGCTGGGTCAAAGTTAATCAAGTGACGTCCTGAAATTGACTTTGCACGGCTTAGTGCAACATAAGCTTGACCTGCTGTGAATCGACAATCAAAAGATACGTTCACATTTTTCAGTGTTTTACCTTGTACTTTATGTATGGTAGCACCCCATGCCAAAGTAAGCGGATATTGATTTCTTGTTATTCTTAGAGTATTTGTTTTGCCAAGAGTGAATGTTACAATTTCAGCTGTGCCTGGGACAGCATCAAAGGCTCTTAATGAAGCTGGCAATGAATCTTTTGTTTTTCTGCCCACCTAACTGTTTTTGAAATGTAAAAAGACAGTTCCTTTTAGAGGAAAGTTCTTATTTATGTCAATTGTGGCTACTACACCATCTGCACCATTAACCAATCCATCTGATACATCACGGTTTTTGACGAGTGAAACACGAGCTCCTACTGCAATTAGGAGCCTTCATGAAGACCTCCTGTAAAATGACGGTCTGTTGTTATTTTGAGTGACTGTTTTACAGGCTTGTGAGATAGCTTTTATCTCTACTATTGACTGTTTAATTGTTGTCATTCTTTGCGAGTTGAAGGTATCTACCTGACGATTAGTAGCAAAAATATGTAAATTATCTGCGCTATCAGTGTGTATACGTGTAGATAAAGTTTGAATGTCAATGTCTGTTTGTTGGCCTAGTCTGACTCTATTAAGAATCTGTGCAAATTGTGGATCTCCTCTTTGTCTTTGTATTTCTGTGAGCTCATGAAGAAAGAAATGCTTTTCCCAAAATGTTAAATTAAGCTGTTGTAGAGGGTCTCTCGCTGAACCATATACAGGTGAATCACCGACTGGAGGCAGTTGTAGCAAATCTCCAAAAGCTAAGACATAAACTCCTCCAAACGGAATATCCTCAGATAATATGCCTTTGATTTCCTGAAGTCTTTTATGGATATTTGTAAGAGTATGAGAACCTACCATTGAAACTTCACCAATAATAAGAAAAATATAAAATGTATTATATTTATCTTTTTTCTGCTGAAACATAGATATTAGGCATGCTTTTTGGAACCGGCTAAATGAGACGGATTTAATGAGCACCAAAAATCTATATATAGCCACAACTAATGTTAAATTTTATAGACGCCATTCTGATTTAATTTCAAAATTCAATATTGGACTTAAATCTCTTCTGCAACAAGGTCTATCGGAACCTGAATTTTATGGTGACTTAGTATATAAATTCAGAAAAATATATAACCGCAATGACTTCAGCACCCAATTTCGTAAAATCATTCTTCGATATAAAAAGATTGTGTACAACATGGATATTATACGACAGACTGCATGCATGTTAGTTAACCCAATCACGGTTGGCAACTTTGCTTCCCTCTTTAATTGCACGCCGGTGGGTCAGGCCTCAGATTCTATGACGGCTCCAACGTAAAGGCTTATTGAAAATTAAAGAGGTAATGTTGGTTGGTGCCTGATGCTCTGTCTCTGGTCGGGCTCATCGGAGTCTAACTGTTGGTTTTCTTTTGCTCCAGCATTTCAGTGGTTTCTTGCTGTCGAGTCCTCACCGTTGTCTCACCTCTGTGGTTCTTTGATTTCTGTGTTCACGGAGATGTTGCACTGATGAGTTAGGAGGCCTTCATGCGGACTGAACAAATTTTTTGTCTAAATCGCGACGGAAGTAAGGGCGAGGATTGTGGCCACGTAAAATCGATTTAAGCCCCCCAGTGGAAATCTTCCACTGACCGTTCCAAGGCGGCTCTTCTGTGGCGATTTGTTTATGTTGTTGTTTGTTACTTACTGTGTGTATCACTTGTGTCTTTTAATTTTGGATGGCCATATGGCCATTTTGTGGGAAAGTAACTGTCCATATGGCCTTCCTTTGTTTAGGTTTCCATTATGGTCTGGTCGCTTAATGTTTGTATTTCTTTCCCTTTGGTGTCTTTTATGGATGGAGTAAGTTAATTGTATCAATTCCTGATCTTTGTTTTACTTCTACTTTACAGGGGTGTAAATTATTTTTTGGACCTTATCTTGCTCAAAAACATTAGCTGTGGCTATATATAGATTTTTGGTGCTCATTAAATCCGTCTCATTTAGCCGGTTCCAAAAAGCATGCCTAATATCTATGTTTCAGCAGAAATAAGATAAATTTAATACATTTTATAAAGAATATAGTCAGTTTTGGTGACATTGAAATGCCCTATTCCACACGGCCACGTTACCCTAATGATCGTTTTGAACAACCCTGTTTTTTTATTTGAGGTTATTTAGGTCATTTTGGAGACGCTGCCTCCTATTGTGTGGGCATATTACCGACACTGGAATGAAATAACATCTTAAGGCCTTCCGCCAAATGAAACCAAAAGGGGTCATTTACACGGATAATCCTACCCGTATCACTTCGCCTGGGCAGGCTAAGACGGTTTACCAGTACTCATGTTCGTGGTCGATTTCTGCGCTGCAAAAAAGCACCAGCCTAACCTATTTCTCTAAGCCCCGATGTGCGTGTGTGTGCCCTAAAGTTGTTAAGATAGCTGTGGTATCAAGGCTGTTCTGAGTGTCTGTGCTGTCTGATCAGAGTGTTTCCTAGTCGTGCAGGACCTGCACTGTAATCTTTACCGCCGAAAAAAAAACATGAACATTTTAAGATTAAAAATATAATACTTTTCTTATTTATGCTCAGAATATAGATTGTTGGTACTCTTAAGAACAGCCTCAACGCTATATAATTTTGACCCCCCCCCCTTGAACCCCACTTTTTATTTGGTAAAACTTGGGTTTACATGGGTAAAACTTATTTTCTTATTTCTGCTCTAAAATACACGTAGATTGTGAGGCGAATATCCATAATCTATATTTTGAGCAGAAATAAAAAAAAAATTCAATTTTCACCCGAAAAGTGTAGTTTTTAGGGGATAAAATTTACCATGTATTTGAAAAGGCGTGTTTTCGTAATGCTATTCAAGCATTCTGAAGTTAATGAGACTTACACCGAGTCCGACAACGTCAATGAACTGGAAGCTGTTAGTGAAAAACGCCAACCATTAGATAACTGCATCATAACAAAAGTAGAGGCAATGATCGGGAATAGATACAATCAACCCATAGCTCCCATCAGAGACACCAAAGTGAAAGAAACACAAACATGCATCAACAGACCTAATGGAAACACCAACAGCGGAAAGCCAAAAAGACAATTACTTTCCCACAAAATGGCCAATAGGCTATCAAAAGTAAAATAACACAAGCGACACAAACACCTAAAGACAAACCATAACAATAACAAGGCATCGCAGGCGATACAAATCCCCTCGCACTACACGACACAAAATAACCCACAAGGGTTGACGTGGTGTGGTTGGCTGATTGATTCTTTGGGATTTTACCTCATGTCAATCCTTGTGGTTTATTTTGTATTGTCTCCCAGAGATTGGAAGAAAAGAGATAGAAGAAATAGTAGAAGATATGGAAGTGCAATTTCTTTCAAATGTTGCGTATGATTTCAAGCAAGTTCGACTTTCAAGGACCTAGAAAAAACATTGTCAACACTCTAGTGCCTATATTAATTAAAGGATTTTAATGTAAGTTAATACAAATAATGGTTTTGATAATATATTGAGCAAGTGCAACTTTCAGGTCACTGCAATGTCAGTGTGGCTATTCTTTAGCAAAAAATAAAATAAAATAAAAAATGACATTTTTCTAGGCCTACATTTATTATTGATATAAATGTCACTTCCCATCTTTAGGAAATTTGACTTTCAGGGTCCTTGGCTTCAGGTCAAGGTCACTGTGTCCATCTTTAGAAAACGTTTATATGATTGTTGTATCACATCACAATAGTAATATGTTCTATAAAAGGGCTTTCCTTTGGAAGCAAGGAATACACCACAGAAGTGAAAAATATGGAGTGTACATGTTTTCTGGGCCAGACTAGCCAGTTTCGGCCATAAGGCCTCATCAGTGACCCTCAGATATTTTCAAAATTCCACAATGGAATCAATGATTCCAAAGGACAAGAAAATATAATCTGCACTATGATGTAGGGCAGGGAGACGTTTTACCGCCGCCACACATTCCCACACACCAGCTGTAGTGAAGTTAAATATGTTCTATAAAAGGGTTATCCCTTGGAAGCAAGGAATACACCACAGAAGTGAAAAATATGGAGTGTACATGTTTTCTTGGCCAGACTAGCCAGTTTCGGCCAATTACACCTCATCAGTGACCATCAGATATTTTCAAAATTTCACAATGGAATCAATGATTCCAAAGGACAAGAAAATATAATCTACACTATGATGTAGGGCAGGGAGACGTTTTACCGCCGCCACACATTCCCAATAGTAAGTCTGTGAAATAAAAAGCCCTGTAGACCCTGGTTTATAAAGAGGAAAGGATATTTTCTTGTCCTTTCGGACCATTGATTCCATTGCTGAATTTTGAGAATAAATGAGGGTCACTGATGATGCCTAATTGGCAGAAACTAGCTAGTCTGGCCCAGAAAACATGTACACTCCATATTGTCCAGTTTTGTGGTGTTTTCCTTGCTTCCAAAGGATAACCCTTTTTAGAACATATTTACGGAGGTTTACACTACTTGCCTTATTTTTGCTCAAAAACATAGATTGGGGTTACTTGTTAGAACTGCCTTATTGAGTTGGTTCTAATGAGCATTCACAATGTATGTTGAAAGCAGAAATAAGAGTTATATTTTTAGCAAGTATTTGTCTTTCTGACACCAAGTTGGACACAATTATTTCACATGACACGTTTTCCTAATGAAAACCAAAAAAAGTATATTAATGAAAAACACCACTTACTATAGGAAAAGTAGAAGTAAAACAAAGATCAGGAATTGATACAATTAACTTACTCCATCCATAAAAGACACCAAAGGGAAAGAAATACAAACATCAAGCGACCAGACCATAATGGAAACCTAAACAAAGGAAGGCCATATGGACAGTTACTTTCCCACAAAATGGCCATATGGCCATCCAAAATTAAAAGACACAAGTGATACACACAGTAAGTAACAAACAACAACATAAATAAATCGCCACAGAAGAGCCGCCTTGGAACGGTCAGTGGAAAATTTCCAATGGGGGGCTTAAATCGATTTTACGTGGCCACAATCCTCGCCCTTACTTCCGCCGCGATTTAGACAAATAATTTGTTCAGTCCGCATGAAGGCCTCCTAACTCATCAGGAAAGACTAGCTGCAGACTGAAGCTCTGTGGCAGAGGCATAATTTCCAGACTTGCTGTACTAGAATGCTACATAGATAGCAACATGGTCTGAGTAGTATTTGAAACATGTTCCAGAAGAAACTGGTTTGAGGTGTTTGATATATATATATATATGGTCTAGAATCCCTCCTGATGTTTGTGTTGGTTCTTGAATAAGTTGTTGAAATTCTGGCAGAGTATGAATTATTTTATCTTTTTTTTTGAGGTCCCAGTTAAAATCTCCTAGTAATACAACTAGGCCTTGCTGGAAGACACTGAAGCTGACTTTTCAAAGCTTGGAGGAATGACTGACCTTTTGCTGGAGGATTGTACAAGATCATCAATATAGTTGGCTGATCTCTAATTTGTATATGTATCAGCATCGTTTCTAATAAAACATGTTCCACAGAAGCCAGTCTTTGTGGCCGTAGATGTCTTTTGATAAGAGCAGTCAGTCCATGGTTTGTTTTACGAGAGAAAATAGTGTAGTCTGACATATTCTATGGAGATTCATTGTATGTTTCAGTAAGGGCAATGACATCTGATAAATGTTATCCTGATCAATAGAAATATCTTGGTTGTGAGCCTTTAGGGATCTAACATTCAAATGTGTAATAATGGTATGGCCAGGCTCCTTGAGTGCGTGAATATGAGGTTTGCATTGCAGAGTACGATTTTCTTTCAGTCTGTTCATTTCTGCAAGAGCCGATTTATTTACTATAAGTTTTGCTGGGTCAAAGTTAATCAAGTGAAGTCCTGAAATTGACTTTGCACGGCTTAGTGCAACATAAGCTTGACCTGCTGTGAATCGACAATCAAAAGATACGTTCACATTTTTCAGTGTTTTACCTTGTACTTTATGTATGGTAGCACCCCATGCCAAAGTAAGCGGATATTGATTTCTTGTTATTCTTAGAGTATTTGTTTTGCCAAGAGTGAATGTTACAGTTTCAGCTTTGCCTGGGACAGCATCAAAGGCTCTTAATGAAGCTGGCATTGAATCCTTTGCTTTTCTGCCCACCTAACTGTTTTTGAAATGTAAAAAGACAGTTCCTTTTAGAGGAAAGTTCTTATTTATGTCAATTTTGGCTACTACACCATCTGCACCATTAACCAATCCATCTGATACATCACGGTTTTTGACGAGTGAAACACGAGCTCCTACTGCAATTAGGAGCCTTCATGAAGACCTCCTGTAAAATGACGGTCTGTTGTTATTTTGAGTGACTGTTTTACAGGCTTGTGAGATAGCTTTTATCTCTACTATTGACTGTTTAATTGTTGTCATTCTTTGCGAGTTGAAGGTATCTACTTGACGATTAGTAGCAAAAATATGTAAATTATCTGCGCTATCCATGTGTATACGTGTAGATAAAGTTTGAATGTCAATGTCTGTTTGTTGGCCTATTCTGACTCTATTAAGAATCTGTGCAAATTGTGGATCTCCTCTTTGTCTTTGTATTTCTGTGAGCTCATGAAGAAAGAAATGCTTTTCCAAAAATGTTAAATTAAGCTGTTGTAGAGGGTCTCACGCTGAACCATATACAGGTGAATCACCGACTGGAGGCAGTTGTAGCAAATCTCCAAAAGCTAAGACATAAACTCCTCCAAACGGAATATCCTCAGATAATATGCCTTTGATTTCCTGAAGTCTTTTATGGATATTAGTAAGAGTATGAGAACCTACCATTGAAACTTCACCAATAATAAGAATTTCTAGATGCTTGAGTTTACATCGCAGGGTATTTTTGTCACTTGATAATGGGATGTACTCTTGTTCATTATATTTCTTTCTTTCTTTCACTGGCAACTGCAGTGCAGAGCGTATAGCCATCCCTCCAATATTGAAAGAGGCAGTTCCTGTTGGTGCTGTAAGAATGACCTATACTTCTGATGGATCTTGTCAAGCATAGCGCAAAGTATGAATAATTCCATATATGGTTTTTAATACATTGGATTTTCCAACACCTCTGCCACCACTCAAGAAGATAAAGAAAGGTGGCATTTTTTCCCAGTTTAGACTCATATTCTAGACAGGTTTTTAATTATTTGGATCCCATTTTGATTTATATCAGTCTTTGAATCGACTGCCTATTCGAAATTTGCAAAATTGTAGTATGTTTCCTCTGGCTCTCTTTGCCGGATCATTACAGGGTCACTGATGAGGCTTTATTAGCCGAAACTACGTAGTATGACCCATCTTCTATCTTATGAATGTTTTCATTGCTCTTATAGGAACTCATTTTTGATTTTTATTTCATTTTTCACATTCCAACACCAGTCAATAATGTAGTTATGCAAAAGACGTTGCTCAGTGTTCAAAGTTCTGACCATTGAAAAGTAGTCATCTTTAGGTATGAGATCATTTGAATGTTAAACTGAAAAAGCACTCTGCACTGTACTTTCTTTGAGACAAAACTCTGAAGGCTGCATAGCTTGATCTGAACACATATGAATATAATCATTATCTAGTTCTTGAATTCTGTCTTCATCTGATTTTTCCTGCTCAAACTGATTAGCTATAGTATCCCATGAATGTTGTGGGGGATTGCTGATCATCAGTCATACTGTTTTCAAGTTCTTGAGCTAAGCCTTCATAATGTTCTATTTTGGATTTCAATTTGTCTTTGTTTTCATTGTATTTTTGCTCATAAGAACCATCTGAGAGTAGACTGTTTTCATTACGCCAAGGTAAATATAAAATCAGAAGTCTATGAAAATGACCTTCTGGGTCTTTAGCTTTTAGGTTTTTGTGAAATCTTATCACAGCTGGGTTTTTTCTCCTATACATTCTACCTAGGTTTCTCTGAAGATGAATATAAGCGCTTGATGTGTTTCCATTATCAATGGGATTTGTGTCAATGCTACTGTCTTCTTTTTCAGTCTTCATGCCATAATTTTATACAAAGTCAGCAAGACAATAATTTTCTAGTAATAATGGTCTAGCTGCATATTTCTGAAGGATACTGGTTTGGAAAACATCTGTAGGATCTTCTGATAAGGACTCAAGATCCTTCTTATTTCGTAGAATATATGTTCTTTTACTGGGTATATCAGTAGGAATGAAAATAACTTCTATTTTACTTTCACGGAGAGGCATTGATAACAAACGCTATATGGCTTCATCAGATGAAATTTCCCTGTGAGTCAAAAATACATTACCAAGAACGCTTAACTTCTCTTTGATAGTAATGTCTCTTTTTTTATTCCTTTGATGCCTGTTGTAATAGCTGACTCATGGTTCTCTCAGATTTACATAAATAGCTTGTGACATACCTTACACAAGCATATGTATCAAGCACTAATTGTATGTCAGTGTTAGCTCTACAAGCTTTTAGAAACAAAGGATTTTAATTATTTATAAATGATTCATCTGGATTTCTTTTCAAACAACTATATGCCTACTAGTTGATACTGCTAAAGCATTTAAATAACTCTCAATTGCTACTGTATTCTTTTCCAGTAAAGATGATAGCAAAAGTGGCTCTAGTGGATTCCAATTTTTCATAGAATCATCAATGTTTTTGAGGATTTTTTCAGATGCTTTTATTGTGGCTGGGTCTGTGTCCTCATCAGGAAGAGAAGCTATCAGTGTTTTTGGACTTGGGGGCTTTGGAAAATCAAATCGGCATACAGTATTCTTTTTGTTTACATGTTCTCGAATGTGAGTGCTTCTGTAGTTGGGTCACTAACTGGTGGAGCTCTTGATCTTCATCCTCAGGTGGAATGTGGCAAGATATGTATTTGTCAATAAAAGCTGCCAGTTCTTCATTGGTATTTTCACCTAATTTTTGGGCTTCTTTGACATGAAGAGCAACACGAAAATGTACTCTTCCACGACCCTGAAATTCCCTCTTAATGTCATAGTTAATAATTTGTCCGATTAGATACGGTGGTGCAATTACCACACCACTGAATGGTTTGTGGAACATATAATCTATATGGCGTGCTACTGTAACTGGGTTACGTTTGAACCAATGGCTTTTCGTTTCAAAGTCCATTTCATTGATTTCTTGTTCTGTAAAATTAACTCCAAACTGTTTTCCAAGAATTTGTAAAATTTCTGTCCAACGGAATTCAGCAACAGAAAATGTTAAAAAAATTATAAGGTCCAAGTTGCCTGATTTTAGCCAAGCAATCATACTGCATCTTCTGCCTTGAAGCCGGTCATCCTCGCACTGAACTTAGGACTTTAAATCCTTCATCCATGCATAATACTCTGTTAATACAGGATTTATCTAATATGTCTTTGGCAGTAATTTCACGGCCATTGAGTGATTGGGGTTTATTCTTTCTTAGAGCAATGTTGATGTTTTGTTGTATTTTATGTGCTTCTATTACATATTGTGCGAAAAAGAGGTACTGCATTGATTCAGCAAAACGTGTATCCGTGTTGAGAAGCCTTGCATCAAAATACTTATTTCTAGTTAGTTGTGTTGTTCGATTACAATTAAATCCAGATTTGCCTGTTGGAAATAACCTGGGGAATGCAAGCACTTCAGCAGCATCCACATCTTTTAAAACACTTAAAGGACGCTGAGCCTCTCCAGGAGCAAACCTGTAGACACAATAATTTTTTGAAGGCAAGTGTCATATTTAGTTGGAGGAAGTGAATTATCCAGGTCTTCATCGCTTCCTTCATCACTATGTTCTGCCATCTTGTATATCAGATATTTGTTCATTTGTAACAATTGCTGATGAGTTTGTTTCCAAAATGGTTTTTCTGTTGTGTCTTGAATTTTGTCCTTCTTCATGCAATGATTGTCAAATATCAGGATGTTCTCTTTCATTAGTTTCAGTCCACCTGTTATTTATACAAACAATTTTGTATTGTTCATTGTTTTTTATTAGATGTTGTAGTGCTCTTTGAACAGATTCAGGATTCACTGTTTGGTAAGTAACATGTCCATGGTATTCTAACTTTCTTTTCAGTTTTAATGATATTAAACCAGACTGAGAAATTGTTCTTGGGAGTATATTACATACTCTAGTTAAGTCTGCAGGTACATTCACAACTGCACCATGAATTCCTTTTTGAGCACCACGAGGTAAATTAATGATTTTCATAAAAATAATCCTTTGTGCAAGTAGTTGTGTTTCCAGATCCCATAAATGCAGTAGTTCATCCGGTATAGGTTCAACACACAATTGATTGTACTGAGATTGAGGACGCATTCTATTGTTTTAAGGTGTCTATTACATGTTTTACATATCCACTTTTTGTTGTCATTATCAATTGTTGCCTGCAAACACTGTTTAAGAAGAGCTCTGTTTGTTTTCTTGTATTTTTGAAAATCAATACTTATGACCATATGTTTATACATCCATCTTGAACATGATTCATAAATATAAGTTGGGCCATTAAGGATTTCTTTGTGGAAAAATGCAATGGAGTTTTCTGTTTGAATTTTCCTAATTTAAACAACTCTTTCCTTAGTTTGTTGTTTTTCAATAGTCTTGACTTGTTGTGTTTTCCTCTTTCTTATATTTGCCACTCTTTCATTAGTTTGTCTCTTTTCAATAATTATCTGATCTGGTGTTTTTTCTCTTTCCTAAACTTGCAATTTTTTCATTAGTTTGTTGTTTTTCAATCTTATTTTCATTTGGCATTCTCCGCTTCCTTATATTTGCCACTCTTTCTTTTGTTTGTTGCTTTTCAATTATCATCTGATTTGATGTTTTTCTCTTTCTAATATGTGCCACTCTTCCTTTTGTTTTAAGCTTTTCAATTATTTTGTCTTGTAGTGTTTTCTTATATTTGCCACTCTTTCTTTTATTTGTTGCTTTTCAATTATCATCTCATTTGGTGTTGTTCTCTTTCTGATATTTGCCATTCTTTCTTAAGTCTGTTGTTTTTCAATCAAATTTTCATTTGGTGTTTTTCTCTTTCATATATTTGCCACGCTATGTTTAGTTGTAAGCTTTTCAAATCTTTGCCTTGTAGTGTTTTTGATTTTCTTATATTTGCCACTCTTTCTTTTGTTTGTTGCTTTTCAATTATCATCTCATTTGGTGTTTTTCTCTTTCTTATATGTGCAACTCTTTCTTTATTCTGTTGTTTTTTTTCCATCAAATTTTCATTTAGTGTTTCCCTCTTTCTTATATTTGCCACTCTTTCTTTAGTTTGTAGCTTTTCAATAATCTTGACTTGTAATTTTTTTGATTTTCTTATATTTGTCACTCTTTCTTTAGTTTGTAGCTTTTCAATTATCTTGTCTTGAACCTTTTATGATTTTCTAATATTTGCCACTCTTTCTTTAGTTTGTAGCTTTACAATAATCTTGTCTTGTCCTGCTTTTGATTTTCTTATATTTGCCACTCTTTCTTTAGTTTGTAGCTTTTCAATCATCTTGTCTTGTACTGTTTTTTTTATTTTCTTATATTTGCCACTCTTTCTTTAGTTTGTAGCTTTTCAATATTCTTGTCTTGTTCTGTTTTTGATTTTCTTATATTTGCCACTCTTTCTTTAGTTTGTAGCTTTTCAATAATCTTGTCTTGTACGGTTTTTGATTTTCTTATATTTGCCACTCTTTCTTTAGTTTGTAGTTTATCAATAATCTCGTCTTGTACTGTTTTTGATTTTCTTATATTTGCCACTCTTTGTTTAGTTTGTAGGTTTTCAATAATCTTGTCTTGTACTGGTTTGGAATTTCTTATATTTGCCACTCTTTCTTTAGTTTGTAGCTTTTCAATAATCTTGTCTCGTACTGGTTTTGGTATTCTTATATTTGCCACTCTTTGTTTAGTTTGTAGGTTTTCAATAATCTTGTCTTGTATTTGTTTTTATTTTCTGATATTTGCCACTCTTTCTTAAGTTTAGAGCTTTTCAATAATCTTGTCTTGTACTGTTTTTGATTTTCTGATATTTGCCACCCTTTCTTTAGTTTGAAGCTTTTCAATAATCTTGTCTTGTACTGTTTTTGATTTTCTTATATTTGCCACTCTTTCTTTAGTTTGTTGTCTTTCAATTAGCTTTTCATGTAGTGTTTTTTGTTTTCTTATACTTGCCACTCTTTCTTTAGTTTGTTGCTTTTCAATTAGTTTTTCATCTGTTAATTTTCTCTTTCTTATTTTTGCAATTCTTTCTTTAGCTTGTTGTTTTTGAATCCAATTTTCACTTGGTGTTTTTCGCTTTCTTATATTTGCCACTTTTTCTTTTGTTTGTTGTTTTTCAATCAAAGTTTCAACCTGAACATGCCTCTTTTGTTGAAAATGAAGACTCTGGAACTTTTGCTGATCAAGAAAATATTTGTTCAAAAGGTTATGATTTGGTGAAGTTGGTAACTGTTGTGTGAATAGTGTTGGAAAAGTTCTAGCACATTATTTTTCACACAAAGATACAAATGAGTTCGCATTTCAGAAATGTCAAAATCAATTTGGAGAAAAGATGAAAATGCAAATGCAATTGCCATTATTCCTAATATAGGCTGATAGGATGGCTGAGTAACAGGTGGGTACAATGCCTTATCTGTCCATTCTTTGCAGTATATAATTTCTTACTGTGGTTTCACTTCTGTGAAATGTTTTTCTGTTCTTAGGGAATCAAATACAGATAGCTGTTGAGATTCAGGATTGAAGTAAGAGGTCATCCAGTGTCCTGGTATATGGTGAATATTTATGGAGAATTTCTGGTAGGGAACAGGTGGTCTTAAAAGTGCATTTTGATCTTTTGAAGTTACAGCAAAATGCATTTCAGCTGGGGTGTAGTAGCCAATGTAATTCTCCTCGGATAGAATGCTTTTCATGCGCATTATCTCAACAGCCCATTGAATGACGTCATCAGAGATTTCTGTATGGCTTCCTTTGATCTGATCTGCCAAATCATCTTTGCTGTGACTTAACTGGCTATCACAAGCTGGAGCTTTCAGAATTTTTCGTTTCTCAGCGACGAATGCAGAGTTCTCCCGCCGTCGTGTTTCTTCAGTTTTGCGCTTTGTTCTTGGCATTCTTTAAATGGAGCTGAAATAGAGATCAAATGTCTATAATACAGCGAGTTTAAACTTTGATGTACAGTCAAACCTGTCGTAAAAGTACTGGCTAGTCGGTTTCAAGTTTGCATCACACTAAACAACAAAGGTAAAGTGAAAACAGTTTGTTTTTATTTAGCAACTGTGCCAAGTTACAATCCCAATTTTATGACTGCCACAGTTCTAGTAATTTATTGCATAATATTTGCTGTCATGTGACCATGGGTAAACAAAGGTACATTAAAATCCTGTTACTGAGACCAGCTAAAATTAAGACCAATTCCACTTTGAAAACCTTGTTAAGTAGCTTCAGCTATTTTTTCAGGGGCTTTTGGCATACAATATCCTATGATAAGTGATCTTCTTTGAGACTGTTCAAAAGTGGTGTAAAACACAACTGTTGAACAGTCCCGAAGGTGGTCATAATAGAGGCATTTTAAAAGATTGTTATTTTTACGACATGGCTAATTTTAAATTAAACTAGAAATGTGGCCACTGAACACGGACGTAGAAACCTGGGTCTTGGGTGTAACACATCATTTCATGATGGTAGGCATTTCTGCCAAGTAATTTCAAAATCCATCTAGAAATAAGAAATTTATTGACAGTGTTTAAGTTTTAGACTTTTTAACCTTTGACCTTTAGGTATGTATTTGATCTTGGAGGTACAGATCTTTGTTTTTTGTGAGACAGATCATCTGATGATGATTAACATTTCTGCCAAGTAATTTGAAAATCCATCCAGAAATAAGAAAGTTATTGACCATGTTAATGTTCTAGACACTATTATTGAACTGTGACCTCTAAGAACAACCTCGACTTTTTGAGGTACCAGGCTGAGATTTGCAAATGACACATTATCTCACAACTGTTAATATTTCTGCCGAGTAATTTCAAAATCCACCCAGAAATAAGAAATTTATTGACCATCTTTCGGAAGTTTCGGAACCTTTTTTTTCACCTTTGGCCTCTAAGATCGACCTTGACTTTGGGGGTACAGACCTAGGTTTTGCCCATGAAACACCATCTCATGACTGTTAATATTTCTGCAAAGTAATTTCAAAATCCATCTAGAAATGAGAAAGTTATTAGTTGTGTTTAAGTTTTGAGGGGACGAATCAATGAACGGCTGAACGAATGGACAGGGGCAGGTCTATATGCTCTTCCACTCTTCTTTGAATGGTTGTGCAAAGAAAAGGTCCCACTGAGAAATTATGTAATAAGTATGGTGGTTTTTCATGCAGTCAAACACAGATGATATGGGCCCCGTCAAGCGATTTTGGTACTTATCGCCTATGCGAGCAGCGAAGGTTCAGGCGAGCCTGCGCATCCGCGCAGTCTCACCAGAACCTTTGCTGCTCGCTCATTCAAGCAGTGAATCAAGAGGAACCTTCAGACAGAAAACCATATCCCTGACCCCTCTGAATGGCTGGGCATGCGCAGTTAAAATTTGCTCGAAGACACAAATTCGCTTGGCGGGCTCATATATTCCTCAAACAATCACCGCAATCATAGTTGTGTTTTAGCGGTAATTGTGGATGTTTTCTAACTAATGTGTTTATCATTTGTTTTTGTAATGGAAATTGTTCTGATCTTGCAGCAGAATGATAAGATGAAAAGTTTTCTTCCGTTGATTCAAGAAGGACAGTTGTCAGTTTCTGGTGAAAGAATATGCACTGTACTGGTTAACTGCATACATATAAGCATGCCCAGAGAAAGAGTGGATAGGTAAACTGACCGGCTCAAAAATAACCTAAAATAGTGTTGACTGGGCCGTTTAACTCTAATACAAACAGCCTCATAATCCATAGCTTATCCCACTAATTCCTTTCTTGCATACATAACAGTAAAGAGTAGTCTTTCAAAACCTGAACATGGAAACTAAAGATTTTGTTGTTCCTTCTTTTCACTATATTTAAGTTCTTGAAATGAAAACAGGAGTTCTACCAAAAGCTACATCATATCCATGGGGGAGCCAAATCAGTGGACGATAAAATGTAGGTCCAGTTGGAACATGGTCACACCCTCTTGTGATAGGGACTTGAAGATAAGGGTAAAAGGTAGGGTTGTGGCAATGGTTCACTAAGTCAGTGAACCATAGAAGGTAGGTAAAGGTTAGCACTTGAGCGTAGTAGGAAAAGCTACAGTTTTCACAACTTTCACAAAGTCAGTGAAACATGAAATGTATGCCAAGATGTAATATTGGTGGAGGGAAAGAACACCAGACTTCTATAATGCACCTTGCTTGAAGCAGGCATGAAAAATGTATCATGTTTTTACATCACCTAAAGGTAATGTTTGATATCAACTATTTCACTTTTAAGACTGAAATAAATATCAAGAAATTAAAATAGATCTAAATATTGAAAAACTATGTCAGGTATGCAAGAAAAGTAGACATTCAGCCATCGTGCAATCTAGCTACTTCATGCTTTTAATTTTATGCAAAATGGGGTTGTGCAATTACTAAGAAAGCAGGAACAGCAAGTTAAAATACAAGCAGCAGCTACACATTACAGTGATTAAGACAAAATTACAGGTAATTTACACGATGTTACCAGCACCACCAGGTGGAGGTAGGTCTAAAATCATAGCTAATATTATATGTATAATTATAGACACAGCATTGTATCCAATATCAAAATGGCTACCGTGTTACAGATGGTGTTATGGGATTTGTGACTGATCAAATTTTCCTGACTAAAGTAAATGGCATAATATTAACTATGATAGGTGCCTAAGTTTTTTTATTGTTCTTAATGCCAAAACAATACACATTTTTAACACCAGAAAATCAACTTCAGTGAAGTTGATGTCGCACCTGATCCCCACCTTCCCAACACAAAAAATAAAGTTTATTTAAGACAGAAGAGATGAATATAGGGCTTTGAGAAGAATCCATAGCCTATGGTAAAAACTGTGATAGAATGAACTAAAATGATACAAGAATTATATCCAAAGCATATAAACATCCTCATATCATGGAGAAAACACAAGCTAAGTTTCAAAATGATTAGTATAAAACTGTAAGAGGAGTTGTGATGACGAGGTACCTATCATATATCAACTAAAGGTTAACAATGACTAAGTTCACAATGTGGAAAAAGTGACAATAATTGATCCAAATATTAAGTCCAAACCACATGCAGAGCCTCATGCCATAGCAAAAACGCATGCAAAGTTTAAAAAGTTCAAAATGCGCAAAAAGTGAAAAAACTATTCTGAGAATGCTGTCGAAACCACATTCACATCCTCATACCATGCCGAAAGCACATGCTAAGTTTCAAAATGATCGGAATTAAACTGCAAGAGCAGTTGCGATGACAAGAGGTATCTATCATATATCAATTGAAGGTTAAACATGTCTAAGTTAACAATGTGGAAAAAGTGATAAAAATTGATATGAAGATAAAAGTAGAAGTAAAATAAAGATCAGGAATTGATACAATTAACTTACCCCACCCATCAAAGACACCAAAGGGAAAGAAACACAAACATTAAGCGACCAGACCATAATGGAAACCTAAACAAAGGAAGGCCATAAGGACAGTTACTTTCCCACAAAATTGCCATATGGCCATCCAAAATAAAAAGACACAAGTGATACACACAGTAAGTAACAAACAACACCATAAATAAACCGCCACAGAAGAACCGCCTTGGAACGGTCAGTGGAATGATTTCCACTAGGGGGCTTAAATCGATTTTACGTGGCCACAATCCTCGCCCTTACTTCCGTCGCGATTAAGACAAATAATTTGTTCAGTCCGCATGAAGGCCTCCGAACTCATCAGTGCAACATCTCCGTGAACACAAAAATCAAAGAACCACAGAGGTGAGACAACGGTGAGGACTCGACAGCAAGAAACCACTGAAATGCTGGAGCAAAAGAAAACCAACAGTTAGACTCCGATGGGCCCGACCAGAGACAGAGCATCAGGCACCAACCAACATTACCATGAATTAGATCTCTCTTATTCTCAATAAGCCTTTACGTTGGAGCCGTCATAGAATCTGAGGCCTGACCCACCGGCGTGCAATTAAAGAGGGAAGCAAAGTTGCCAACCGTGATTGGGTTAACTACCATGCAAGCAGTCTGTCGTATAAAATCCATGTTGTACCCAATCTTTTTATATCGAAGAATGATTTTACGAAATTGGGTGCTGAAGTCATTGCGGTTATATATTTTTCTGAATTTATATACTAAGTCACCATAAAATTCGGGTTCCGATAGACCTTGTTGCAGAAGAGATTTAAGTCCAATATTGAATTTTGAAATTAAATCAGAATGGCGTCTATAAAATTTTGAAAAGGCTTTGCGTAGTTTATGGTACCGATAACCCTGATTAAGGAGTTTAGCTGTTAATAATTTATTACGAGTGTTGAAGTCAGTTACATGACTACACACTCTAGCAAATCGAATTAATTGCAAAATATAAACGCCATAGGATGGCGCACGAGGAACACCACCATCCAAAAAAGGAAAAATTACAATCTCAAAATCAAAGTCATCGCGTTTATCACAAATTTTGCACGAAACAAATCCATCTACAATAGACAGATATAAATCCAAAAATGGGGCCTCGGTATCAGAAGAATTTGCTTTATTTAACTGAAGTTCTGGGGGGTAAATCTGACTGATCAAACCATCAAAATAGGTATTATCAATATTTAATAAATCATCTAAATATCTAGAAGTGGAGCTAAAAGCTTCAATAATTTCAGATTGGTTATCAATGGAAAGCGACAAAATGAAGTCTCTTTCATAACAATACAAGAACAGATCAGCCACAGGAGGTGCGCAATTAGTACCCATCGGAATACCCACAATTTGTCTAAATAACTTAGTACCGAATCTAATATAAATATTGTCAAGTAGAAAGGTGAATCTAATATAAATATTGTCAAGTAGTAAAGTCCAAACCACATGCGCATCCTCATACCATGGGAAAAACACAAAATAAGTTTCAAAATAATCGGTATGAAACTGTAGGAGGAGTTGCAATGACACGGCACCAAGTGTAAATTGTTGACGGAAAGACGGACGGAAAACTGTACATCCTCATACCATGCCGAAAGTACATGCTAAGTTTCAAAATGATCGGTATAAAACTGCAAGAGCAGTTGCGATGACAAGAAGTATCTATCATATATCAATTGAAGGTTAAAAATGACTAAGATAACAATGTGGGAAAAGTGATAAAAATTGATCCGAAGATAAAGTCCAAACCACATGCGCAGCCTCATACCATGGCAAAAACACACAAAAAGTTTCAAAATAATCGGTATGAATCTGTAGGAAGAGCTGCGATGACAAGACACCCAGTGTAAATGTTGACGGAAAGACGGACGGAAAACTGCACGGACGTACGAACGGAAACTTGCACGCCTATGCTTTCCTGCAAAAGCAGGTGCGACAAAAATAAGAGGATTACTGTAATGCTTAAAGTAGACACATGAAAGTAACTTCTATCAAGACTATTCAGAGAATGAATATGAAATGGACCAATTGTACCTTTACTGTCTCTACTACAGACATATAAGCAGTCGTCAAGAAACAATACATTGACTGATTGATTGATTTGAGGTTTAACATCCCTGTCAACACTGTAAAGGTCATTTTGGAGACGTTGCTTCCAATTTTGTGGGACTTTTACCCGACATTGAGATGAAATGACATCTCAAGCCCTGTCGCCCAATGAAACCAATAAGGTTTAAGGTCTAAATCGCGACGGAAGTAAGGGCGAGGATTGTGGCCACGTGAAATTAATTTAAGCCCCCCCCCCAGTGGAAATCATTCAACTGACCGTTCCAAGGCGGTTCTTCTGTGGCGGTTTATTAATGGTGTTGTTTGTTACTGTGAGTATCACTTGTGTCTTTTTATTTTGGATGGCCATATTGCCATTTTGTGGAAAAGAAACTGTTCTTATGGCCTTCCTTTGTTTAGGTTTCCATTATGTTCTGGTCGCTTAATGTTTGTGTTTCTTTCCCTTTGGTGTCTTTGATGGGTGAAGTAAGTTAATTGTATCGATTCCTGATCTTTGTTTTACTTCTTCTTATTAACATGGACGGTCCAACTCGCACCGCGGTTCCTGGACAGGCTTAGATCCTCTAAACTGTTTACCAGTACTAGTGTGCGGACCGGATTCAGCTCTGCGTGGAAGCATCATGCAGCCTATATATTTCTTCAAGCCCCTATGGGCGGGGGCGTTAGAAACAATACATATTACATACTTGTGCATAAAATCATATAATGAAGAATGCAAGAACTCTCAAATATCATCAGCACTCTTTTGATGGCATTTTAGTCGTTAAGAAACAATACATACTTGTGCATAAAATCATCTAGTGAAGAGAGCAAGAAACTCTCAAATATCATCATCACCCTCTTGGTGACATTTAAACAAAAAACATATATCTCACACTATCATTATTCTAATGATTATAAAATGGAAGTAATATATTTCTATATTTTATCTCTAGCCAGGATAAACAAAGCAAGTTTGAAACTAGAATTGTGTCCAAAGGAGAAATATGCCCCCGTGAAATGACATGGGACACAAAAGTGATTGTTTGATTTGAGGTTTAACGTCCCCGTCAACACTGTAAAGGTCATTTTGAAGACGTTGCTTCCAATTTTGTGGGACTTTTATCCGACACTGAAATGAAATGACATCTCAAGGCCAGTTGCCCAATGAACTAGACAAAAGTATTCAGTGGGGCACTATACCCCTGGCCAGTGCCATCACCTCAGCTGAAAATAGCAATGTCAAAAGCTTCTTTGCATATACAGGCCATATTCCAAAGAATGGTCATTTTCAAGATTCAAAGGGCAATAACTCTGAAAGTAGGAAAGCAAGAGTTATGGTTCATGTGTTCTGCACAATGTCTCATGGTGTTCAACATTCGTGTGGAGTTTCATGAAAATATGTGAAGTCGTTTTAAAGGAATTGAGAAGACACGAAAATGTTAGCAGACACATAATTTACAATCTTCAAAGGGGAATAATTAGTAATGTATGCAAACAAGAGTTATGGTTCTTTTGCTCTGCCCATCCTATTATCTTGCTTTACATTTGTTTGAAGTTTCATGAAATTATCTCAAACGGGTTTAAAGTTACAGAGCGGACACAAGTGTATGATAAAACTCGTAAAATTCAAAGGGCAATAACTCTGAAAGTAGGAAAGCAAGAGTTACGGTTCATCGGTTCTGCTAGTCGTCTCATGGTGTTTAACATTTATGTGAAGTTTCATGATAATATGTCAAGCAATTTAAAAGTTATGGAGCGGACACGAAAATGCAAGTTAATACATTCAAAGGGCAATAACTCTGAAAGTAGGAAAGCAAGAGTTACGGTTCATGTGTTCTGCACGTCGCCTCATGGTGTTTAACATTTATGTGAAGTTTCATGAAAATATATCAAGCGGTTGAAGAGTTATGGAGCGGATATGAAAATGCAAGTAAAAACATACAAAGGGCAATAACACTGAAAGTAGAAAAGCAAGAGTTACGGTACATGTGTTCTGCACGTCGTCTCGTGGTGTTTAACATTTATTTGAAGTTTCATGAAAATATATCAAGCGGTTGAAAAGTTATGGAGCGGACATGAAAATGCAAGTAAAAACATACAAAGGGCAATAACTCTGAAAGTAGAAAAGCAAGAGTTACGGTTCATGTGTTTTGCACGTCGTCTCATGGTGTTTAACATTTATGTGAAGTTTCATTAAAATATGTCAAGCGGTTCAAAAGTTATGGAGCGGACACGAAGATGTTAACACACACACACACACACACACACACACACACACACACACACACACACACACACACACACACACACACACACACACACACACAGAAAAAACGGAAACTACATACCCCCATGGCATACTGCGTATGCCTGGGGTTTAAAAACGTTTTGTAACACAGTGTAAGTGCATTTTTGACCTTGACCCTGGAGGCACTAGTTTGGGTCATGTAAGCGACACATGGTCTGATGATTGTTAACACTTCTGCCAAGTAATTTCAAAATCCATCTTAGAATGAGAAATTATTGAACAGACACGAATAAAAGACCATCTATTTGACCTTTGACCTCGACGTATGCCCTTGACATTGGAGGTACCGACCTAGTCTTGCATACAACACATCGTCTCATAATGGTTTACATTTCTGCCATGTTACTTCAAAATCCATCTAAGAATTAGAAATTTTTGACCGGACATGAAAAAAGATAATTTTTTTTTAACTTTGACCTCTTCGTATGACCTTGACAATGGAGGTACTGACCTGGGTCTGGCGAGCAACATAAAAAGTCTATCCAGAAATAAAACGAGGTCCGCAAGCGGGGCATTATACGCCCGTGGCAATGAGTTATCCGGAAACGAAATGTTTAGAAAAATCTGTCAAAGGGGTATAGCTCTGGTAATATTTGACATGCCATAACCTCAAAAAAATATGCTTTGTTCCATATCATGGGCTTACTGTGTGTAAAGTTTCAACATTATAATAGCTAAAATGTAGTTGAAGTTATCCAGAAACAAAACTTTACAAAAAATTTGTACAGAATTTTTTAAAGTTGCATTACTCTATTATTATTTGGTGTACCATAACCTGGAAACAATATGAGCTGCCCAACAGTATGGTCTAATTATATATGAAGTTTCAGCTAAATCAGATGTAAAGGGTAGAAGTCATCCCAGAACGATAAGTTTACAAAAAAAATTCAAAGGGGCATAGCTCTATTATAATTTAATGGACCGTTACCTCGAAACAATATAAGCTGCCCCACATCATGGTCTAATTATGCATGAACTTTCAGCTTGATCGGATGTAAACTGTAGGAGGAGTTATCCGGAAATAAAAAGTTTACAGGATGGACAGACGGAGGGACATATGGACAGACGGATGGACGGCCTGGGACATAGCATAATACGGCCTTTTTTCAAAAGGGCGTATAAAAAGTTATTGACCTGATACAAAATAAAAAAGACCCTTTTTAACCTTTGATTTTGACTTTGTGGTCCCGACCTTGGTCATGAGCTTGACACATCGTCTCATGATGGTAAATATTTCTGCCAAGTAATTCCGAAATTCATCTAGGAATAAGAAAGTTAGTGACCAGACACGAAAAAAGACCTTTTTTACCTTTGACTTTTTCCCTGATCGGGTCTCATGTGCAGCACATTGTCTAATGATGCTTAACATCTCTTCCAAACAATTTTAAAATCCATCCAGAAACAAAAAAGTTATTGACCGGATGAGAAAAAAAGACCCTATTTTGACCTTCGACCTTTATGTATGACCTTGATCTTTGAGGTACCGACCTGGGTCTTGCGTGATACACATCGTCTGATGATGGTTAACATTTGTGCAAATTAATTTCAAAATCCATCAAAGAATAAGAAAGTAATTGACAAGACACAATTTGTCCATACATTCATGCATCTCCAAAGTGACCTTTACAGTGTTGATGGGGACGTTAAACCTCAAATCAAACAAACAAATCATACATACAGACAGGGTAAACTATTTATGTCCGCCGCCTTTTGGCTGGGGCATAAGAATCTCCTTCATTGTATATGTAACAAGTGATCATACTAGTTTTTCTTTTGTTTTTTTTTATGTCTTGAGGCCCAAAAACATCTTCCTGTGAGTCAGGAGGGGACGTAGAAGGTCCAGGTTCTGTGTGCTCCGGTGTCTTGTATGAAGATGTAGGACTAAACAGTCGTTTTGGCATTAGTGGTGAGCTGATAGTTGAAGCACATTCACGGCTTGGTGTAGATAGCTGGACGAAGTCGGACTGGTAGAGTCAGGAAATGCACAGTCACCAAAAACCTCACTAAGCGCTTGTTGGAGTATATTTTTTTCATTCTTCATCTGAGATAATTTTGTTGACAAAGCTGAATTATACTTCTGTAGTTCTCTTATTTTGTTCTCCTTTTTTTTTTTTGATTTCCTCTGAAGATTTCTTAACATGTTTTTCAAGGTCATCTGCTTTCTCACAGATTTTTGTGTTATGTTTATGACTTCAGTCGTTAGATTTGATTTTGTCAATCCACCTCTTTCATGTCTAGTATGCAACCCAATTAGGGCATCCATATACATTTTAATAGTCTTTAAATTTTCTTGTGCATCCAGCTCAGACACCTGCAGAAGCGAAATATTGTTGAATTTGCTGCACAAGTAACCTGGTGTGATCCTTTTGCCATCAAATAACCTAGGTGTGTACTATGCACTCACATGCTTGAGGGGATTACAGGTTGCAACCTGAATAAATGTTGATATTGGATCCTATAAGAATCATAAGAAAATAAAATGTATGCTATCTACAGTTCTACAATATAGATGTTATGGTGTAAAATATGGAGTGCATAATGGCTGTGATTATATGATGTTACCAGCACCACCACATGGAGGCGGATCACTCTGAAAGCCTGCATCTTAACTGATACAGAATTACTATTATTATTTTAATGAAAATTCAAGACAAAATATAATGGTTATAACAAAATTGTACTATTCAAGTAGGCTCTAAAAATGGCTTTAAAACCATTAGCCTGCTAAATAATTAATTTTGTTACACTTATTTTTGATTTTCAACCAATCAAATGACTTAGAGTATTCTATTGTTTTGAATTTGAAACTGAATGACAGTGTAGATTCTGATCAGATGGCTTGCTCTACCTCTGCACTTATCCTGTTGAACTGGATGAGGGCAAAAGGACAACAATTTCTGGTGTATCTGTATATATGTTGATGCAAACTTCCACTGGTGCCATAATGTACTCTTTACCCATTCAGTACCAGGATTCCCTAAAGGGTATGTTGGTAAACAGCGCAGGTCCAGATCAGATGCAGCTGAATGTGGCATCTGATCAGTGTCTGCATTGTTTGAAAAAAAATTCAGCCATTTTCTAAATCTATGTTGAAGAAAAACACAATCCCTCACAGTTAAATTTTGAAATGAACTCCTGCTATATATAAGATTCCATTTGGTACAAAAAGGGTTAAGACACAAAGGACATGAGAAGAAAGCAAAAATATATATAGAGGAAATTCCGCAGCCAAGCAATGTACAATGCAAGCAAAAGAAGACTACATCATGCCATAAAAATTACCATCAAAGAATGAATAAGAAAAAATGAGTCAACTTACCCTAATGGATGAAGTCACCCAGGCATTCCTCAGAGCACAATATCTGTAAAGGTCTAAGACACTGAGTTAGTGCTGAAATCACAGTGTTTAACAAAGAGAAAAGAGCTGTCAAACGACAGCATAGCTAGTTTTGCACCTTCAAGATATAACATTTCTCCATCAAAATAGTATTCAAGATAATAAGCAAAATCACTGCACCATGAAATATAGGTCACATTGACCTAGGTATTTTTTGAGGTAAGTCATCAGGTCCCATGGAACTCATAATCCAGGTGAGACATTTCTCCATCAAAAAGTATTCCAGATAATAGGGAAAATTACTGAACCATAAAATTTACGTCACACAGACCTAGATATAATTTGACGTCAATCATGGGGTCACATGGAATTAAAAAAAATCCAGGAATGATGTTTCTTCATCAAGAAGTATTCAATAGAATAGGCAAAATCACGGAACCATGAAATAAAGGTCACACTGACCTAGATATATTTTAAGGTAAATCATGGGGTCAGTTGGAACTAACAACCAAGGTAGGACATTTCTCCATCAAATAGTATTCAAGATAATAGGCAAAATCACTGGACCATGGAATATAGGTCACAATTACCTGGATTTATTTTGCAGTCATTGTCAACATTTGTGTGAAGTTATATTGAAATCGGTGTAGAAATGTAGGCGCTAGACCGATGATAATTTTTTTCTAAAAATAGCACAGTGACCTTGATCTTGAGGCCACGGCCTTGAAAGTCGCTGGAGATATTATCATAAGGAACATTTGTGTGAAGTTATATTGAAATCGGTGTAGAAATGTAGGCGCTAGAGCGATGACAATGTTTTTCTAAAAATAGCCACAGTGACCTTGACCTTGAGGCCACGACCTTAACCTTGAGGCCACGACCTTGAAAGCCAAACTCGCTGGAGATATTGTCATAAGGAACATTTGTGTGAAGTTATATTAAAATTGGTGGACAAATGTAGGCGCTAGAACGAAGACAAAGATTTTTTCTAAAAATAGCCACAGTGACATTGACCTTGAGGCCACGACCTTGAAAGCCGAACTTGCTCGAGATATTGTCGTAAGGAACATTTGTGTGAAGTTATATTAAAATTGGTGGACAAATGTAGGCGCTAGAGCGATGATAAAGTTTTTTTTTAAAAATAACCATAGTGACCTTGACCTTGAGGCCACGACCTTGAAAGTCAAACTCGCTCGAGATATTGTCATAAGGAACTTTTGTTTGAATTTATATTAAAATTGGTGGACAAATGTAGGCGCTAGAACGATGACAAAGTTTTTTAAAAAAAAAATAGCCACAGTGACCTTGACCTTGAGGCCACGACCTTGAAAGTCGAACTCGCTCGAGATATTGTCGTAAGGAACATTTGTTGTGTGGAGTTATATTAAAATTGGTGGTCAAATGTAGGCGCTAGAGCGATGGTAAAGTTTTTTCTAAAAGTAGCCAAAGTTACCTTGACAATGAGGCCACGACCTTGAATGTCAAACTTGCTCGAGATATTGTCATGAGAAACATTTGTATGAAGTTGTATTAAAATTTGTGGACAAATGTAGGCGCTAGAACGATGACAAAGTTTGTCTAAAAATAGCCACAGTGACCTTGACCTTTAGGCCACGACCTTGAAAGTCGAACTTGCTCGAGATATTGTCATAAGGAACATTTGTGTGAAGTTATATTAAAATTGGTGGACAAATGTAGGCGCTAGAGCGATGACAAAAGTTATCTAAAAATAGCCACAGTGACCTTGACCTTGAGGCCACGATTTTGAAAGTCGAACTCGCTCGAGATATTGTCATAAGGAACATTTGTGTGAAGCCATAATAAAATTGGAGGACAAATGTAGGCGCTAGAGCGATGACAAAGTTTTTCTAAGAATAACCACAGTGACCTTGACCTTTAGGCGACAACCTTGAAAGTCAAACTCGCTCGAGATATTGTCATAAGGAATTAAGGCGTAACTATACCTAATTTAGTGACACAAAGGCCTTTCTGAAATTTAATCTTCATCCGTGTGTCTCAACCCCAAAGTTTTGAAACCGAAACGGATGATGGGCAAGACCCGGCAAACACATCACATCCCCCTCCGAGCACAAACCGACCGACGTAGCCTATGAAACAGGTCAGCTGGAGGCATCAGGCAAGAGAGCTTACCCGCAGACTTATAGAGTCCCCACCGAGCCAACATCAACAAACATGACCCACACTCCACGGGAGTCCCGGGCATCAGGAAGGAGATGTCCAAAGTAGCGAGACTTGCAAAATTTAAAATATATCAAAAAGTGTAAACCAAATCCGCTAAGATACATGTCTCACCTGACAAGTCAGTCTTAGTTTTAGAACAATTAGAATTTTATGCTGCAAAAATTAAAGATAAATTATAGTTATTTAAATCAGTACTTGAGCACTGACGTCAACACCGCAGTATCAACCTCAGCACTAAGGAACTGATACTGAGCTGATGATACCCTCGGGGACGAACGAATTATCCATCAGCAGATATATCAACCCAGTGGTTGCAATTATGGCGTAATTATACCTAATTTAGTGACACAGAGGCCTTTCTGATGTTTAATCCTCATCAGTGTGTCTCAACCCAAAAGTTTTGAAACCGAAACGGATGATGGACAAGACCCGGCAAACACATCACATCCCCATCCCAGCACACACCGACCGACGTAGCCTATGAGACAGGTCATCATGCAAGAGAGCTTACCCGCGGACTTAAAGGGTCCCCCACCGAGCCAACATCAGCAAACATGACCCACACTCCACGGAAGTCCCGGGCATCAGGAAGGAGAAGTCCAAAGTAGCGAGACTTGCAAAATGTAAAATATAACAAAAAGTGTAAACCAAATCCGCTAAGATACATGTCTCACCTGACAAGTCAGTCTTAGTTTTAGAACAATTAGAATTTTATGCTTCAAAAACATTTGTGTGAAGTTATACTAAGACAGGTGAACAAATGTGGGCGCTAGAGCGATGACAAAGTTTTTCTAAAAATAACCACAGCGACCTTGACCTTGAGGCCACGACCTTGAAAGTCAAACTCGCTCGAGATATTGTGATAAGGAACATTTGTGTGAAGTTATATTAAAATTTGTGAACAAATGTAGGCGCTAGAGCGATGACAAAGTTTTTCTAAAATAACCACAGTGACCTTGACCTTAAGGCCACGACCTTGAAAGTCGAATTCGCTCGAGATATTGTCATAAGGAACATTTGTGTGAAGTTACATGAAAATTGGTGGTTTAATGTAGGCGCTAGAGCGATGATAATGTTTTTTTTTTTTAAAATAGCCACAGTGACCTTGACCTTGAGGCCAGTACCTTGAAAGTAAAACTCGCTCTAGATATTGTCATAAGGAACATTTGTGTATAGTTATATTAAAATTGGTGAACAAATGTAGGCGCTAGAGCGATGACAAAGTTTTTCTAAAAATAGCCACAGTGACCTTGACCTTGAGGCCACGACCTTGAAAGAAAAACTCGCTCGAGATATTGTCAAAAGGAACATTTGTGTGAAGTTATATTAAAATTGGTGAACAATTGTAGGCGCTAGAGCGATGACAAAGTTTTTCTAAAAATAGCCAGTGACTTTGACCTTGAGGCCACGACCTTGAAAGTCGAACTCGCTCGCACGTACGTACGGAACAAATGCTATATCCCCCCTCACAACTATGTTGTGCGAGGGGATAATAAATCGCGACAGAAGAACCGCTTTGGAACGGTCAGCGGAAACGAATTCCATGGGAGGGGGGGGGGGGGGGCTTAAATCGATTTTTCGTGGCAACAATTCCCGCCTTTATTTTCATCGCGATTTAGACAAATAATTTGTTAAGCCCGCATGAAGGCCTCCTAAGACATAAACCCTAAACCAGCTGCAAATAGTGAGATTGTATCAATAATGCCTTCAAAAGTATGAACATGGTTAACAAAAGCCAAGGTAAAGAGCCGAAATGTTGCGAAAGCCAAGGTAAAGAGCCGAAATGTTGCGAAAACTACAAG
Organism: Lucinisca nassula; assembly: GCA_963580285.1. Taxonomy (NCBI): domain Eukaryota; kingdom Metazoa; phylum Mollusca; class Bivalvia; order Lucinida; family Lucinidae; genus Lucinisca; species Lucinisca nassula. Next base: position 294,090 of record CAUZLF010000652.1, read on the forward strand.
TAAAATCATCATCGTAAAAAAATATGACATGATCATATGTATAAAATCTATGCTGTGGTTTCATGAATTATTTGTTGGCATATCAAATGATGAACCTGTAGGATTGTGGCTATGCACTGACTGTAGAGACTTACCACAAGCCTTAAAAGCTGACATCAGTGATCTGAAACGCGACATGGATTATCTAAAGCAAAGCACTCAGCCAACACTGAAGGCATTTTAAGGACACTCCGCGGAAGTAGTAAATGGTATTGGAGATTTGAACGACAAGTTAACCTCATTGAACAGACACATATATGACAACGATTTATGTATTTCCGAATCATTAGAAAATCAATCATCAGCGACAGATAGGCTCAAAACAATATTTGATAAAAAGGTTTTACAAGGCGGTTCTTCTGTGGCGGTTTATTATGTTGTTGTTTGTTACTTACTGTGTGTATCGCTTGTGTCCTGTTATTTTGGGTGGCCATATGGCCATTTTGTGGGAAAGTAAATGTTCTTATGGACTTCCTTTGTTTAGGTTTCCATTATCGTCTGGTCGCTTCATGTTTGTGTTTCTTTCCCTTTGGTGTCTTTGATGGGTGGAGTAAGTTAATTGTATCGCTTCCTTATCTTTGTTTTACTTCTACTTTACAAATGTTAGTTCGCATCGAGATATAAGATATGGCTACTGGGCTTTTCTGGGTCATAATCCTCGACCTGAGGATTGTTGGCCTTGGCATACCGTTTTGATATCATCGAATTGCCTCCGCGCATCCCCTTCTCGACAAACAGGTGTTGGTCGTAGTCGTAAGCAGCTCGAGCTCCACTCCTGTCTTTTTAGGAGGGCGTCCCATGAAAGCCCGGGACTTGTGTAGTAGTGTGCTGGGTCTAAGCCATACTGTGTCAGGGATGTCTTTCGGAATTCCTCAAATACATCTGCCAGCAGGAGAACATCTGTGCGATTGTAGAGGTCTTGGTAGTCCCAAATGGACTTACACCCACAGACCTCCCATACTCTATGCCCGTGGGCGTAGTCGTTGTCGCTGATGTGCTCGTCGGTGAGCTTGCTATAGAATACCTCTTTCTTGGGGAGCTTGGTCTCGGCGAAACGGTCCCAGGAATCCATATACTCGTAGGGGTAGACGCCCTTCCTGGTCAAGAGCTGTAGCCTCTGACGGTTTGGTTCGTATTGGGACGTGATCTTGAAAAACGCTGGCCGGTTTGACGCCACCAGTTTGTCGAGGGAAGCGAGCAGGAACTGGGCGATATCGATGAAACGGAGCTGCCCGAGAGAGAATGAGATGTATTTTTTGTGTTGTTGGGGATGCAGTAGTATGACCCATCTTCTTTCTTATGAATGTTTTCATTGCTTTTAAAGGAACTCATTTTTGTTTTTATTTGCCTTCACTGCAGCTGGTGTTGTGCCGTGTGGTGGCCGTAAAACGTCTCCCCGTACATCAACCATAGTGCAGTTTATATTTTACGTTTGGTCCTTTGAGATCAGCGTGAATATTCTGAGAAATCGGAAGTAAATTATTGGTTTAGACTTTTATTCTAGACAGGTTTTTAATTATTTGGACCTCGTTTTGATTTATATCAGTCTTTGAATCGACTGCCTATTCGAAATTCGCAAAATTGAAGTATGTTTCCTCTTGCTTTCTTTGCCGGATCATTACAGGGTCACTGATGAGGCTTTATTAGCCGAAACTACGTAGTATGACCCATCTTCTTTCTTATGAATGTTTTCATTGCTCTTAAAGGAACTCATTTTTTATTTTCATTTGTTGTTCCATCATACCGCACCACGATATAGCAGTAACTGCAAGCCTCATGTTGTTGTGTTCTTTGGTTGTTGCTTTTTGTAGGATCTTGTTCGGGTCCCTCGATCTTGGTGGTAAGGGCCTCAAAATCCGCATAGATGACGAAGGGGGTTGTTTTTTGCTTGTGGTAATTCTGGAAGGTGAGCTTGTTCTTACCCTCTTCTGGCATCTCCACCCGCACAGCCGTCTGGCCGATGCCTTCGCCCTCGAGCTTGTGGGCCCCCAGTAGGTCTTCTCTCTTGTAACCATGAAGACAGCGCTCACAGAAATACTTGCGCTCACGGTGCTTTCTTTGGTTGTAGAGGAGGCGTTTGAAGTTCTTTATCCAGGTGTAGTGGAAGCGATTTTCATTCGCACTGATCAGCAGCATATTGATTCTTGGTATCTCGTGTGGTTGTGTGCTTAGACGAAGGAACGGTGATGCCCTTTTCCCAGCTAAAGACATTGACGGCTGGGTTGTTCTGCCGCTCCACTTTATAGATCTGAGAGATGGTTGTGGGACTATCAATCCCTTCGAAGTTCAGACCATCATTGGTAGGATACCAACATAGTCTCTTGGGTGATATTGTGATGGCGGATTTGCCAGAGCCGCTTCGACAGAAGTCTTGGTCCTTGTTCTTTATGTTAACCAGTGCCTTCATATATCTTAATTCTGCAGGGAGTGGAATGTAGCACCTAAAGCGAAGAGGCTGATATCTGGCAATGTCCAGCCATAGGTTCTGTACCTAATCTACAACCCAGGCAGACCCTCTCTGTGTCCACTTTTCGAGTGTTTCCTGGATCTATGGGAAGGTTTTATCGAGACCCCCCTTGATTTCGCTGGCCTGAAGAAGGGCCTCCTGTTTGTGGCGCAGCATGGGGATTGTGTGATCCTCACTTCCGTCTGGTTTGTCCTTCCGAAGCTGAATCTTAAGAGCAAACTGGAATTTCACACCACCCAGCGCCTCGATCTCTTCCTCGAGCTTGCTACTGATCTGGAGCACTACAGCCTCGAAGAAGTGATTGAGTGTGTTTGAGTTTTACGTCCCACCAACAGCTAATGTCATACGGAGGTTGGACCTCGGTTTAAAGACTCATCCGAAAGTCAGGAGAAGCCCGGGATCGACCCTGCGATCCCCGGTTTACAAAGCGAGTAGCGAAACCATTGCACCACGGAGGCTTCTACAGCTTCGAAGAAAGTCCTGGGGTCTGCACTTTGAGGATTGTTAGCAGGCACGTCCATCTGCCAGCCCCTTAAGAAGTCGCCAATGACCCATGGGGTCTGCCTGAAACCTAGCTGCTGTCCAGCAGATGTAAACAAATCCAGGATCTCATCCTGATATTCCTTGACGGATCTTAGGACTTTCTCACGGGAGATAGGGTCAAATGCCTCTTCGATGGCTTTTCTCTTGGCGGCCTTCTTTTTGCGCGGTGGGATAGGTTGATATTTTTAGGCTGTAAAGGTTTTAACAGGCGCCCTTTGACAGAGTCTTGGATAGGCTCATCCGAGGTGTTTTGTTTGAGAGTCGAATAATCTTCAGATATTTCTGCCAGTACCTTCGCTACGAATTCATCCACAATAGCTCTATCTTCATATACCTATGTGTTGATATTTCTCTAATTGATATTTCTCTAATAGCTATAATTCATAATACATACGTATTGGTATTTCTCTAACAGTTATACTTCATATACCTATGTGTTGATATTTCTCTTACTGAAATTTATCCTGGAAAGTCGTCTCGCCTCTTTTTGGAAACTTACCTCGTCGCGTTCGATCTTTCCGGCCAGGGGACACAGCTCAGTTGCCGTCATATCACCAAAAACATCAGGGAACAAATCCCCTGCGGCAAGCCTATCTAGGGCCCATCCCTACACCCTCTACCTTGCTCAGTATTGTGCCTATGGGGTCAATGTTGGCCAGGACGGTGCCACAGCGGGCGCTGTAGATATTCACGAACATCGGAGAGACCAACTGGCGGTTGAAAGCGCCGGCTGATTCCGCACACCGGGTAATCGCTGCGTTGTAGCATCCGCGTTCAATTCGTTGGGCGAAATCACGGCTGCGCTGCTCGTCGAAGCGTGGGTCTTGATCAAGGGCATTGTAGAAGAGATCCCTGTAGCTTTTGCGGAGATCAATAGGCTCTTGCATTCTGTTTCTTTATAATCCTTATATTTAAGTATTTCTAAATTATTCGGTATAAAACCCCTCTGTGGCTGTTGTTTTTTTGTGTTGTAAATCATTTTACACCAGTTTTCAGGGGATTCCCCTGCGATATGGCAGGGAAACAAATATTTTATTCTATTGCATCCCCTCTCGGTGGGGCCGACCAGGGGGTTGGGGGTGGGCCCCAAAGTATTGCGGGTACGGGGATGAAAAAATGTCCCAAAACATCGGCATCCCCACTCGGTGGGGCCGACCCGGGGGGTCGGGTACCCCCCACAATGTGGGGATGAGAAATTGTCCCAGAACCCCCCCCCCCCCCCATTGTGTATACTACTAGTGTATCCGCAGCCTCTTTGTGGAGACGCGGCATATTCGATTTATAGTCAGTGAGACCAACTGTTTGCCGAATTGCATTTACACCCCATGTTCCATATCTCGAAGCCAGTGTTGACAGAGCCAGAAACCGGAATCCTCCCCTTTTCGCAGCGATAGGAATCTTTTTGTCCCCGGGGGTCCAATAGAGTGTTTTAACATCGTCATCTATCCCAAACTGCTCATAGTCGATACTGCCTTCGAGGTGAACCCTTTATAGGCACGGCTCACTTCCTTTTTATAAAGTATCGACAAGGCGCCTCTTCTGGTCAGAAAGTGCTGCCCGTCTTAACTCGCCTCGGAGGTTATGAAGATTGTCCCCGGCCGCGCGTAGTCCTTGCTCGACGTCCGGTGGTGGGTCCATAACAGTGTCTGGCAGGTTGGAAACATCATAGTCGGCGTCATCATAGTCGGCGTCATCATAAGTGTCGGACCAGTCTTCGAACCTGGGGTGTTCAAAGTCAGCCATATTTATGTAACAAGTATGTGCATTTGAAGGTTGTCTCGCATCTTAAAAACAGACTTTGTCGAGTGTCAACGAAGCTGACACCATGTCATCAAGTAAGTACCGACGAAAGCTTGACCCCTACCGGTGCCTCCGCGAACCCCTTGGGGTGAAAGGGGTGAGGCAATCGGTGTCGATAACTAACAATCCCAGCACGACCGGCCTGAACCAGCAGCTTCGTTCGATTCCCCAACCTCGGCCAACATGATGTCATCGTCCACTGGACTTCGAGCTACTCGAGAGCCACAAGCCATTCTACCCGAGTGGGCTGGGCGACCGACTCGAGTATGAGCTCACGTTCAACGACTACAACCGTGTGATCCAGGCCACAGGAGAGGTGCCTCTTTCGACATTGGAAACATCTGTCTTGAGTATGACATGGTCATCCTACCAGAGCTGGCCCAAATGATCAACAACCAGTACAGAAGCCGCATTTCGATCCTGTATGACAGGGAACTGCGGCACCGCAAAATCGGCAAAGACAAGAGTGACACCCTCTGGAATATCAATCTCAACGTATCCACCCGCAGCATGAAGGGCATCCTGATGCTCTCAGAGGATGAAGCCGCCAAATCGCCAAGGTCGAGGTCACCATCGAGGGGATCCCCAACCAACTCTTCAGCCAAGCGATGCGCTTTTTCCAGATGTTTGATGAAGCGAGGAAGCTCTTCGCAGCTGGTAGCAAGCGAGACCCTGAAGTGGCAACGGTCGAAAAAGACCTTGCCCTAGCCGACGTCAGCATTGCAGAATACCTCACCAGCAAGTACGCGCTGTGGCTTGACCTCAGGACAAGCGACGACGACCGGCTCCGGCAGGCGGATAGAGAATGCCAGCGAAGTAGTGACCATCCAGATAACGAAAAGAGCCGAGGGTGCTAGCGCATTGAACATCTATCTCTACGTCATCATGTATGCACAGCTTAAAATCAAAGATGGCCGGTTCGTCTCAGCGGTCTATTAATGTTCCTGAGGAACGATTAATAAATCTCTTACCGCCCACGGCCCATTCGGCGACAATATGCGGGCAAACGGGATGCGGAAAAATCGTTTTTATCCTCGATCTGCTCGAATGCCCCTACCGGGAGTTCTTTCGGCACATCGTGGTCCTCTGCCCCACCAGAGTATAATAAAACATACAAGCGCCCCTGGATCTGGACCGACCCGGAGGTCTACATTCTAGACCCCTGCTAGCGTTTTACCAGGTGTTTATGGGAGAGCCTACCTTATATATCATCGATGACTGCTCGGACATGAAGGCTTTGACGAAAAAGAAAGATGTTGTCAGAGCTAGCGTTCTCGGGCCGCCACGCCGACTAGAGCATCTGGTACTGCTGTTCTTTATTGCTAGGCAGTACGTTTACATTACTCGGATGTGTGTTAACACACACGCAGGCTTCTGCCAGCGCTTTCGACACCATACTAGACTATTCCACCAACTCACAATGAATCGCAAAGCAATAGCTATGGACTGTGACGAACTGATCGATGAGCTGATAGGAACGACAGAGCAAAGGCAGAACGCTGAAGCTAAGGGGCCCCAACCGCGGAAGGAACGGCAGCGACGTCAGATGGCAATGAGGAGCCGCTCCTGGAGGATGCAAAAATACCGTGAAAGGCTCGCCGCACTGGTAGTGGGAGGCCTCCGCGAAAGAAGTCACCTTACTCCCAGTCGGCTAGCTTATAACTGTCAAATTGACAGGAGTCAGCATATTGGCACCCTAGGGAAAAGAGCAGCACCTACAACTAATCCCAGTCGGCAAACTGGGGGTAGCCCCTATGTGTTCTTGGCGCCCGGTTACCTTAAAAACATCAGTCAGTCAGTCAATTGCTACATCCAACATCTATAAAACAGATTATAATTGGCAAATGACAGAAATATTATTGCTCTAATAAGTGAGAGCGGAGAAGGAATATAAAACAATTATCAGATTATAATGCTAACAAGTTCTTGTAATGAACACCTTCAAACCCAACCTTAAAATGAGAAAAATGAGGTTTACAAGGGTATACATTACTTTCCTTATTTCAACTCCAAGATATATGTCGTGGGTACCGCCAGGACCGCCGTAATGAGTCGGCCCTGATGAGCTCTCAAAACCAACGCCACGAGTTTGAAAAGAAAAATCGGTCGTTTATATTAATTTACACGCTTTTTTCTGGTTTCCTTTAAAAGGGATTGTTACTTTGAACGATAACTCTATGTATACCTTTTCAAAGTTTGCATATCATCAAGATAACAAGACATTGTAATGAAGACCCTAGTGAACCCCATTTTATATGAGAAGAAAGGAGGTTTATAGGGGTTTATATTGCCTTTATAACTGCACAAAATCATAGCTTGTGGATACTTGTTCAACAGTGAAAACTAGTCTTACAGTGAAAAGTGGACGAAACGACTAGGGGGACGAAACGACTAGGGGGGAAACGACCAGGGAGGAAACGTCTTGGGTGCGAAACGACTAGGGGAGGAAATGGTTTAGGGGCGAAACGTCGCGGAACCATTGTAGGGACATCTCGACCCCTAACAAACTCGGCCATTGACAAACAGGAAGTAACAATAATTCTTTAATTCGCCCCGCCCATCAAGGAGTGTTACGAGATGGAATAGGAAACCTCTCTGGTGCTTATGCACATCTAAATTATTTTAGTAGATATATGGTAGGGCGGTGCGAGTGAAATATTTTAGGTGAAATATGGTACGCAAATTGTGCGGCTTCATGAACAAGTCATGCACATATCATACGATGTATGCATGAGGGGTTTATAGAGAGCTGTTTTTACAATACAGGGGGCCGCTAAAAGGCCGAGTCCTATAGAATTTGCCTAAAAATCGCCAACCGCCAAATTGTGCCATATATGATTTTTATTCCCGTCACGTGTTGTGTGGGTGTTCGTTTTGACAGGAGTCATGTCATTGATTATAGGGTCGTTTCATCAATTTTTCCTATGGGAAATATACTATTTGAACGCAAATCCATTATCTACTCGATTTTGGCTATCTGGCTTTGTTTGTGGCCGGTATCTCCACCTCGCCACGAATTGAGCAAGATAATATGAGTGGGCATGATTTTCCGGTAGTATTCATAGATATATAAACCCTGAAAAAAACGGACACTTTAGCAGCAGGTCAAGTTGTAAAGAGTGAACGGGGAAATAGAAAGTATATTGAAAGGTATGTTAAATCTATGTTTAGTATTATTTTTGTATGAACATGCTTGTAGGTTTTGGAGGGGTTTACTTCTAGTATACCCCAACTTTCTGAAGCCTATTCTGAATTCACTGTTGTGGCCTGTAGTGATTAGGCTACTAGCTTTGCCAGCTAGACGTCGCAGAATTGATCCCAGGCTTCTCCAGTAGTAGAATGAGTCTTTCTAAGTGAGGTCCTGTCTCATGCTGACCCTAGATGTTGGTGAGACGTAAAGTTTGGACACCCGCTCATTCTGGATTCATTTAGGCTTTTAGACCCCTTTTGTAGAATGTAATTAATAAACGCCGGGTCACTTGTTTGATCCATGACTTGTGACTAGCTGTGGTTAGAAAACCGTGGTTCCGTCCCAATATGACATTAGGTGTAGAGGGGACGTAAACTTAAGACGGGTTTAACCACATCTTCATCATCAGGGCAAACTCATACAAGAGCCTGTTGGGTTATCCGTGATGATGAACCGTAATGAATTTTATTTTACAAGCATGTTCACGTTGATTAGAAATAATTTTGTTCAAGAAGAATTACGAGTTCATTTTGTAATGGTGCCGTTTGTGTCTGATAACTCAGTTTGTGCATGTATGTACATATAAAGAACGTGATGATGATAAGTGGGAGTGTTTGGTCGCCACACGTCATAACGGCCTGAGCGGCGGGGATGACGTCAGCTGCGTCATCGGCGTCGCGAGGACGGTTGTGACGGGGTGCCTACCAAATAGAGAGAATTTACGGCAAACAGTGTTGGCCCATATGAGACACTAACAAATGTTGTGGATTATAGATGAAAATCTTCTGTTGTAGTTTCTATCTGTTATTAATGTATTGAATTTGTGAATAGCTATATTTGTGAGCCGTGTCGCGGAGAAGGATATGAAATAGAGATTGTTATGTTTCCTGTAATTGGCAGCTGGCCAGGTAGCGCCAAGGCGTGGTCTGTTCAATTGCCTCTTACTTGTGATAATGTAGTGAGCACAAATTTGATGAGTATCATGTTCAGTAGTAGTGAGCATTAATTGATTTCTGTAGTGCTCAGTAGGGAAACATGAACTTTGAGTATTATTGTGTCAAGCGCTTGGTGTTGATAATTTGATGCACAGTCAAGTTGAGTTCTGCTGTACGGTTATTTGTCGCATGCACTAATCAGCCTGTATGTCTGGTCGGCGCATGCACAATGGCGGTATATGCATGAACATATTCTTACTTCTCCGGGAGGGGGATCATGATATAGCATGTATGTTTTGTGACTCGTTTCTAGTCCCGTTATCGTAATTTGCAGGCACAACAATGTGTGACCTGCTGCTCCCTGCTTCATAGCAGCAGGTACTGGTACGACGCTAGGCGTTAGGGTCCAGCAAGGGCGGACAGACCGCCGTAATCAGCGCCTACCAGGATAGAAGCAGAATCTTCTAAATCATTGTTCGTTGTAAACAAATGTGAGACCATGGAAGAGGTCAACTTACCTGCAGGTTATTTGGACGATCACTAAACCCCTGATCGGCAAACGTGATCGCTAAACCTAGGATTATCAACTATGTTGATAGACTAGTTCTACTAGTTCGCGAGAGGAAGTGTCACGCGAGTGGGGATTCACCCTAAGTTATAAACTGGCCAGTCGCGTTTTGTGTTGTTTCTTTTTTTGTTTTTGTTGTTGTTTTTGTTGTTTGCTTCTGTAGGTATTCACGTCACCCGTTCCGAGCACAGAACAGTGTTTTGCCTTCGGAGCGGACGTCGTGAGTTGGCTACAGAAGCAACAAATTGTGATATTTTATGTTAGTAAGTGTTGTATGTAGATACTGTAAATAATTCATGTCATTCATCTAACATCTTTCTTGTGCCTTACCCCACAGCTGCCCGTACACCTGTCAGAGATCACGCTCGGTTGTCTTGTCAGCATGGGGGTTTGCGGGACGCCGTAAACCCACATGTAACATTTGGTGTCAGTGAAGTGAGGATTTGATCTCTGGCTGGTGTTCCCGGCTGTGGAACAGCACATTGATACTCTGAATCATCAATTTAAAAAAAAAAAAATGTATTGACAGCCACATTTAGAAATTAACTTTAATCTTCCTTCCTGCGTTGATGAAGTGCGAAACCCATGTATTCAACTGAATGGATACTGACAAGTCGATAATTTCTGAGCAGGAAGGCAAGGCAAACCCCACTTTTTCTTGGTAACGAAAAATTTAAGTAGACCCCACTTAATTGTGTTACCTGACATTCTACTAAGTTAAACTGGAGTTACTAATTGATCTTACCCACACATGGTTCTGACGTAGTGACGTTAACAATTTACTGACGTTGACATAACGGTAGCGTTAATTTTACGCTGTGGCTTGAGGTTAGGTATGACGTAATAGAAACATTAATGGTGACTTGTTACGATCGAAGTTTTGTAATGTGATAAAACTTCGGATTGTAGCATTTTACTGTAAACGTCGTCAGTTTATGACGTCATATTAGACTACCAGTACGCAGCGTCATACTGTGCTGAAAGCATTTGACATTTCAAATCGCGTGTGCTTTAATAGCTAACGTTTTAGTTAGATTAACGCGTATAACACATATCTTAACGTTTTAGTTAAGCCCATTCAATCATCACTGATCATAACTGATCAGTTTATAGTGGTTTTGATAGTAACGTGAGATTTACGTTATCAATAATGGAGCGTTTAATGCAAATGGGAAAGGACTTAGGTTATGAGGGGAAGGAGTTACAAGGTTTTGTTAAAGAGCAGCAAGATATTGAGCGGGCAGAAAGGCAAGAGCAAAGGGATTTAGAAAGGTTAAGGTCTGAAGAAAAGGAAAAGGAAAGGGCAGAAAAAGAAAAAGAAAGGGCACATGAACTAGCTAAGTTAGAAGAAAAGGAAAGGGAAAAGAAAAAGGAAAGGGCACATGAACTAGCTATGTTGAATGTTAATAAGGAACTTGAAATGGCACGCATTCAGACTGAAAGGGAGGCAAAAGAGGTTAGTGAGGCCCATTTAGAACAAATAAAACATGGGTTTGAGCTACAGCACCAAGAATTAAGGAATCAGTTAGAAATGCAGAGAGCGAAGCTCGAGCTAGAATTTGAAAAGCAAAAAGCTGAGAAGGTGGCTCATGCCCGGGATCCTAAGTTACCTTATTTTGAAGAGGGTAAGGATAAAATGGATAGTTATTTATCTAGATTTGAGAAATATGCTACGGCTAATAAATGGGATAAGAGTGTTTGGGCCGCGTATTTAAGTGCATTGCTCAAAGGGCGCGCACTTGATGTATATGACCGGTTGTCAAATGAGGACGCGGCGGATTATGAAAAGTTGAATGGACGCTTTATTAAAAAATTTTGACATGACAGAGCGCGGATTTAGGAGGCAGTTTCGTTATAGTAGGCCCGAGAAATCAGAAACGTTCATACAGTTCAGTAGTAGACTGAGAAGTTATTTAGAAAAATGGCTTAATATGGCAAAGATAGAAAAATCTTTTCCGGCTGTCTGTGATTTCATGGCAAGGGATCAGTTCCTGGAGTCATGTAATAGAGAACTGTATGTACATCTGAAGCCAAAACAGTTTGGTAATTTAGATGAAATGGCTAGGGAGGCAGATTTGTTTGCAGAAGCGCGCGGGGGCGTATATAGTTGCATTAATAAGGGGCAACGCGATAATAGAGGCGCAGCGCAGGGTAAACAGGACAAAGTTGACTCGAACAAACCGAGTGGTAGACCGGATATCAAGTGTAGCATATGCGGTAAGGGGCATTTAACAATTAAATGTTTTAAGAACCCCGACAGGAAACAATTGTATAGCGCAGAGGTAGGAGCAACTGGAGTGGGGGATAGCGGTGTTAAAGAAAATTTTAACACGCGCGTAGAGACTCAAGGTTCTCAGGTTAAGAATGAGAATACGCAGAATGTAGGTCGTGGTTATACACGTGGTCGTGGTAATTTTAGAGGGTCTTTTCGCGGACGCGGTAAAAATAATAGCACACCACGTGGCGCAGCACACCAAGTTAGTTTTTGTCAAACGGAAGTAACTAGGAAAGGTGATGAGATTGGAAGTATTTTTGAAAATAAGGTTGGTGATCCTTTGATTTCGGATTGGGAGGAGTTTAGTAAGGAAACTAGGGAAGGTGTCTGTTACTTCTTAAAGGCAAGGTTACCGACGGCACAAGGATTGGTTAATAATAAAAAGGTGGTTGTATTAAGAGATACTGGGTGTACAGGCTGTGTCGTTCGGAGAAGTTTGGTTTCGGATAGTCAGTTAATAGGGAAGGAATCAAATGTTACGTTGATTGATGAATCCACACAAAGGTATCCTTTGGCAATGATTGACATTGATTGTCCTTTTTTCACTGGGAAAACTGAAGCTTTGTGTATGGATGATACGTTGTACGATTTGGTTATCGGTAACATTGATGGATCAAAACTTCCTGATATGTCTCATTTCTCAGCTGCGGCTGTAACTAGGTCTCAAACTAGGCAGGATGAGAAGCCTTACAGAAAACTTAAGGTTCCCGATCAGATCATTAACGATGACAAGGAGGCTTTCAAGCAAGCTCAGGTTGATGATCCAACTTTGGAAAACATCAGGAAAAGGGTTGTATCTGGGAACAAGACTGTGAGTCGTGGTTTAAACCGAGGTGAAACTAGGTTTATTGAGAAAAAAGGGTTGGCATATAGGGAGTTCACCAAGGGTAACAAAGTCTCTTTCCAACTTGTGGTCCCTCAAAGTTTCCGAGGAAAGGTGTTGAAACTGGCTGATGAAACGCTTATGTCTGGACATATGGGTATTAGGAAGACATTGGATAGAGTTGTAACTGAGTTTTACTGGCCCGGTATTTGCGGTGATGTCGCTAGATTTTGTAAATCTTGTGATATTTGTCAGAGAACTATTCAGAAAGGTCGGGTCACTAAAGTACCTCTAGGAAAAATGCCATTGATTGATACGCCATTTAAGAGGGTGGCAGTGGACATAGTTGGTCCAATTGAGCCTCGATCTGATAGGAAATCTCGGTATATTTTAACCATGATAGATTACGCGACAAGGTATCCAGAGGCGATAGCTTTACCGAGTATTGAGACGGAACGTGTCGCGGAAGCGCTTATTGAAATGTTTAGTAGGGTTGGCATTCCTGATAAAATGTTGACTGATTGTGGATCACAGTTTACTGCTGAGGTAATGAAGGAAGTCAGCAGACTTCTTTCTCTTCAACAGTTAACGTGTAGTCCGAGACACCCAATTTGCAACGGACTGATAGAGCGTTTCCACGCTACGTTAAAGCAGATGTTACGTCGCATGTGTGCTGAACGTCCAAAAGATTGGGATAAATATCTTCCAGCCTTATTATTTGCGGTAAGGGAAGTCCCACAAGAGTCTTTAGGATACTCCCCTTTTGAGTTGTTATATGGACGTAACGTCAGAGGTCCAATGGCAATATTAAGAGAATTATGGGCTGAAGAGGTACGCGATGAGCAAGTTCTTTCGACGTATCAATACGTTATTGAGCTTAGGGAACGGTTAGAGCAGACATGCAAATTAGCGCGTGATAATTTAAAGAAGGTTCAGATTAAGCAGAAAGCTTATTATGATAAAGGCGCGGGGTCGCGTAAATTTGACGTCGGCGATAAAGTGCTGTTGTTACTACCGACAGACAGTAATAAATTATTGCTTCAATGGAAAGGTCCTTATGAAGTGGTTGAGGTAGTGAACAGAATGGATTATAAGATTGACGTCAATGGAAATGTTAACACATATCACGCTAATATACTGAAACAGTATGTTGAGCGTCAGACTGTGACGTCTCATTGTCTGATCTCTAAACCTAATTTGTCGACAGACAGTCATGACAGAAATGACGTCGACGAGTCTTCATTTGAAGACAGCAGTTTTCAAACTGCAGAGCAACCGGAAAGTGACGGCGACGTTAGCGTCCCACACACACTAACGTCAGAGGAGAGTGAGGAGACAGAAGGGCTGAGAGAACAGCGCCTTGCAGGACTGACATGTCAGACAGACCAAATTATATGTACCACATTTATGTCAGAACCTGTGAAAACAATCAAATCAGTTGAGCCAGAAAGGCCACCACCAGTAAGACTAAAACGATATCCGTTTGCTAACAAACAGAATGTCAGGGGAACAGGAAAATTCTGGGGCAAACCGCCTTAGCTTACTAGCTAAATTTTACTTAAGAAAATTTGGGGGCAGACTACCTTAGTAGGTAATTCTTCGCACGGTTGTGTAAATAGCTGTCTTGTTTAGATAGGTTCATCCTATTCCATCTCTATACACAAAGAAAAAACATTTCTGATTGTTTTTCTCCAAAAGGGGAAACCTTTGTTACGAGATGGAATAGGAAACCTCTCTGGTGCTTATGCACATCTAAATTATTTTAGTAGATATATGGTAGGGCGGTGCGAGTGAAATATTTTAGGTGAAATATGGTACGCAAATTGTGCGGCTCCATGAACAAGTCATGCACATATCATACGATGTATGCATGAGGGGTTTATAGAGAGCTGTTTTTACAATACAGGGGGCCGCTAAAAGGCCGAGTCCTATAGAATTTGCCTAAAAATCGCCAACCGCCAAATTGTGCCATATATGATTTTTATTCCCGTCACGTGTTGTGTGGGTGTTCGTTTTGACAGGAGTCATGTCATTGATTATAGGGTCGTTTCATCAATTTTTCCTATGGGAAATATACTATTTGAACGCAAATCCATTATCTACTCGATTTTGGCTATCTGGCTTTGTTTGTGGCCGGTATCTCCACCTCGCCACGAATTGAGCAAGATAATATGAGTGGGCATGATTTTCCGGTAGTATTCATAGATATATAAACCCTGAAAAAAACGGACACTTTAGCAGCAGGTCAAGTTGTAAAGAGTGAACGGGGAAATAGAAAGTATATTGAAAGGTATGTTAAATCTATGTTTAGTATTATTTTTGTATGAACATGCTTGTAGGTTTTGGAGGGGTTTACTTCTAGTATACCCCAACTTTCTGAAGCCTATTCTGAATTCACTGTTGTGGCCTGTAGTGATTAGGCTACTAGCTTTGCCAGCTAGACGTCGCAGAATTGATCCCAGGCTTCTCCAGTAGTAGAATGAGTCTTTCTAAGTGAGGTCCTGTCTCATGCTGACCCTAGATGTTGGTGAGACGTAAAGTTTGGACACCCGCTCATTCTGGATTCATTTAGGCTTTTAGACCCCTTTTGTAGAATGTAATTAATAAACGCCGGGTCACTTGTTTGATCCATGACTTGTGACTAGCTGTGGTTAGAAAACCGTGGTTCCGTCCCAATATGACATTAGGTGTAGAGGGGACGTAAACTTAAGACGGGTTTAACCACATCTTCATCATCAGGGCAAACTCATACAAGAGCCTGTTGGGTTATCCGTGATGATGAACCGTAATGAATTTTATTTTACAAGCATGTTCACGTTGATTAGAAATAATTTTGTTCAAGAAGAATTACGAGTTCATTTTGTAATGGTGCCGTTTGTGTCTGATAACTCAGTTTGTGCATGTATGTACATATAAAGAACGTGATGATGATAAGTGGGAGTGTTTGGTCGCCACACGTCATAACGGCCTGAGCGGCGGGGATGACGTCAGCTGCGTCATCGGCGTCGCGAGGACGGTTGTGACGGGGTGCCTACCAAATAGAGAGAATTTACGGCAAACAGTGTTGGCCCATATGAGACACTAACAAATGTTGTGGATTATAGATGAAAAATCTTCTGTTGTAGTTTCTATCTGTTATTAATGTATTGAATTTGTGAATAGCTATATTTGTGAGCCGTGTCGCGGAGAAGGATATGAAATAGAGATTGTTATGTTTCCTGTAATTGGCAGCTGGCCAGGTAGCGCAAAGGCGTGGTCTGTTCAATTGCCTCTTACTTGTGATAATGTAGTGAGCACAAATTTGATGAGTATCATGCTCAGTAGTAGTGAGCATTAATTGATTTCTGTAGTGCTCAGTAGGGAAACATGAACTTTGAGTATTATTGTGTCAAGCGCTTGGTGTTGATAATTTGATGCACAGTCAAGTTGAGTTCTGCTGTACGGTTATTTGTCGCATGCACTGATCAGCCTGTATGTCTGGTCGGCGCATGCACAATGGCGGTATATGCATGAACATATTCTTACTTCTCCGGGAGGGGGATCATGATATAGCATGTATGTTTTGTGACTCGTTTCTAGTCCCGTTATCGTAATTTGCAGGCACAACAATGTGTGACCTGCTGCTCCCTGCTTCATAGCAGCAGGTACTGGTACGACGCTAGGCGTTAGGGTCCAGCAAGGGCGGACAGACCGCCGTAATCAGCGCCTACCAGGATAGAAGCAGAATCTTCTAAATCATTGTTCGTTGTAAACAAATGTGAGACCATGGAAGAGGTCAACTTACCTGCAGGTTATTTGGACGATCACTAAACCCCTGATCGGCAAACGTGATCGCTAAACCTAGGATTATCAACTATGTTGATAGACTAGTTCTACTAGTTCGCGAGAGGAAGTGTCACGCGAGTGGGGATTCACCCTAAGTTATAAACTGGCCAGTCGCGTTTTGTGTTGTTTCTTTTTTTGTTTTTGTTGTTGTTTTTGTTGTTTGCTTCTGTAGGTATTCACGTCACCCGTTCCGAGCACAGAACAGTGTTTTGCCTTCGGAGCGGACGTCGTGAGTTGGCTACAGAAGCAACAAATTGTGATGTTTTATGTTAGTAAGTGTTGTATGTAGATACTGTAAATAATTCATGTCATTCATCTAACATCTTTCTTGTGCCTTACCCCACAGCTGCCCGTACACCTGTCAGAGATCACGCTCGGTTGTCTTGTCAGCATGGGGGTTTGCGGGACGCCGTAAACCCACATGTAACAAGGAGGGCTGCGGGATGCTCCATCTAGGCAGAACTGACACCGAGTGAATTTGAATACTGCCATTACTGGAGACCACTCCCAGGAAAAATGATTGGTAGGGTTTGAGATGTCATTTCATCTTTATCAAGTTAATGTCGGGTAAGTTTTGTTTGCATTGGAGTTTAAGGGGCAAGTCAACACCATTTTATGTCATTTTTTAGCCCAGTACCCACACTTTTCCTGGGCAGTATAATATGAGCTTTTTTTCGTGACGTAATTCCGGTTCTAAATATAGAACGGCAAAAGCCCATGCGATCAACTGTCGTATTGCTTTAAGGTAGCGATACAGTTAAGTACTAATTACAGAGTAAAACAATGGAATTCGTTTAAACCTTTGCCCTGGCAAACAGTGTAGGCCCAGATCAGACGCCACAGAAAGTGGCGTCTGATCATGGCCTACACTGTTTACAAAACGTCAAGCCAATTTCCAACCAAATTTTGAAGAAAACGAATCCCGACGACCCTAAATGTTGATATACACTCCTGCTATATATAAGGAGGAAGATTCCATTTGGTACAAAAAGGTTTAATGGCTTATTAGCTTTTCTTGGATACAGGGATCAGTCAAACCTCTCTCATCTCAACGGTCACATTACATTGACGTGAGTCACGAGGGTGTCGATGGCATGACGTCGAGCGAACGTTGACTCGACACCCGTCTTTCAGCCCACTTTTATTTTTTTTTGACTGTCAGTATGACTATTTGTCTTTCAAACTGTCGGTCCGTTCGTGTGTTATTCATTCGGACTGCCTGTCGTCTGTCTGTCTACCGTCAGTCTCTCTCTATCTCTCTCTCTCCCATCTCAACGGTCATGTGACATTGAAGTGAGTTGGAGTGGGTGTCGACGACACGACGTCGAGCCAACATTGACTCGACAACTGTCTGTCAGTCCACTCAAAAGTTTTGTTTTGACTGTCAGTATTTTTATTTTTTTTCTGTCTAACGGTTCATCTGTTATTCACTAACTCGGCTTGTCTGTCAGTTTGTCAGTCAAAACTCTCTCTCTCTCTCTCTCTCTCTCTTCAAAAGATAGATAGATAAATAGATAGATAGATAGATAGATAGATATATAGATAGATAGATAGATAGATAGATAGATAGATAGATAGACAGACAGATAGATAGATAGATAGATAGATAGATAGATAGATAGATAGATAGATAGATAGATAGATAGATAGATATATAGATAGATAGATAGATAGATAGATAGATAGATAGATAGATTGATAGATAGATAGATAGATAGATAGATAGATAGATAGATAGATAGATAGATAGATAGATAGTACTGCAACCCTTGCAAATCTTGACAGCTTCAAACTAGCTGTCAGTCAGGAGTACCACCACAGACCTTAAATCAAAACACCACTGTTTTTATCCTCACTTTTCTTGTTTCTATTGTATAATCCACTAACACTATGCACTTTTATTCTGTTCTCCCTGTCCACTTTGATTTTTATCCCCCGACCGAATAGGTTCGGGGGGTATAGCGATCAGCCTGGCATCCGTCCGTCTGTCGGTCCGCACTAACAAATGTATAGTTAGGTGGCTATGTAAATGGACAGAATCAGTGTAAGTCATTGGGATTTATTCCGTTAGACACCGAGAATACTTCTTTTCTGTGGCTAAACGTAGCCACTTAAGTATCGATCCTGCCCAAAATAGCCACATAAGTAAACATCCGTGAGAACGTCCGTCTGTCCGCACCGACAAATGTATAGTTAGGTGGCTATGTAAATGGACAGAATCAATGTAAGTCTATGGGATTTATTCCGTTAGACACCGAAAATACTTCTTTTCAGTGGCAAAAAGTAGCCACTTAAGTATCAATCCTGCCAAAAATAGCCACATAAGTATACATCCGTGAGAACGTCCGTCCATACGTCCGTCCGTCCGTAGACACAACCTTGTGATGACCATAACTCCTATACCATTTGAGATTCATTAATTGTTCTTGGCACAATTGTTCACAAGGCTGAGACGGCGTGTCATGCACAAGAACCAGAACGCTGGATGCCATACTTTTTGAGTTATCTCCCCTTCCAATAAAATAGAGTGACTACCTTGTGATGGCCATAACTCCAATACCCTTTAAGATATATTGATGGTACTTGGCACAGTTGTTCACAAGGCCGAGACGGTGTGTCATGCATAAGAACCACAAGTCTGGGTGCCATGTTTTTTTTAAGTTATCTCCCCTTCCAATAAAATAGAATCACTAACTTATGATGGCCACATCTCCTACACTCTTTGAGATATATTCATGGTACTTGGTTCAGTTGTACATTAGGTTAAGCAAGTGTATCATGTGCAAGAACCACGAGTCTGGGTGCCCTGGTTTTTTAATTATATCACCTGACAACATAACCTTGTGATGGCCATAACTCCAATACCCTTTGACGTAAATTGATGGTACTTGGCACAATTGTATATAAGGTTGAGAGACGGCGCTTGATGCCTAAGAACAACAACTGTGGGAACTATGGCATTTGAGTTATCTCTCTTTCCAGTATAACAGTATGACCACCTTGTGACCACCATACCTCCAGTACCCTTGGAGACATATTGGTGGTACTTGATGCAGATGTACATGAGGTTAAGCAGGTGTGTTATGCTCAAGAATTACAGCTCTGGGTGCTCTGGGTTTTTAGTTATCTCCCCTGACAGTATAACCTTGTGATGGCCATAACTCCAACACCCTTTGAGATATATTGAATGAACTTGGCGCAATTGTATACAAGGTACAGAAGGGGTGTCATGTGCAAAACCACAACAGTTGGTGCTGTGATATTTGAGTTATCTATCCTTCCAATATAACAGTATGACCAGCTTGTGATCACCATATCTCCAATACCTTTTGAGACATATTTTAATGGTAATTCATACAGAAATACATGAGCTTAAGCAGGCATGTCATGTGCAAGAACCACAATTCTGAGTGCCCTGGTTTTTTAGTTGTCTCCCCTGACAGTATAATCTTGTGATGGTCATAACTCCAAAACTTTTTTGACATATTACTGGTTAGACTATTGCTTTTATTGCATGTTGCGGGGAACCCGGCACGTAATACTCATGTGAGGGTGTATACCGTATGGAGGGATGGATAGATAGAACACGCTCAATTGGCGTCATGTCATTAAGTGTACCGTCCTTTGGATCAAGATGTTAACCGTTAACTGGAGGCCCCCCTGTGCAAGTTAAAGATCCCTACCGTAATTACATGATTGCTGTGTAGGCTTTTATCATGCAAACCTAGAGTGTATGTAATGTACACCTGCGGTAAATGTGACCAATGCAGTATCAGTAGAAAGAAAGAAAAACAGTGCATATCTGACAACTGCCCTTCTTGAATCAGCGGAAGGGAGAAAATAAAAAGATTTCATGGTCAATCTCCACGAGCGAATGTTGCCAACCCCGACAGGTATCGAGCCTGTGTCCTGATCATCAGGTAGATGCACATCCGACTGAGCTACTGAGACCGGGTAATGTTAGGTTAGACAAAAAGTCCTGCCAGATCGGAAGCAATATCTTCAGAATGACCAAATACTAGTTTTGACGAGAATGTAAATCCTCAACTCAAAGCAGTAACAGACCAACTCGGCTGATTTAAAAAGGGCAGGTGTCAGTTGCTGACGAAAGAATATACACTGTACTGGTTTACAATTACTGTTAATAGCTCACATATAAGCTACTTCTGTTAACAAAAGATCACATACGTTTTTAGCTCACCAGAGCCGAAGGCTCCGGGGAGCATATAGTATAGGCATTGGTCCGTCATCGGAAGTCGTCGTCTGTGTCGTCAACATTTTCAAACAACATCTCCTCTGAAACTACTTAGCCAATTGAAACCAAATTACATGTGGAGTCTCTATGAGAAGGGTGAACGAAAGTTTGTTCGGGAGGACTGGGTCACATGATCAATATGGCCGCCATGGCCGTATATGGTAAAAGCCTTTAAAAACTTTTTTTCTCAAGAAGCGAACAGCCGATGATCTTGAAACTTGGTATGCAGCATCAGGGACTCGGGCCCTACCAACTTTGTTCAAATGACGACCTTTGGTTGTCCTTGACCTGTTTTACATCAAGGTCAAATTGGATCACTTAGACATTTGTATGGAAAAATGGCAAAACTAGATCTTTATGATTGTATATTAGCTATTGGTATCAGAAATGGTTTTTACAATCAGCTGAATGGAAGTTTATCAGTTCCAAATGTAAAGATCATTTACCGACCTTTGTCCAAGACGCCTGAGATTTAGTATTTTTATCTTCTTCTTCGCTTAAACTAATTGGACAATTGAAACCAGATTATATGAAGAGCCTCTATGTAATGAGGGGACGAAAATTTGTTCGTGAGGTCCGGGTAACATGACCAATTTGGCCGCCATGCCCATATATGGTAAAACCTTTAAAAATCCTCTTCTCAAGAACCGAATGGTCGATGCTCTTAAAAATTGGTATGCAGCATCAGGGACTCTGGTCCCACCAAGTTTGTTCAAATGATTACCTTTGTATTGACATTGACCTGTTTTAAGTCAAGGTCAAATTTGGTCAGAATGTTTCTGATTGTATATTAGCTAGTGGCATCAGAAATGGTATTTACAATCAGCTGAATGGAAGTTTATCAGTTGAAAAGGTCAAGGTCATTTACCGACCTTTGTCCAGGACGCCTCACATGCAGTATTTTTATCTTCTTTTTCACTTAAGCTACTTGGCCAATTGAAACTAAATTACATGTGGAGCCTCTGTGGAATGAGGGAACGAAAGTTTGTTCGTGAGGACATGACCAATTTGGGCCGCAATGCCCATTTATGGTAAAAACCTTTATAAATCTTCTTCTCAAGAACCGAATGGCCGATGATCTCGAAACTTTAGTTTAGTTTAAACATTTTTATTTTGATTACCAACATATTACATACATACGATACATAAAAGTACAATATCAAGGATTAGAACGAAAGCTCAAAGCTTGTAGAGTTCTTTTCCTTTGGTGCATACAATAGAACATTGTGCTATATTTGGCGACTTTCAATAAATATCAAATTATTTGTAACATATAGTATGTCACAGATATTTTTGAAAAACAAAATATTGATCAGAACTATGGATAAAAATTACACCAATAGAAAGAGTTCGACAATGTGGATTGTTATTCCCTTGTATTTTTTAGAAAAATAATCTTGCTTAATATGAAGTTGAGATTAGAAAAAAAAATGGAGAGGGAGATTGGGGGTGAATGCGTGTAAACAGATAGAATCAAACTATCAGAACAGGTCGACAGGGCTATTATAGATTGTAAGTTGCAGGAGTTCCTACTTGATACTCAAAATCGTTCGTGCTCTTTATGAACTTCTGTGTCTGATCAAAGATGAAAGTATTGGATTCAAATGACAATGAGCTGTCACCAAATAAAATAACATTTAATGAAGGGATCGTATGTATTGAGACAGAATTAAGAAGACAGTCCCGTTGTAAAGTGAAATAAGCACAATGGAAAAAAAGTAGTGTTGGGCACCTTCGATACTGCCACATCGGCACATTGGCGAATCAGATATATTTTTCATGAAAAGGTCAAGATTAAGTGAACTGCAGTTAGTTCGCAGGCGAGTATGCAATATTTGTTCTTTCCTATGGCCTGTATAATAATACTTCGGCACTTTTATTTCTTCTTTTTTAAGGAAACTTTTGAACGAGTTAACAGTATTTGATTGTTGGGCGTCAACAGGTAGACTGTTCCAAGCTCTAACTGCTGAAGGTAAAAAAGAATGGTAGTACTGATTTGTTCTGGTGTCAATGGTTTGAAGGTCATTTGAATTTCTTAAATTATATCTGGACATTGTGCTGACAGATTGTGGAATAAGAGTGGTCAAATATGCAGGTGTAAGGTGACTTATCATTTTGTAAATCAATGTAAGCTGATGATGCCTCCTTCTTTGTTCCAAAGATTCCCAGCGAATTTCAGTATAAAGTGCACTCCTAGAAATTAATTTAGTTGTACCAGTTGCAATTCTGGCAGCTTCGGTTTGTATTTTTTTCTAGTTCGTGCTTTTCATATTGGGTGCAATTTACCCAGATAATATCTCCATACTCTAGGAGTGGTCTAATGAAAACCAAATAAAGTATTTCTAGAGATTTCCTATCGAGCTTGAATTTAAGTTTCCTCATGACATTGATTCTAGTCCATGCCTTTTCTGTAATGTAATTTATATGTTGGTGCCATGTTCCGTCATGAGAGAAATATACCCCTAGATGCGTGTGATGTTCAACTTCAGTTATTGCTTGATTCTGCATGGTAATGGGTGGATGTTGTGGTCGGTTTCGTTTACGAGAGATGAGAAGAGATTCTGTTTTCGAAGGATGAAACGACACTAGCCAAGTTTTTGCCCAATGCGAAATTTTTGAGAGATCAGAGTTAAGACAGTTTGCAGCGGTTTCAGGATTGTCCACAACTATAAAAAACTAGCATCATCGGCAAACAGTCGAATGTTAGAGCCTATATCAACAACGATGTCATTTATATAAAGCAGGAAGAGTAATGGCCCTAGAATGGACCCTTGTGGCACGCCAGCACGTATATAGACCCAGTCAGATGTTGTACCGGGCAGCACAACTCTTTGTGTTCTGTCTGAAAGGTAACTTTTAAACCATGTGAGGACTTCCCATGTGACACCAGCTGCTTGCAACTTAAAGATAAGACCATTATGCCATACACGATCAAAAGCTTTGCTGATGTCACAGACGACAGCCCTTACCTTTTTTCCCACTTTCAAGTGCATGACAGAATGTATTATACAGAAATGTTAATTGGTTTATAGTAGAATCACCCGGAACAAAACCTGATTGAAGAGAAGTTAACTGATTGTTGTCACGAACGTGGTTAAATAGGTATTTAAATACAAGCCGTTCAAGGACCTTATATTCTGCGTTCAATAGTGATATTGGTCGGTAGTTAGAAACAATGGATAGATCTCCCTTTTTAGGCACCGGGCATACATAGGCTTCCTTATAAGGTGTTGGAACGATGCCGGTTTGTAAAGACTGGTTAAAAACTGAACAGAGGGGACGAGATATTACACTTGCGAGCTCACGCAATATTCGATTACTTAAGCCGTTTGGGCCAGCAGCCTTAAAAAATGGTAATGGTTTTAGTATGGATTCTACCTCGAGGGGGGTTAGTATAATTCTGCTTAACTGGGTTTCTACAGAAACAGCTGGTGGATCAGGAATAACAGCATTTGTTTCATCTAAAATCGTTTGACTTTGGAAAAGAGAATTAAAAACATTTGCCTTATCAAACTCATCTGAGTAAACTTCATCGTTATACTCCAAGGGTGGAACTGAGGACTTTGAACGTGGAGCTATAAATGTTTTGTGTGTTGACCACCAGTCTTTTTGAGAAAGAGTGTTAGACGCTAGCTTATCTTCTATACTGTCATAGAAAGCTTGCTTGGATTTACGAATCAAAGTTATAGTTTTATTGCGTTGTTTTCTGAACGAGTACCAGTCACTTGCTGAACTAGATCTTTTAGCTCTTTTATATACCCGCTTACGCTTCCTGATATGCCGTTTTATAATTGATGTGAGCCAGGATGGATCTGTTGGTTTTAATTTTATTTCTCTATTTGGAATACACTGGCGAGCGATTTGTACAATGGCATTGTGTATGTTGCTTGCGTAAGTAGCCGTATCATTGTTATACAAAGACTCCCAATCAAATTCAGAAGCTTTTTGACATAAAAGATTGTAATCTCCTTCCCGTAACACCATACATGACGCGTAAACGAAGTAGCTTTGGGTTTTGAGAATTTTAGGACTTCATATACAGGGCAGTGGTACCTTAGTAGCTGATTTAAAAAAAGGTTCACCAACTCCACTTAATAGAATACTTTCTTCATTAGTAACGAATAATAAGTCCAATATTGACGAGGAGTGCTCAGTAAAATTAGTAGGTTTGTCAATTAGTTGATGTAGTGAGAACTGCAAACAGAGTGACTCGATTTTCCTTGACGTTTGAGGGCTAACAGTATTCGTATTAAAGTCGCCAGTTATGATTATAACAGATATATCAGTATCAATTGCTAAAGCTATTGAATCCTCAATGAGTGAAAGATAGCTTGCATTAGAATTCGGCGGTCTATAAAAACAGCAAATAATATATGTTTATTGTTGTTAGCTACTTCTATCCAAATAGATTCAATTCCTCTTATTTCTAAATCAATACGCCGTTTATAGAAGACACCTTCTTTAACATAAAGAATAACTCCACCATTATTATCACCGTCACGGTCGATCTCGATACTTTGTATGCAGCATCAGGGACTCTGGCCCTACCCAGTTTGTTCAAATGGTGACCTTTGGTTGACCTTGACCTGTTTTATGTCAAGGTCAAATGGCAAAGTAGTGGATATTTCCGATTGCCTTGTAGGTTGCGACATCAAAATGATATTTGAAGTTAGCTGAATGGAAGATTATCAATTCCAAAAGTCAAGGTCATTACTGACCTTTGTGTTGGCTGACTCGGATTCAGTATTTTTATCTTCTTCTCCATTAAAAGAGCTGTGCTGATTGGAACCAAATTGCATGAAAAGCCTCGATGCGGGTGAGGCAATTAAACATTATTCGTGGTATTGTTGTCACATGACCAAGAAGGCACCATGCCTGTATAAGGTATGAACCACTTGACCTCTGGCGAGCGTAGTGGCCCATAGGCCTCTTGTTTTGTTTTGAAATTCATGTCGCGAAATGCGTATTCTGTCTTAAAACATAAATGTAAATGTCAGAATAATACGGAACCCGGGAAGGGACAAGATTTTTTTATTTTTATTATGTTGTGCGAAGAAGATAATATCTGGAGCGGACAAGATATTATCTTGTTCGGACAACATATTATCTTGTGCGGACAAGATATTATCTTGTGAGGACAAGATATGATCTTGTTAGCACAACATAATATCTTGTGCGCACAAGATATTATCTTGTTCGCACAACATATTATTTTGTTTGCACAACATAGATCTTGGGAAGTTGTGCGGACAAGATTTATCTTTGGTTACAAGATAATATGTTGTGCGCACAAGATCTATGTTGTGCAGACAAGATATTATCTTGTGCAGACAAGATAATATTTTGTTCGCACAACTTGATATCTTGTGCGGACAAGATAATATCTTGTCTGCACAAGATAATATGTTGTCCGCACAAGATAATATGTTGTCTGCACAAGATAATATCTTGTCCGCACAAGATATTATCTTGTGCGCACAACCTATAAAAAAAAATAAAAAATCATGTCCCTTATCGGGTTCCGTAGAATAAATATGAAAAGAGAATATTTAAATCCAAGAGCACTACTGAATTGGGCTGTCACATAAGCATCTCAAGGTAAAATGTGGATATGGTAAATATGCTCTACCTGCCAACATGTATGTTGTACCACTACCCACTGACCCACTCTGGCACAGTTTAGCAGTTTTGTAAAGTAGAAGTAAAACAAAGATCAGGAATTGATACAATTAACTTACTCCACCCATAAAAGACACCAAAGGGAAAGAAATACAAACATTAAGCGACCAGACCATAATGGAAACCTAAACAAAAGAAGGCCATAAGGACAGTTACTTTCCCACAAAATGGCCATATGGCCATCCAAAATTAAAAGACACAAGTGATACACACACTAAGTAACAAACAACAACATAAATAAGCCTGGTGGCTCATTCTTTTATTTCAGCTTTCACCCTTCAACACTTGGTTTGCCGGAGCACCTCTAATGTCCCCCTGGGAGGGGTTAAGACGTATTGAAAGGAAGAAAAAACATACTGACTGGCAAAAAATGACCTTAATGCAGTATATATACAACTGCTGCATTTCTTAGGAAGTGGCTATTGACAGCCGACTGTTAATAGCGATTTTTGGCTTTTGCCAGCCAATTGTCGATAGCGAATTATAAAAAAGATACCTATTTGTGACTACCATCATGGATACTCACCGAACGTGTGGGTAGAAGGGTAATCACATAATTCCGCGGCATTATAAGGTATTAGATTGATTTCTGTAATAATGATCAAATAAGATACATGCAGAGGCTCCGCAGTGTGTACGCCTGACCATTGAAATGACTTGCAGAACTTTGGATATAGCACAGGGTCATACTCGGAAACGCGACCAGCCCAAACAACTAGACAGCAGGGTTGCGCAGGTTACCGGTAAAATTACAATTGCAGCTGTGTAATGTAAGCCCCAATCAAGGGGTATCCCTGTGTTTCGTTGGAGTTCCAACAGGTGTAAAATCATTTGTCCCCGTGGTCTCACAGGTAAATTGCCATGAATCTGCAGGGTCTGCACTGTTTGCCACTTATCCAGCTATTTGAGATATAAACTGGGTTGTAAATTATACTTATCGAGCAGTCGATTACTACTAAATACGATAATCAGTTTAGTGAAATTCATTGATCGAT
The DNA here is from genome assembly GCA_963580285.1 of Lucinisca nassula. NCBI lineage: Eukaryota > Metazoa > Mollusca > Bivalvia > Lucinida > Lucinidae > Lucinisca > Lucinisca nassula. The sequence goes on from CAUZLF010000652.1 coordinate 321,484, forward strand.
TAATCCAGGCAGAGCTGATACCGACCGCAATCCGCTTAGAATGTCTAAGTCTACCCAGGAAAATTGCTGCGAGTCGGCCCGTCCATGGTTATAAACCCTATTGATTTCATTGGGTGGCAGGGATTGAGAAGTCATTTCATCTCAATGTCGGATAAAAGTCACACAACTTTGGAAGCAACGTCTCCAAAATGACCTAAATAGTGTTGACAGGGACGTTTAACCTCAAATCAAACAAACACATTAGTAAAACTGAGGTTTACAGGGGATGCATAAATTTTCTTCTGGCTGCCTGCATACATGTAGACCATCTAGTTATCCTTTGTTTCATTTAAGGTTTAACATCCTCGTAAACAATATTTAGATCATTTTGAACAAGATGCTGCTAATTTTTGAGGAAATTTTACCCAACATTGAGATGAAATGACACCTCAAGCCCTGCTGCCCATTTAAACCAATAGAGCTTATATGAAAAGATGGTGTGACTAGCACCACTTTGCCTGAGCAGACTTATTGAACCATCTAAGCGGTTTACATGTACTCGTGTGCAGCCGGTTTCAGATGGACAGTGGGGTGGGGTGGGGTGGGGTGGGGGTCTAGTTATCCTTTACTGTTAGAACGGAGGACTTCAGCAAATGCAAACAAATTTGATTTTTCTAACCCAGGCACGGTTTCTTGTGGTTCAGCTGCAATGATAATAATTTGCTTTGATATGTACTCTGGCAAGTAAAAAAGTAAAGTTATCTCTTATCATATCCCTTACGTTGTAAGAAGTTTCATAAGACGGTCAAAATATATATTTTCCATCTATCATATAACATTGCGGTAATTTAGTGGATAGTTTCCTCATGTAATAAAATGATATGACCGCAAGTCCAGTGTGATAATATATGGTATTAACTGGTGTGCTTGAGCCCTGCCCATCTGGAGTTTGGAGAACTAGATTGGGCTGCACGATGCTTCCACACAGAGCTGAAACTTACTGCACATGAGTACTGGTAAATGGCTAAGGTCTAACCCTGCCCAGGCAAAGTGATGTGAACATGACCGTGCAATGCATATAAACCCTGTCGGTTTCATTTGGCGGCAGGGATTCAGATGTCATTACATCTGAATATCTGGTAAAAGTCCCACAAAATTGGAAGCAATGTCTCCAAAATGACCTTAATAGTGTTGGTGGGTAGGTTAAATCTCAAATCGAACAAACAAAACCGGTGTGTAATGTCATGACGCTATCCCTGGCAACCTAATGTTTTCTTTTTAACTCCTTTGCAACAAAATCCAGTTGGAAAACTGCAATTTTAGAACCAGAATCTTACACTCTGTCATTTATTAATATCAAATTTATGAAACTCACCGTCGGCTAGTTTCATAAATTTCATTTGAAATGACCAGTCATGTAAGATCCTCTATATGCAACATATAGTACTAGTTAGTATTGTCACTAAAACAATCATGCCCTTCATGGCAGCATAATGTTTTCTGTAGAATCTAATGTCAACTTAATAAAGATATACTGTGTATACGAGATCCGAAATATATGTAAAAAGTCGCTTCAAATAGAGGTGTAAACTGAATAGGAACAGCATAACTCTCCTCTCAGAGTTAAGTGTTCGCTTTGAAAGTATGGGCTCATGAGGCAGGTTATCACATAACGCCACTGTTATGTAGTGGATAAATTTTAAAAAAGGCAGGTCATAAAAATCATACGACCACACCTGTAATGACACATTGTTATTGGCACTTAATATGACCCCGTCTGTGATGGCCCTATGTTGCCATTTGAATTATTTCTGCGATAAAATATAGTTTTAAGTCATTATATGATAAACAGAATCTTACACTCGTTGCCATTTCATATGAAATTAATGAAACTGCCTATTGGCTCATTATAAAAATTTCATATGAAATGACCACCCTTTTAAGGTTCTCTATTTGTTTAGGTTTCCATTATGGTCTGGTCGCTTAATGTTTGTATTTCTTTCCCTTTGGTGTCTTTTATGGGTAGAGTAAGTTAATTGTATCAATTCCTGATCTTTGTTTTACTTCTACTTTATAATTGGTAGATTAAAATCATAACACATGGCTGCCATTGGGCAGTGTTCACCTGAGCTGTGGTTTATGAAATTTGGCACTGTGGTTTGTTTAGAAGCCTCTGTGGTGTAGTGGGTAACGCTACTCGCCTTGTAACCCAGGGTTCGCAGGATAGATTCCGGGCTTCTCCAGACTTTCGGATGCTTTTTACCGAGATCCCATCTCAGTATGACCTTAGCTTTTGGTGGGACTTAAAACTCAAACACTCACACACTCTTTGGTTTGTTTGCTTTGGCAAGTTAAGAGTTTCCATTGACTTATAATAGGGAAAGGTTAAAAATGACATTAATACTTTTCAAGATATTTTGTCACTCTTTCATAGAAATGTTCCTTTACATAATGTTTAATAATGTTCTTTTTGGCCTATTTGTTGCCACAAATGAAAAATTGTTATTTGTCATATGTTATCCTGCAACAACACATTCAAGCGACATCAGAATCTGATTGGGTCCAAATTTTATCTGTAGCATCCTTGGGCACAGGGCTTCCATGGTTAATTAAAATACATTGCTGCCAGTAGGTAGTGGCCCCTGAGATCTGGTGAGCATTGTGGCCCATGAGCCTCTTGTTTTTATTTTAGTTTGCCTTTATTCGGTGTAAAGCTTATACCATTTTCATTTTGTTCAGCCGTTTGGTCATTTTGTCTGAAAGTAACTATCCTTTTGGCTCTACATGTGTGATGTTTTCATTAGGGATTAGTTATTTCATGTTAAAGTTTCTTTCGGTGGGACTTATTTGGAAGTTGCATTGATTGAACAGTGCCATAACTTCTATTTTTCTATACGAAAGACACAATCATTGAAGCATAACCTCCAGGTCAAAATGACCTAGATATATCTTGAGGCTAATGATTGGATCGCATGAAGATATATCCCAGGTATGACATTTCTCCATCAAACAGACTTCATTCTATGGGTAAATTCACAGGACCGTGAAATGTAGGTTACCAAGACAACCACTCTTTTACGCTTGAACCAATGTCACATAATTGGCTGTAGTATACATAACTTGTTAGCATAATGGAAATTCATATAACATATTACAACGGCGTCCTTATTTTGATCCCTATCCCCACGCCACGGCATGAACACATTTGGTATGTTGTTCTGAAAATTAAGAAGAAACTCCCAGGTTGACTTATATTAAATATGAATGTTCTGTGATGAGTGACGATTGTAATAGAAACTTTAAAAAAATAACACAATAATACGAAGGTTTTATATATAAATTTAGAAAAAAAAATATAGCCGCAATGACTTCAGCACCCAATTTTATAAAATCATTCTTCGGTATAAGAAGATTGGGTACAACATAAAAATGTTATAGGACAGACTGCATGCATGGTTGTTAACCCAATCACGGTTGACAATTTTGCTTCCCTCTTCAATTGCACGCCGGTGGGTCAGGCCTCAGATTCTATGACGGTTCCAAAGAAAAAGGCTTATGTTGATTGGTACCTGATTCTCTGTCTCTGCTCAGGCCCATTGGAGTCCTACTGTTGGTTTTCTTTTTGCTCCAGCATTTCTGTTGTTTCTTGCTGTCGAGTCCTCACCGTTGTTTCATCTCTGTGGTTGTTTGATTTTTGTGTTCGCGGAGATGTTGCACTGATGAGTTAGGAGGCCTTCATGCGGACCGAACAAATTATTTGTCTTATTCGCGACGGAAGTAAGGGCGAGGATTGTGGCAACGTAAAATCGATTTAAGCTCCCCATTGGAATTCGTTACCGCTGACAATTCCAATGCGATTCTTCTGTCGCGGTTTATTTTTGTTATGGTTTGTGTCGCTGATGTTATTTTAGTTTGGATAGCCTTTTGGCCATTGTGTGGGAAAATTATTGTTCTTTTGGCTTTCCACTGCTAGTGTTTCCGTTGGGGTCTGTTGCTTCCTGTTTGTGTTTCTTTCCCTTTGGTGTCTCTGATGGGGGCTGTGGGTTAAATGTATCGATTCCTGATCATTGCCTCTACTTCTATTGTTCAAAGGAAAGGTCTTTTATGGAACATATTTAACGTCACTACATCTGGTGTTTGGAAATGCTGGCGGCCATAAAAAGTCTCATGGCTTATAGTCCTATAGTGCAGTTTATATTTTCTTATTCTTAGGGATCATTGATTGCATCGTGGACTTTTAAAAATATTTTAGGGCCACTGATGAGGCCTAATTGGCCGAAACTAGCTAGGCTGGCTCAGATAAAATGTACACTCTATATTTTCCAGTTCTGTGGTGTATTCCTTCCAAAGGATAAAAGTGAATGCAATGATCAGGAACCTATAAAATTAACCCACTCTAATATTTTCCAGTTCTGTTGTGTATTTGTTGCTTACAAAAGAATAACTCTTTCATAGAACATATTATATTTTTTTTATCCCTAGCCTCAACACTGCGTTTGTTCAGTTGGAAGTACCCAGTCATTGTTTTATTCCTTGCTAAATTGTAAAATTTCTTCGCAAAGAAATGATAACCATCATGAGATGATGTGTCTCGTGCAAGACTCGGGTCGGTGCCTCTAATTTCAATGTCATCCTTAGAAGTCAAAGGCAAAAAAAAGCATATTTGTTCGTTTCCGGAAAAATAACCGTTATTCTAGGATGGATTTTTAAATCACGCGACAGAACTGTTAATCATTATAAGATGATATCGTGCGCACACGACTTGGGTCGGTATCTCAAAGGCAAAGGTCATTCTTACAGCCGATTACTGACCACGGGCGTATAATGTTCCGCCAGCGGAGCTCTTGTAAAAAATCACAGTTTGGGAGTCGGTTAAAAAGCACATTAAAGAGTATGCCGCGCGAGTATATTATCTACTTGCAATTGACTGAAAAACTGCGTTTTCTTACTCAACAATGCAAACACTATATCCGATCTGTTTCGACAATGACCTTGTTTCCTTCAAATCTCCTCAACCCTCCGCAATTTTAGACGATATCCCGTCTACATTACGGACTGTAACGCATGCAACTATGTCCTGCTCTAATGTTTTGATTCGAGAAAATGGCTTCATAATGTCAAATACTCCACATTATAGACCGGGGGCTTATCACATTACGCTCTTCTGTACAGTGATATTTTGCCCAATAAATGGCATCTCGTTTCCATTGCTTTTATACTCGCATTATGTGAAAACAGATGATCAAATTCTTGACGATATGATAACTAACGATATGGTTTGTTTTTACAAACTCAATTCAGAATACTACATAAATAGTTAACTTACTAGAAACATCATAGCTAACATAAGCGAGAACCAAAGCGCAAATAAAGTAATGGATTATATTTTCATCTTGCCACGTGATCTAGCGTGTGAGCTCTAGCCGTCCCGATGCTGATCATTCGCTGATTATGAGACCAGTGACAAGAAACATGTCTGCAGATAATTGAATAGAATAAAAATTATTTCCACAAGGGGCCCTAATGGGCATACGTCATATCTGAAGTACAAGTAAAACAAAGATCAGGAATCGATACAATTAATTTGCTCCACCCATCAAAGACACCAAAGGGAAAGAAACACAAACATGAAGCGACCAGTCCATAATGGAAACCTAAACAAAGGAAGGCCATAAGGACAGTTACTTTCCCGAAAAATGGCCATATGGCCATCCAAAATAAAAAGACACAAGTGATACACACAGCAAGTAACAAACAACAACATAAATAACCCGCCACAGAAGAACCGCCTTGGAACGGTCTGTGGAAAGATTTCCACTGGGGGGGGGGGGGGGGGGTTAAATCGATTTTATGTTGCCAGAATCCTCGCCCTTACTTCAGTCGCGATTAAGACAAATTATTTGTTCTGTCCGCATGAAGGCCTCCTAACTCATCAGTGCAACACCCCCGTGAACACAAATAATCAACGATTCACAGAGTTGAGACAACGGTGAGGACTCGACAACAAGAAACCTCTGAAATGCTGGCGCAAAAGAAAACCAACAGTTAGACTCCGATGGGCCCGACCAGAGACAGAGCATCTATGAGTCGGGGCACAGCATTTCCTACAATTTACATATGCGCCCAGCAAAGATTCAGATTAGTATGCGCAGACTGATCAGAGGCTTCGTAGTGCGCTCTAAGGATACCTAAAGACCCATGCTCCTTCATGCAGCAAGGAAAGTCTCTGGTCAGACTATATGGGTGCACAAGCTGGTGTGAGTCTTCGCTAGGCGCACACGTAAACTGTAGGCAATGCTGTGCCCGTATCATTTACAAATATGCCACGACATGGACCAGGGAAAACACAAACCGGACATACTCCACTACGAATGCTTGCAATTAGCCTGGGAATTTTAGATATAGGAAAATGAAGGCATTTCTCTTTCCAAGCAGCAAACACAAGGGTACCGGTGCTGGTCAGATTGCTAAAAGGTGCAAGCTAATCTGCACGTCTGCTGGCGCAAAAGAAAACCAACAGTTAGACTCCGATGGGCCCGACCAGAGACAGAGCATCTATGAGTCGGGGCACAGCATTTCCTACAATTTACATATGCGCCCAGCAAAGATTCAGATTAGTATGCGCAGACTGATCAGAGGCTTCGTAGTGCGCTCTAAGGATACCTAAAGACCCATGCTCCTTCATGCAGCAAGGAAAGTCTCTGGTCAGACTATATGGGTGCACAAGCTGGTGTGAGTCTTCGCTAGGCGCACACGTAAACTGTAGGCAATGCTGTGCCCGTATCATTTACAAATATGCCACGACATGGACCAGGGAAAACACAAACCGGACATACTCCACTACGAATGCTTGCAATTAGCCTGGGAATTTTAGATATAGGAAAATGAAGGCATTTCTCTTTCCAAGCAGCAAACACAAGGGTACCGGTGCTGGTCAGATTGCTAAAAGGTGCAAGCTAATCTGCACGTCTGTTCGCAAATGACAAAGCTAGGTTTCCAAGTTGCGTGACTGGTATAAGAGCTGATGCACATATAAAAAAACGGTTGGCCATATGCGACGAATGGATATAATAATAATCCTGCGAAACAAATACATCCCTCTTTCGATCTGTGGATAGACCAACATTAACATACTCGATCGGCTTGAAAAACGACTGATGCGACTGCTCTGCTCTGCTTTCTGATCTGAGGCTTTGCTGGTTGCTTAAGCACTTGCAGCATCTGGATCATAGTAAATGGCACCAGACAAAGCAACAGCTTGTTTTAGAAGTACACCCGCAAGGTCTGCCTGTCTGTATATTTTGTAATCGTTTGTCATGCTGGTCCCTTAAGCACCATGCAACATCTGAATCATAGTAAATGGCATCAGACAAAACAACAGCTTGTTTTAGAAGTGCGCCCGCAGGATGTGCATGTCTATATATTATCTAATCGATTGTCATGCTACAAAGTGACTAAAAGCACTTTAAAGAACACAAAAGGATAAAATGTATCCAACAGAGTCTAGTTGCTTTTTGTCAATCGTTAATCAAATTGAAAGTGATCAAAGCCAAGTAAAGATAACGGACGCGCAAGTACTGGAAAACTTTGTCATTGCTGATTCATAAACTATAAAATTCCTCTATCAAGACCACCTTTGGGACTGTTCATAAGTGGTCTTAAAGATAATTTTGAACAGTTCAAAAGGTGGTCCCTGACTAGAGGACACTGTGGCCAGAAAAATTAAAGAAATATTAAGTACACCCTTCAAAAGAAGCTTTTAAAGTAGAAGTAAAACAAAGATCAGGAATCGATACAATTAACCTACTCCACTAAAAGCAGAATTAGTCTTAGTTTTAGGTGAACTTAAGAGTGGAGTTTTACTGTTCCAAAGGTGGTCCCTGACCAGAGGATACTGTGGCCAGAAATATTAAAGAAATATTAAGTGCACCCTTCAAAATAAGCTTTTAAAAGCAGAATTAGTCTTAGTTTTAGGTGAACTTAAGAGTGGAGTTTTACTGTACTGGTAAGGCAATGTGGTGCGCGTCGGACAGTCCATGCTTATAAACCCTATTGGTTTCATTGGGAGGCAGGGGTTGAGATGTCATTTCATCTCAATGTCGGGTAAAAGTCCCACAAAATTTGAAGCAACGTCTCAATGACCTTTACAGTGTTGACGGGGACGGTAAACCTCAAATCCAACAAACAAATCAAACACTGTAGGGGTAACAAGACGTTTCGCCCCCAAGACGTTTCCCCCTGGTCGTTTCGGTTTCTGGTCAACTCGTACCTAAGTAAAATCGTACCTTAGTCAACTCGTACCTGTTTTTGGTCAACTCGTACCTTTGCCAACTCGCACCTTAGTCAACTCGTATCTAAGTTTAAAAACATCAATTTTGGATAATTTGATCTTTAGTACACATATGCAGGTCAACTTTACAGTCTATGAAGACTCCTGACCACTTTTCGGACAATTGAGACGATATATAGTGTGTGCATTTAATACGATAATATGACCATGCGCTAAAATGGCACCTTTCATATGTTTGGACCAATATCAATGCAGTCATGATTTTTATTTTCTGAATTGTATGGTCGATATAAGTTATGGGTGCTTGTTAACTTGAGCCGCTCTAACAAGTGCGTACAATTTATGTTGCCCTATTCTCAACAAGTCCTATAGGGCTTTCTATCGACGTATATAATGATAATTTCTTTCGGGCATCGAGCGAGCTCGTATCTAGGCAACGCGTATCATCACACAACAGAGACACAGTCTATGCAAGAAAGTTAGGTACGAGTTGACTAAGGTATGAGTTGAATAAGGCAGCCGTCGACGTCCGCCGAAGGCGGGCGTCGAGCGAGCTCGTATCAAGGTAACGCGTATCATCACACAACAGAGACACAGTCTATGCAAGAAAGTTAGGTACGAGTTGACTAAGGTACGAGTTGAATAAGGCAGCCGTCGACGTCCGCCGAAGGCGGGTGTCGAGCGAGCTCGTATCTAGGTAACGCGTATCATCACACAACAGAGACACAGTCTATGCAAGAAAGTTAGGTACGAGTTGACTAAGGTACGAGTTGAATAAGGCAGCCGTCGACGTCCGCCGAAGGCTGGTGTCGAGCGAGCTCGTATCTAGGTAACGCGTATCATCACACAACAGAGACACAATCTATGCAAGAAAGTTTGCTGGTTAAACCGCTTATATTCCGTTCAAACCATGTATGGTGTTGGGAACCACGGCCTCAAAAAGCTTATGTATCCCGTGTCTGTCAAGGCTGGCTGGTGATTCGGTTAGTTGTAATAGCTAAAGATCAACAATGGCATATCAGTCAAATAATATATTTTTCTTGTTTATGTGGTGGTATAAATTTGTTCATTTTTTATTCATTTTTGTTGTTATTTAAATTGTAGCAACGTCACGAGGTGGAGTCATGACCTTGGGAATTTTTCTATGCCGCCATATTTATTCCTCTCTTGATTTTAATTTTATACTTGAAGCACTCAAAAAGGGGGAATCTGATGATAAAATCGGGCAATCTACACGTAAGTGATCTTCAGGCTCAGGTGTGTGATTTTTTTTCTCTGTATATTTTTACCTAGCGAACTCGGCCCATGCAAAAACTTGGGAAGTTGGGAGTAGCTCATCGTAGGGGTTCGGCCCCACAGGCGCATGTCCCGTTGATTTGTCCAAAAAACGTATGGAATGAGTTTAAATTCAAAATATGAGTGATTTTTGTTCATACTGGTATAGAAAGGTAGACAAGGTTCTTAACAAACCAGTGCCATTTTCTCGGTACACATAAAATTATAATTGGCACAGGCGCATTTTTTCGGCTCATTTCTCATTGCAGTATTGATTTCATTCCGTATCTTGAAGCTGAAGTAATCCGCGCGCTGATTGGTGGAAATTTGGTAACTCCAGCGATTTCGACCAATCAGCGCTCGGATTACATCAGCTTCAAGATATAGAATGAAAACAATATTGCAAAGAGAAATGCCTACTAGCACACAAAAAGGCAAAAATTGCTGATAATAACGGTTAACTGGCGAAAACTTTTGCATTAGGTGAGAGCATATCCATTGATGTTTAAAGGTGTGTTGGCTTTTATGCTGACATTATCGGATTTCGACAGGAAATCGTAGGGAAACGGTGAAAAAAACCATTGAGTTGGTGTGACAGTTAGTTGTCTTACTAAAGTCTATCCGGGGTATTTTGATGTGTAGATCACAATGGGGCTTGATCCAGGTGTTCAGCATTATTGTGTTGAAATTCTACGTGCCTTAGGTTGAACTTCATACAAAATATATATTCCTGTGTCAAAAAATGTGCCTGTGTCAATTGTCATTTAACGTGTACCGAGAAAATGGTGTTGGTTTATTGTGTACCTTGTCTAGATTTCTATACCAGTATGAACAAATAATCACTCATATTTTAAATTTAAACTCATTCCACACGTTTTTCGGACAAATCAACGGGCCAAGCGCCTGTGTTCGGCCCCCGTCCGTAGGGGCTAGAAGAAATATATGGGCTGCATGATGCTTAGACGCAGAGCTGAATCCGGCCCGCATACTAGTACTGGTAAACCGCTTAGAGGATCTAAGCCTGTCCAGGAACCGCGGTGCGAGGCGGACCGTCCATGCTAATAAACCTTATTGGTTTCATTGGGCGACAGGGCTGGAGATGTCACTTCATCTTAATATCGGGTAACTGTTCCACAAAATTGGAAGCCAAGTCTCCAAAATGACCGTTACAGTGTTGACGGGGACGTTAAACCGCAAATCAAACAAACAAAACAAACATTGTAGGGGTAACAAGACGTTTCGCCTCCAAGACGTTTCCTCCCTGGTCGTTTCGGGTTCTGGGCAACTCGTACCTAAGTCAACTCGTACCTTAGTCAACTCGTACATGAGTCAACTCGTACCTTAGTTTAAAACATCTATTTTTTGCTGATAATTTGAACTTAGGTACACATATACAGGTCAATTTTATGAACACTCCTGACCCTAAACCGACAATAAAGACGATATATAGTGTTTGTATTTAATACGATAATATGACCATGCTCTAAAATGGCGCCTTTCATATGTTTGGACCAATATCCATGCAGCCATGATTTTTATTTTCTGAATTGTATGGTAGATATAGTTTATGGGTGTTCGTTAATTTGAACCGCTGTAACGAGTGACAACAATCTATGTTGCCCTATTTTAACAAGTCCTACACATCACGTAAACAAGTCCGTGAAATGAAGACCCATCTTAACCCCACTTTATATACAGAAAACTGGGGTTTACGGGGGTATACATTATTGTTCTTATTTCTGTTCCAAGACATAGGTTGTGGGTACTCGTTAGAACCGCCTTGATGAGGCGGTTCTAAAGAGCACCAACGACCTATGTTTGCAGTATTTATAAGAAAAATATCAGGGATTTTCATCAGAAAGGTATATATAGCCATTCTGGAGATGAGAAATATGCACTATGTCGCACGGGTGTGTTATCATAATGATGTATGTCACAAATATTGCGAAATGTACAGGTAATCCAATAGTTTAAATAATTTTATTACTTAAGAATCAGATAATAAACACTTGTTATAAATGCTTAACTGACAAACTATCGAATAAAACAATCATCACGTAAGCGCTCCTATTTAATTTTGTCCACATTAAACCCCACTTTTATAGTAAAACTGTGGTTTCCAGAGGTATACATTATTTTCTAAATTCTGCGCAAAAAAGTATACTCTGGGTACTCTTCATAACCGCCTCGTTGAGGCTTGTCTAACGAGCACACAAAATCTATGTTTTGGGCAGATACGGTATGTTAAAAATGTCAGGTTTTTTTCCATTTCGAAATCTTCATTTTTTGGTTGGTAAAATTTTCAATTATATTTGAATACACTTGTTTTCGTATAAACACAGCATACCCCTGTAAACCCTAATTTTCTCTACACAAAGTGGGGTTCCGAGGGGTGTTCATTACACAGACTTTATAAATAAATAAATGTTCACTAGTCTAAATATAGCTAATATATTAAATTTGCATTAATGTCTCGCAAAGACGATGCTGCCAACGGTCAAAGATATCGCAGCTTACGGCATGCTGATGTCCCCCAATAACCTTACCACACCCATTTGTCAATAAAAGTCCTGCGTGTCATAAGGTTTTGCCAACCCCAAAACCGCTTCTCATCTACACAATCAAAGGAATTAAATTTTAAATTAAGGACAATTAGATTAAACTAGTATCGATAATCGTTTTTTTTCACCCTCTTATTAATTGGTGCACGATTTACGGTGTTTAGTAAGGGTGAATAATAATAACAATAATAATAACAAGAACAAGTTGATAGCAAGCCATCGCATATCCCCGCGATGTGAGAATCATGTTGGAATGAAAGGACCCAAAATACTTCTTTTTGACTTCGGGTACACCAAGACATGTTTCGGGCAAATTTTTGCACCTTTGTATTCTACTCTTAATTACCTTTGATTTGATACGCAACATGACTGTGTTTGAACAAAAAAGCTTTTTGACCCCTGAGCCCCATCCCTGGGGGCAGGTCAAATCACAATTCCGAATTCATTCCTCCGTTCCGAATCCATAGGGCTATTAACAGTGATAGTTTCAGGATTCTAGCTCAGAAAGCCAAGGTGTTGTGTGCCAATTACCAAAAAAGACCCCAAAACCCATTTTTGATCTCTGGTGACCCCTAAACATTCAACCGGGACAACTGTTTTGCCACACTTGACTATGTTTAAACAAAATGAATTTTGAACCCTCGGTCACTGTTCGGCCCCATCTCCTGCCTTGGGGCTCACATAAAAATTCTGAATATCTTCCTGTAGTCATCATTTATTTATCTCCAAATTAAACTGGCTTCACATATTTCTGTCGTATAATAATCTGATACGAGTGGAATGTGTCAAAATACCAATTACCTGTAGGCATTTAATGCAAAAATAAATAAATAAATAAATAAATAAATAAATAAATAAATAAATAAATAAAAATAAAATAAAATAAATAAAAATAAATGCATAAATTATAATAATAAAAAAATCCATAATTTCTGAAAGTTCCCAAAAGGTAGTCAGTTTTAGAAGTGACCCCCATCCCTACCGTAAACAAAATATCTGCTTAATGACCTGTACCCATTAAAATACCATTTTCCTCCTCCCCCCCCCCCCCCCCACACACACACAAAAAGCGAAAATATTAAAGTGTTAACCCCCAAAATAGTACGAAGCTGTGTAGCAGGCAAAGTTTAGAGTACCCCACCCTTTCCCCCACCCCCTCCCCCACCACCCGGGTACGAGTTGACCAAAGAACAGGTACGAGTTGACCAAAAAAGGTACGAGTTTACTAAGGTATGAGTCGACTTAGGTACGAGTTGACCAGTTAACGTCGTTTCCCCCTAGCCGTTTCGCCTCCTTTTTTCGCCCCTAGTCGTTTCGCCCCCTAACCCTAGTCGTTTAGTCCCACAAAATATTTTCTCATATTTTTTATATATTAAAGATTTATTATTCCATGTGTGACAGAGACAAAGGGAGAGAAAGAGAAGTCATAACATGTAATTTAAATGAAAATGTTAATTAGGAAGTATGATAAGTATTACCTGTTTTGATCAATACCGTTATTCACATTGTTTATTTGATAAGACACATTAATCACAGAATTAATGGGATTAATGATGAGGTGTGAAAACACGTTCTTTGCAAAGTTGAACGTCTTTATTTATCGCCTAAGCACCTTTACCAGTTTTTGTTTTAAACTGGTCGGTTGGTTCGTAAACAGAGTCGGCCAGCAAAGATCAATGGTGAGGTGTTAAAAACATGCTCTTTGAAAAATTAATTGTCTTTAATTATCTCTTTTTCACGTTTAAATTGGTTGGTTGGTTCTTTAACAATGTCGGCAAGCAACAGTTGAAAATGAAGAATAAGATTTTATTTAAATTTCCAGTAGGTACAAATGCCCATGAGGATACAAAATATGTTTATAATATAGTGGCATATATGACAGTGTTGTGGGTAATTGCAACACAACGCAGCTAGGGGCCAGTAGTATCCGATACTACCAAGTATACCCTTGTAGAGACTTGGGGGTGGGGTTGGAGACAAAACATAGGCGTGTTTTCATAGGACGGGTACTAGGACACTTTGCAATAGCCGAAGTTTGCTGGTCTAATAGTAACCCTTCTTGCCTCACTTTTGGCCGGCGTTCAAAATTCAAAATTACATGCATTATCACCCTTTAACAACCACCGTGACCGTTGGCGTTTTCTCTACCATGACAGGGGTGGGGGTAGAGTCTAATGGAAGCCAAACCCGATAATGCATGAGAAGCTTTTTTCCTCGGTCTGACAAAGGGCTGTGTACTGACACATTTTGCAGCCGGAATTGGCAACGTGTCACCACATTCTAGAGCCCGATCATTGGTCTGCAATTGCATTCGAAATTCAAACCGTGCCAGAGGACTGCTCATTTTACAGGACAAACGCTTGATATTAGGTGCGGTCTGTGCCCACATTGCATCTTGAGCGGGGAGTGTGAGGAGTTGGATTGACCTACTTCTTACATCCTCCGCGAAAGAAGTCACCTCACTCCCAATCGGCTAGCTGATAACTGTCAAATTGCCAGGAGTCAGCATATTGGCAGCCTAGGGAAAAGAGCAGCACCTACAACTAATCCCAGTCGGCGACCTGGGGGTAGCCCCTATGTGCTCTTGGCTCCCTGTTACCTTAAAACATCAGTCAGTCAGTCAATTGCTACATCCAACAATTATAAAACTGATAATAATTGGCAAATGACAGAAATAGTATTGCTCTAATGAGTTAGAGCGGCGAAGGAATATAAAACAATTATCAGATTATAATGCTAACAAGTTCTTGTGATGAACACAACTTCAAACCCCTACTTAAAATGAGAAAAATGAGGTTTACAAGGGTATACATTACTTTGCTTATTTCAACTCAAAGACAAATGTCGTGGGTACCCGCCAGCACCGCCGTAATGAGTCGGCCCTGACGAGCTCTCAAAACCCACGCAACGAGTTTGAAAAGATAAATTGGTCGTATAAATTAATTTACAAGCTTTTTTCTGGTTTCTTTTAACAGGGATTGTTATTTTGAACGATAGGTCTATGTACACGTTTTCAAAGTTTGCATATCATCGAGATAACAGGACATTGCAATGAAGACCCTAGTAAACCCCTTTTTTATATGAGTAGAAAGGAGGTTTATAGGGGTTTATATTGCGTTTATAATTGCACAAAATCCATACCGGACTTATACGGACATCACCTTTCTCAGCTGTGCTGAAAATCAAGGGAATTAACGCGAACAAGACAGAAAATAAATGGTTATCTCCCCAAGGACTCGACTACCTCCCGTGCAAATTGCCTCAGGCAAATTGTAAATCGTACATTTTTAGGACCGTTTTTTATATACTATATTGGTGACTGTTTTAATTTAAGGAAAAGGAGGTTGTGTTATGGTGTATCTTGAAAAAAAAAAAAAAAAAAAAAAAAAAAACAATTGAATGAAAAAGAATAACATAGATGATGTATTATATATGATTACAAATAGTATCTTCCAGTGTCAAATATATCAATTGTATTTAGCGACATAAATCAGTCTGAAATACATAAATGTACAAGCCAACAGTGTAAAATGCAACAAGGTTTTGAACATTTTATAATGTGCAACATAAATTTTCAAGAATTGCTGAAATGAAATATTATACAAAATAAGATAAAATAAAACAAAATAAAAAATAAAACGATCAGTAACGTATGTTCAAGAAACGCAAAGTTGTTAAACACAACATGACTAGTCCGACGAAAATGATCTAATAATCAAGTTTTTTTTTCAAAATATATTTGTTGTTAATTCTAAGCCCAAAAGATGTTTCATATCACTTGTGAATCGTCTGCAGCAAACGATTCACGCGAAATGTCAAGCCTTATTCGCGTTGGAAATTAAGAAAAAAATATTTGAAAGTGTCTTCTGCTACTGATTCCCAGAGCTTGGAAGATAGTATTGTTCGGTAGCCGGACAAAATCCCCCCGGACATAATCCCCCCCCCCGCGGACAACCCCCCCCCTTTTTTGTAAAGGCGGACGAAATCCCCCTCGGACAAAATCCCCCCCCGGACAAAATCCCCCTCGCTGTATGTCAGGTTGGACAACCCCCCCCCCCCCCCTCCCGGAAAAAATCACCCTTGCTCTAAATTGTTCTAGTTAATTATCCTTCCACTACCCACTATCTATGTTTTTGAGCAGAAATATGAAAAATATTGGAATCTGTTATTGGAATGTGTCAATTTAACTGATCTTGCCAGACATAATCCTAATGGGTTAAGAGGTCCATAAAATCCCAAAGCACACATGTACAATTACAAAAAGTTAATACAAGTATGTCCTTTTTACTTTGATCTTACAAGCAACGTCTCCAAAATGACCTATACAGTGTTGACGGGCAATAATTTCCCCATGAGCACCAATATAGCTTTGATAGTACTGCACCAAATCGGATATGGAATCTGCAGTTTTCAAAACGACAGACTGATTTTCAAAAAACAGTAATTGTGCATGTGGAGGTGTGCGGGGTACTGTCCACCTTTATAAACAGCCGGGGGGGGGGGACTATGTCCGGGGGGATTTTGTCCAGGGGGGATTTTGTCCACCTGAACAAATGTTGGGGCGGGGGGGGATTTTGTCCGCCTTTACAAAAAGGGGGATTTTGTCCGGGGGGATTATGTCCGGGGGGATTTTGTCCTGGAATCTATTGTTCATGTTGCTATTACATTAAATCATATTTAGCCGATCAATCGAAGACGCAATCTGTGTGAAATTATTCATAGGGTCTCTGTATGTAGCAGAATCTCATCACCCCTCAGGCTAATTAAACAGACTCGGACCAGACTGCGTGTATTCGCAAACTGATCCCAGTCTTTGTTGATTGCACACAATAAGGTCATAATATTGAGCCTGAACCCATGATTTAGTTTTTGCCTGCTTTGACAGTCCAATGACTCAGATCAGACTGCACCCGTTCGTATTCCTCTATCCGATTCGCGTTTGGCAAGAGCACCAGGATAATATAAATCAATGCTAGAAAGACAACCTAGTTGATTGCTGTCTATTCATTTAATAGGTGATATTCTTATATACTTAATGGCTCGGGCGGTCCTCAGTCTACCTTTCCAATGATGTTCACCCGTGAGTTCGCGATGTTACGCGGTGTTTAACCCATTTAGTACCGGAAACCCCCAAAACAGGTACCCTGGCAAACAGTGGAGGCCCAGATCAGACGCCGCAGGACGCGGCGCCTGATCAGGGCCACACTGTTTGCTAAAAGTTCAGCCATTTTCCAAATGAATTTTGAAGAAAATACAATCTGACACCCCTAAATCATGAAATGGACTTGTACTATATATAAGGAGGAACATCCCATTTGGTACAAAAAGGGTTAACAGGGATTAATATAATCATTGGTTTGTTACGCCAAGGTCATTTTTTCGAAAAACACTATTGATTTTGCCTTTATATCTTTATAATCAAATCAAAGTCTTAAGTAAATCTGATGGGTCCGAGCTTAAAGTGAGACAGAGAGGGAGGCGATTACAAAAAATAAAAACAAACAAAAAAAACAGACTGAATTATTATTCTTGCTATTATCATTTTTATTATTATTATTATCATTATCATTACCTTCATTTTTTTACTTTGATTAGTATATTATTATCACAAATACCCACAATCTATATTTTAGAAATAATATTAGAAAAATTTCGAAAACTCGCATATTCAAATATATTGAAAAAAAAATCCACTAAAATTTTCCACAGAAAACAATGGTATTCTTTATAATGCATAGTCCTGAACAAAAACTGTTAACAGGCGCCCGCTTGACACGCGCCAATCTGCGCGTCGATGTGTAAGAAAATGATTAATTATCAGCTCTACTCAACAGGGCAATAAATGGACAATGAACGATTGCAGGGAATAATCCTGGACTCAAACGTGTTTTGTAACACGAGCAAAAATACGATAAACATTTTACCACCAAATGATGAAAATTTGCGGATAAAATCTGATATTTTTTATATTTCTGCTCAAAGCATAGATTTGGGCTACATAGTGAGGTGGTTCTAGCGAGTATCACAATCAAGGTTTTTGAGCAGAAATAAGAAAATATATATCCCAGTTTTACAATATAAAAGAGGGTTTAAGGGGGTCAAAATAAATCCAGAAAAAGCTGTTTGTCTTACAATTACGTGCATGAGAGAGATCTTTGTCCTTTATTAAAAAATATTTATCCACTCCAGGACAGGTTTTAAGGTCCATTTCTCCAAATGTAAAGTCCTACCAGAATCTAGCCTTTAGTGGTCTTTAGGTTGGCGCGGTTTTAATGTTAATATCATGGCTGGATTTCAGTTTGTCGAGGTGTAAACGAGATAATGTTTTGAGCAGCAAGTGACAGGTCTGTAAAACATTGCATAACCTTCACAGTTTTCAGAACAATAAAATTATCTGTCTTTTCTGGCCCCTGTCGGCAAATCTACTTCAATAAAATTTAATACAATTTGGAGCCACATTTAGAACAGAACGTCACTTAATGAAACTAAACAATTACAAAACCAGGCCTATTCAAATACACATGTACATTGAAAATTTTATCACTAAAATGATTCAAGAAAGGCAATTGACAGTTTCTGGAGGAAGAATGTTCACCCTACTGGTTAACCGCCTACGTAAAAGCATGCCCAGGATTAGTGTAGATAGGTTAACTAAAAATTATCTAAATAGTGTTCACTGGGCCGTGAAATCCATCACAAACAGAGAGTCAAACAAACAAACAAAATCATTATAAATGAAAATCATCAGTTAAAACATACGTTATTTTCTAATTTCTGCTCAAAACAAAGTTTGTGGATACTCACCAGAACCGCCTCGACGAGACGGTCAAAGGGGCACAAAACATAGTTTGTGGGTACTCGTTAGAACCCTCTCGGCGTTGCGAACGGGTACCCGCAATCTATGTTTTTAAGCAGAAAAAATGTGTACAACTGTAAACCCTGTTTTACTACATAAAAGTGGGGTTTAAGGGGGTCAAAATTATTCAGCGTGTTTTATGATGGTCAAACCAAAGTAACAAACACATTATTCCATTTCAAACTGAAATTAAGCATATCGTTGGCGTAATAAAGTCTTTGTTTTCGAAAACATTTACATTTGAGAATACATCTAAATAAATAAATAAATAAATAAATAAATAAATAAATAAATAAATAAATAAATAAATAAATAAATAAATAAAAATCCCGAACCATACAGTTCAAGAAGCACGTCGTATACCGTAATATATTCTTTGTTATTGTTTACCTTAGTAACAACCGCTGACTGCTGGTTACCAAGGTAAACTGGAAATAGAAAAGGACGGCAGTGTATTTCATTTTCAAAAAGGACCAAATTATTCTCATTTCTATTTTACAAAATTTATATGGACGTGTTCGCAATACATTTGCCAACATACTCCCGCTTGCACAGAATAAAAATAACAACTTACAAAAAAGTTATGACAATATTTTCACCAGCTTTTGTCGCTTCATTCAGTAGTTTTACTATATATTCTATACATTTAGAGGATGCCTCCAATTATATGTAAAAAGGACCAAAAAGTTGTTGATAAAACTTCATGAAAAATACATGTGTGCATTCGTAAAAGAATGCAGAATCATGAACCGCTGGCACAGAAAAGATATTGCTATTACTATTTATTTTATAGGGAAATAATTATCAATTTCCTATATAAATCTATGTATTTACTTTAACCGACTGCAGTTACCTGGATGTCCGTTAAAGTTCGACATGCATAGCTTGAGGATACTTGTTCAACAGTGATAATTAGTCTAACAGTGAAAATTGGACGAAACGACTAGGGGGGCGAAACAACTAGGGGGGAAACGACCAGGGACAAAACGTCTTGGGGGCGAAACGACTAGGGGAGGAAATTGTTTGGGGGCGAACCATTGTAGGGACATCTCGACCCCTAACAAACTCGGCCCTTGACAAACAGGAAATAACAATAATTTTTATTCATTTCGCCCCGCCCATCAGGGAGGGCTGCGTGATGCTCCATGTAGGCAGAAGAGAAACCGAGTGAACTTGAATACTGCCATTACTGGAGACCACTCCCAGGAAAAATGATTGGTAGGGTTTGAGATGTCATTTCATCTTAATCAAGTTAATGTCGGGTTAGTTTTGTTTGCATTGGAGTTTAAGGGGCAAATCAACACCATTTTATGTCATTTTTGAGCCTAGTATCCACACTTTTCCTGGGCAGTATAATATGAGCTCTTTTCGTGACGTAATTCCCGTTCTAAATATAGAACGGCAAAAGCCACCGCCATCAACTGTCGTATTGCTTCAAGGTAGTGGGACAAATCAAGTGCTAATTACACCGTAAAACAATAAAATTCGTCTAAACCTTTGCCCTGGCCAACAGTGCAGACCCAGATCAGACGCCACAGAAAGTGGCACCTGATCATGGCCTACACTGTTTGCAAAACGTCAAGCCAATTTCCAAATAAATTTTGAAGAAAACGCATCCCGACGATCCTAAATTTTGATATACACTCCTGCTATATATAAAGAGGAAGATTCCATTTGGTACAAAAAGGTTTAATGGCTTATTAGCTCTTCTTGGATACGGAGATCAGTCAAACCTCTCTCATCTCAACGGTCACATTACATTGACATGAGTTGGAGAGGGTGTCGATGACTCGATGGCATGACGTCGAGCGAACGTTGACTCGACACTTGTCTTTCAGCCCAGTCTTTAGGTTTTTTGACTGTCAGTATGTTATTTTGCCTTCAAACTGTCGGTCCGTTCGTGTGTAATTCATTCGGACTGTCTCTCGTCTGTCTGTCTACCGTCAGTCTCTCTCTCTAAATCTCTCTCCCATCTCAACGGTCATGTGACAATGAAGTGAGTTGGAGTGGGTGTCGACCGCACGACGTCGAGCCAACATTGACTCGACACCCGTCTGTCAGGCCACTCATTAGTTGTTGTTTTTTTGACTGTCAGTATGTTTATTTGTCTGTCTAACGGTTCATCTGTTAGTCACTCAGTCTCTCTCTCTCTCTTCAAAAGATAGATAGATAGATAGATAGATAGATAGATAGATAGATAGATAGATAGATAGATAGATAGATAGATAGATAGATAGATAGATAGATAGATAGATAGATAGTACTGCGATAGTACTGCGATAGTACTGCGACCCTGGCAAATCTTGACAGCTTCAAACTGGCTGTCAGTCGGAGTGCCATCACAAACCTTAAATCAAAACACCACTGTTTTTATCCTCACTTTTTTATTTGTTTCTACTGTATAATACACTAACACTATGCACTTTTATTCTGTTCTCCGTGTCCACTTTGATTTTTAAATTCTTGCTTTTATTGCATGTTGCGGGGAACCCGGCACGTTATACTCATTTGAGGGTGTATGCCGTATGAAGGGATAGATAGATAGAACACGCTCTATTGGATGAATGTCATAAAGTGCACCGTCCTTCGGATTGGGAAGTTAACCGTTAACAGGAGGGCCCCTGTGCAGGTTAAAGATCCCTACCTTAATTACATGATTGCTGTGTAGGCTTTTATCCTGCAAACCTCGAGTGTATGTAATGTACACCTGCGGTAATGGTCAACTGTGACCAACGCAGTATCAGTAGAAAGAAAGAAAAACAGTGCATATTCTTTCGCCAGTATCTGACAACAGCCCTTCTTGAATCAGCGGAAGGGAGAGACTGAAAAGATTTCATGGTCAATCTCCACGAGAGAATGTTGCCAATCCTGGCAGGTATCGAGCCCGTGTCCTGATCACCGGGCAGATGTACATCCGACTGAGCTACTGAGGCCGGCTAATGTTGGGTTAGACAAAGAGTCCTGCCAGATTGGAAACAATGTCTTCAGAATGACCAGATAATAGTTTCACGAGAATGTTAATCCTCAACTCAAAGCAGTAACAGACCAACCCTGCTGATTTAAAAAGGGCAGTTGTCAGTTGCTGACGAAAGAATATTCACTGTAGTGGTTAACAGCTTACATATAAGCTACGTCTGTTTACAAAAGATCACATACGTTTTAGATCACCAGAGCCGAAGGCTCCGGGGGAGCTTATAGTATAGGCATTGGTCCGTCGTCCGACGTCGTCGTCTGTGTCGTCAACATTTTCAAACAACATCTCCTCTGAAACTACTTAGCCAATTGAAACCAAATTACATGTGGAGTCTCTATGAGAAGGGGGAACGAAAGTTTGTTCGGGAGGACTGGGTCACATGACCAATATGGCCGCCATGCCAATATATGGTAAAAACTTTTAAAAAAACTTCTTCTCAAGAAAAGAATAACCGATGATCTTGAAACTAGGTATGCAGCATCGGGGACTTGGGCCCTACCAAGATTTTCAAATGATGACCTTTGGTAGACATTTGTATGGTGAAAAAACGGCAAAACAGTGGATTTTTGTCTGATTGTATGTTAGCTTGTGGTATCAGAAATGGTATTTTCAATCAGCTGAATGGAAGTTTATCAGTTTCAGAGCTCAAGGTCATTTACCGACCTTTGTCCAGGACGGCTGAGATTCAATATTGTATCTTCTTCTTCACTTAAACTACTTGGCCAATTGAAACCAAATTATATGTGGAGCCTCTATGGAGTGAGGGAACAAACGTTTGTTCGTGAGGACTGGGTCACATGACCAATATGGCCGTCATGCCCATATATGGTAAAAACATTTAAAAGTCTTCTTCTCAAGAACCGAACGGCCGATGCTCTTGAAACGTGGTATGCAGCATCAGGGACTATGGCGCCGCCAAGTTTGTTCAAATGACGACCTTTGGTTGACCTTGACCTGTTTTACGTCAAGGTCGTCCAGGACGCCTGGGATTCAGTATTTTATCTTCTTCTTCGCTTAAACTAATTGGACAATTGTCACCAAATTATATTTGGAGCCTCTATGGAATGAGGGAACGAAAATTTGTTCGTGAGGACCGGGTCACATGACCAATTTGGCCGCCATGCCCATATGTGGTAAAAACCTTTAAAAATCTTCTTCTCAAGAACCGAATGGTCGATGATCTTAAAAATTGGTATGCAGCATCAGGGACTCTGGTCCTACCAAGTTTGTTCAAATGATGACCTTTGGATACACATTGGCCTGTTTTACGTCAAGGTCGAATTTGGTCTCTTAGACATTTGTATGGAAAAATGGCAAAACAGTGGATTTTTCTGATTGTATATTAGCTAGTGGCATCAGAAACGGTATTTACAATCAGCTGAATGGAAGTTTATCAGTTGAAAGGGTCAAGGCCATTTACCGACCTTTGTCCTGGACGCCTCAGATTTAGTATTGTTATCTTCTTTTTCACTTAAACTAGTTGGCCATTTGGTTGAAACTGTATTTATTTGACTATAGGTAAACATACACAATACACAATATTAGACATATCTGTCACAGGATTCGACGGTAAGCACTGGTGCTTATTTTAAGTCATCTCCTGGAAATTGGCCAATTGTAACTAAATTACATGTGGAGCCTCTGTGGAATGAGGGAACGAAAGTTTGTTCGTGAGGACATGACCAATATGGGCCGTAATGCCTATTTATGGTAAAAACCTTTATAAATCTTCTTCTCAAGAGCCGAAAGGCCGATGATCTTAAAACTTTGTATGCAGCATCTGGGACTCTGGCCCTACCAAGTTTGTTTAAATGATGACGTTTGGTTGACGTTGACCTGTTTTATGTCAAGGTCAAATTTGGTCACTTACACATTTGTATGGAAAAATGGCAAAGTAGTGGATATTTCCGATTGCCTGGCAGGTTGTGACATCAAAATGATATTTGCAGTTAGCTGAATGGAAGTTTACCAATTCCAAAAGCCAATGTTAATACTGACCCTTTGTCTTGGATGGCTCAGATTCAGTATTTTATCTTCCTCTCCATTAAAAGAGCTGTGCTGATTGAAACCAAATTACATGAAAAGCCTCGATGCGGGTGAGGCAATTAAACATTATTCGTGGTATTGTTGTCACATGACCAAGATGGGCACCTTGCCTATATAGGGTACAAACCACTTTACCTCTGGTGAGCGTAGTGGCACATGGACCTCTTGTTTAGTCGCGAAATGCGTATTCTGTCTAAAACCATAAATGTAAATGTCAGAATAAAAATGAAAAGAGAATATTTAAATCCAAGAGCACTACTGAATTGGGCTTTCACATAAGCCTGTCCAGGAAAAGTGTGGGTATGGTAAATATGCTCTACCTGCCTACATGTATGTTGTACCACTCCCCACTGACCCTCTCTGGCACAGTTTAGCAGTGTTGTTAGCCTGGTGGTTCATTCCTTTTATTTCAGCTATCACCCTTCAACACTTGGTTTGCCGGAACCCATCTTATGTCCGCCTCGGAGGGGTTAAGACGTACTGAAAGGAGGAAAGAAAACACTGACTGGCTCAAAAATGACCTTAATGCAGTATACATACAACGGCTGCATTTTTAGGAAGTGGCTATTGACAGCCGGCTATCAATAGCAAATGCTGGCCATTGACAGCCAGTTGTCGATAGCGAATTATGAAAAAGATAAATATTTGTGACTACCATCGTGGATACGCACCGAACGTGTGGGTAGAAGGGTAATCACATAAATCCGCTGCATTTTCATTACGATAACATACCCGTGCGATATAGTGCAATTTTTACATCTCCAAAATGGCTACTTTTCTGACGAAAATCTGTGATATTTTTCTTATTTATACTGCAAACATAGGTTGTGGATACTCGTTAGAACCGCCTAAATGAGGCGGTTCTAACGAGTACCCACAACCTATGTCTTGGAGCAGAAATAAGAAAAATATTGTTTACCCCTGTAAACCCCAGTTTTCTCTATAAAGTGGGGTGTAAGGGGGTGTTCATTTCACGGACTTGTTCACGTGATGTAAGGTTTTAGATTGATTTCTGTGTTACCAATCAAATAAGATAGACGCAGGGGCTCCGCAGTGTGTACGCCTGGCCATTGCAATGACTTGCAGAACGTTGAATATAGCATAGGGTCATACTCGGAAACCCAACCAGCCCAAATAACTAGACAGCAGGGTTGCGCAGGTTAACGGTTAAATTACAATTGCATCTGTGTAATGTACCCCCCGATCAAGGTTGTCCCTGTGTTTCCTTGAAGTTCCAACAGGTGTAAAATCATTTGTCCCCGTGGTCTCACAGGTAATTGGCAATGAATCTGCAGGGTCTGCACTGTTTGCCACTTATCCAGCTATTTTAGATATAAACTGGGTTGTAAATTATACTTATCGAGCAATCGATTACTACTAAATACGATAACCAGTTTAGTGGAATTCATTGATCGAATAATATGCATGGATGGTGTGACTAGCACCACTTTGCCTGAGCAGACTTACGAGGGTAGGCTGAAAAGTTCTGAGCCTGACCAAGAAGCAGGCATCGAACAGCCATGAAATTTTGTATTCATTAAATCCAAACCTTTATTATTTGATTTGACTGACTTCAAGTTTTCCATGCAATAACGTAGAAATTCTAGACTTTGAAAATTGATACTAGCACTTTTTTGAGAAAATGTACAAAATCTGGCATCGTGGTGTCATCAAGTACCTCCATAGAAAGAGGTTAGCTCCTAATGACATTCATGCTGATATGGTTGCTACATTAGGGGATAATGCTCCTTCGTATGCAACCGTGAAAAGGTGAGCAGCAAATTTTAAGATGGGCAAGGACAGTCTTGAAGATGATGACCGGTGTGGACGACCCACAACGGCAACAACTGAAGAAACCATCAGCCAAGTGCACAGGGCCGTGATGGATGACAGGCGTTTAACTGTGAATCAGTTAGCTAACACTGTTGGCATCTCCCGTGAACGAGTAGAGAACATGCAACACAGTGAATTAGGAATGTCGAAGGTTTCCGCCAGATGGGTGCCACTCCTTTTGACGCCTGACCAAAGTTGACCAGACTGAACCTGTCACAAGCCAACTTGTCTATTTTTGAAGCAGATCAAGATGGTTTTCTTGACCGTTTTGTCACTCAGGATGAGTGTTGGATGAGTGCAATGGAAGCACCCTGGCTCACCCCCTCTAAAGAAGGCAAAGGTCGTCTCCTCTGCAGGGAAAGTGATGACATCAGTGTTCTGGGATGCCAAGGGTATAATATTCATAGATTACCTTCAAAAGGGCAGAACAAATACTGGGGAGTATTATACAGATCAGCTAAAACAATTGCGAAAAGCAATTAAGGCTAAACGACCCGGAAAATTGACAAAAGGGGTCTTGTTCCATCAGGAAAATGTGCCTGCTCATAAATCGGTTGTCGCAATGGCTGCTGTACATGACTGTGGCTTCACCCTTGTCGATCACCCTCCGTATTCACCTGATCTAGCACCATCAGATTATTTCCTGTTTCCAAACATGACAAAGCACTTGGCTTGGCAGCATTATCGGCCAGACGTGGAGGTGATAGCTGCTGTGGAGGAGTTTGTCAGGGACCAAGATGAGACCTTCTATACCACTGGGATCCAAGGACTCCAGCATTGCTGGAGGAAGTGTGTGGACAGGAAGGGAGACTATGTTGAAAAATAAGGCACTTTCAGCATGGACAAAGCATTGGATCTTGGTCAGGCTCAGAACTTTTCAGCCTACCCTCGTATTGAACAATCTAAGCGGTTTATATGTACTCGTGTGCAGCCGGTTTCAGATGGACAGTGAGGTGGGGTAGGGGGTCTAGTTATCCTTTACTGTTAGAACTGAGGACTTCAGCAAATGCAAACAAATTTGTTTTTTCTAACCCCAGACACGGTTTCTTGTGGTTCAGCTGCAATGATAATGTTTTGCTTTGATATGTACTCTGGCAAGTGAAAAAGTAAAGTTATCTCTTATCATATCCCTTAAGTTGTAAGAAGTTTCATAAGACGACCATAAATATATTTTCCATCTATCATATAACATTGCGGTAATTTAGTGGATATTGTCCTCATGTAATACAAATGATATGACCACAAGTCCAGTGTGATAACACATGGTATTAACGGGTGTGTTTGAGCGCCTGCCCATCTGGAGTTTGGAGAACTAGATTGGGCTGCACGATGCTTCCACACAGATTTGAAACTGACTGCACATGAGTACTGGTAAATGGCTTAGGTCTAAGCCTACCCAGGCAAAGTGGTGTGAGCATGGCGGTGCAATGCATATAAACCCTGTCGGTTTCATTTGGCGGAAGGGATTCAGATGCCATTACATCTGAATATCTGGTAAAAGTCCCACAAAATTGGAAGCAATGTCCCCAAAATGACCTTAAGAGTGTTGGTGGGTAGGTTAAATCTCAAATAAAACAAACAAACAAAACCGGTGTTTAATGTCATGAGGCTATCCCTGGCAACCTTTTGTTTTCTTTTTAACTCCTTTGCAACAAAGTCCAGTTGGAAAACTGCAGTATAAGAATAAGAATCTTACACTCTGTCATTTATTAATATCAAATTTATGAAACTCACCGTCGGCTAGTTTCATAAATTTCATTTGAAATGACCACTCATGTAAGATCCTCTCTATATGCAACATATATAACTTGTTAGTATTGTCACTAAAACAATCATGCCATTCATGACAGCATAATGTTTTCTGTAGAATCTAATGTCAACTTAATAAAGAGATTCTGTGTATACGAGATCCGAAATATATGTATATAGTCACTTCAAATAGAGATGTAAACTGAATAGGAACAGCATAACTCTCCTCTCAGAGTAAAGTGTTGGCTTTAAAAGTATGGGCTCATGAGGCAGGTTATCACATAACGCAACTGTTATGTAGTGGATAAATGTTAAAAAAGGCAGGTAATAAAAAGTATACGAACACACCTGTAATGACACATGGTTATTGGCACGTAATATGACCCCGTATGTGATGGCCCTAGGTTGCCATTTGAATTATTTCTGCGATAAAATACAGTTTCAAAGTAGAAGTAAAACAAAGATCAGGAATCGATACAATTAACTTACTCCACCCATCAAAGACACCAAAGGGAAAGAAACACAAACATTAAGCGACCAGACCATAATGGAAACCTAAACAAAGGAAGGTCATAAGGACAGTTACTTTCCCACAAAATGGCCATATGGTCATCCGAAATAAAAAGACACAAGTGATACACACAGTAAGTAACAAACAACAGCATAAATAAATCGCCACAGAAGAACCGCCTTGGAACGGTCAGTGGAAAGATTTCCACTGTGGAAAGATTTCCACTGGGGGGGGGGGGGGGGGGGGGGCTTAAATCGATTTTACACGGCCACAATCCTTGCCCTTACTTCCGTCGCGATTTAGACAAATAATTTGTTCAGTCCGCATGAAGGCCTCCTAAATCATCAGTGCAACATCTTCGTGAACACAAATAATCAAAGAACCACAGAGGTATTACAACGGTGAGGACTCGATAGCAAGAAAGCACCGAAATGCTGGAGCAAAATAAAACCAACAGTGAGACTCCGATGGGCCCGACCAGAGACAGAGCATCAGACACCAACCAACATTACCTTGAATTAGATCTCTCTAATTCTCAATAAGCCTTTAATTGGAACCGTCATAGAATCTGAGACCTGACCAACCGGCGTGCAATTAAAGAGGGAAGCAAAGTTGCCAACCGTGATTGGGTTAACTACCATGCATGCAGTCTGTCGTACAATATCCATGTTGTACCTTATCTTTTTATATCGAAGAATTATTTTACGAAATTGGGTGCTAAAGACATTGCGGTTATATATTTTTTCTGAATTTATATAATAAGTCACCAAAAAATTCGGGTTCCGATAGACCTTGTTGCAAAAGAGTTTTAAGTCAAATATTGAATTTTGAAATTAAATCAGAATGGCGTCTATAAAATTTTAAAAAGGCTTTGCGTAGTTTATGGTACCGATAACCCTTATTAAGAAGTTTAGCCGTTAATAATTTATTACGAGTCATTTAATGATAAATAGATTATATGATAACAAGTCATTATATGACAAACAGAATCTTTCACTCGTTGCCATTTCATATGAAATTAATAAAACTCCCTAAAGGCTCATTATAAAAATTTCATATGAAATGACCACCCTTGTAAGATCCTCTATTTATGCAATATTTTAGTCAATATTTTTTATTAAGGGATGCACATGTAGATACTATGCCAAATGCCAAAAATGTTTCTCTTTCCTTTCATATAGACGACTGGTTTAAAATGAAAGAATTATTTGCTACTTAGGTGCAAATTCTTTTTGTTTCAATGTAGACCAAGGGGCAAAGAGTGTACACACAATGGAATAGAAATAGCTGAAAGGTGGTTTTTTCCCTGAGCATGATAAAAAAATCTGTAACCATATGGGATCACATATGACATGAAAATGACACCATCACATAATGAAATACAGAGGACCCTCATTATAACGACAGCATTTGTTCCCTAATATTTTGCCGTTATAAAGAATCCCAATAAGGACTAGGATTGACAAAAAGGGGGCTGCTCTGCTCTGCTTACCAAGAAACACATGTTAATGATATTTGTTAGAATCGCCTTGGTGGTTCTGTTAGGATCGCCTTGGTGATTCTAACAAATATACTCAGTCAAAAAAGTTCCTATACCTAAAATTGCTTCTGTTACTATAGCTACTACAGATAAAAACTACACAAAATTTGTTATGTTTTGATAAGAAGACTCATATTTCCGTGCAAAAGCACCATTCGTTTTTGTTTTCGTATACACATCATCGTAGACTATTGCTTTTAACACCCAAGGGGTCACTGTGTCATTTTCGCAGAGAAAATCATTAAAACATGCTATGATTTAACATCACAAAATTTCCCTGTACCTTAAATTTCTAAAATCTGATACATGTGACATTTCTTGAGATACCATTTGCGTCTATTCACAAAAGATTTGGAACTTTAGTTGCATCAGCTACGAGTAATAGGCTATCACATATTGACCTCCAATTCTTAGAAGTTGTGTGCAAATGCTGCTTTCAATGGGAACTCCATAGAAAATCGCAATCGATAATGCTACATGCTACATGAATTTTCTGTATTTTTTACCATCATGATGAAAAGCAATGGTGGACACAAAGCGTTTTTTTTTTTTTGGAAAAAAATGGCAAAAATTGATTGACAGGAATAAAAATTACAGCAGTTCGAAAATTGCTATGTTTTAATTGCAAGGGAGATAATTTGAGAATTTCACAAATTAAAACCTCGCTTATAATGCGAGATCATGAGATATTGTAAAAGTAAAGTGTTATCCGATGTTCAGAGAATGCTGTCTTCCATCTTAGACAAAAAAGAACTTTCTGCGCATGCGCAATCTCCATTTTCTAGGCACATATTGGAAGACAACTCTGGAGCAGAAAGGTATGGACAAATGCAAGTTTGAGTATTCTCTAGCTTAACGTCCGATTTAAAGGTCTACAGCAAAGTTTAGCTCAATAGCTGCCAGATATCCAGTGAGTTTCACCCGAAAGTTGGTATAGTTACTTTTTGACTAAGTATATATACCTGCTGGAGTCGGCATTTTTTTTTTTTTTTTTTTTGAGAGTTCATCTTAAATTATTTTCTTCGGTCTCTTTCCCTTCCGCTAATTCAAACAATGCAGGTCAGTTTCTGTGCAGGTCAGTTTCTGTACAGGCCAGTTTCTGACAAAAGAATGTGCACTGTATCAGTTAACCGCCTACATGTATATATAAAGTAGAAGTAAAACAAAGATCAAGAATCGATACAATTAACTTACTCCACCCATCAAAGACACCAAAGGGAAAAAAATACAAACATTAAGCGACCGGAACATAATGGAAACCATAACAATGGAAGGACATAAGGATGGTTACTTTCCGACAAAATGGCCATATGGCCATCCAAAATTTAAAGACACAAGTGATACACACAGTAAGTAACACACAACAACATAAATAAATCGCCACAGAAGAACCGCCTTGGAACGGTCAGTGGAAACCTAAACAAAGAAAGGCCATAAGGACAGTTACTTTCGCACTAAATGGCCATATGGCCATCCAAAATTAAAAGACACAAGTGATACACACAGTAAGTAACAAACAACAACATAAATAAATCGCCACAGAAGAGCCGTCTTGGAACGGCCAGTGGAAGATTTCCACTGGGGGGGGGGGGGGGGGGCTAAAATCGATTTTACATGGCCACAATCCTCGCCCTTACTTCCGTCGCGATTTAGACAAATAATTTGTTCAGTCCGCATGAAGGCCTCCTAATTCATCAGTGCAACATTTCCGTGAACACAAAAAATCAAAGAACCACAGAGGTGAGACAACGGTGAAGACTCGACAGCAAGAAACCACTGAAATGCTTGAGCAAAAGAAAACCAACAGTAAGACTCCGATAGGCCCGACCAGAGACAGAGCATCAGGCACCAACCAACATTACCAAGAATTAGATCTCTCTTATTCTCAATAAGCCTTTACGTTGGAGCCGTCAAAGAATCTGAGGCCTGACCCACCGGCGTGCAATAAAAGAGGGAAACAAAGTTGCCAACCGTGATTGGGCTAACTACCATGCATGCAGTCTGTCGTATAACATCCATGTTGTACCCAATCTTTTTTTATCGAAGAATGATTTTACGAAATTGGGTGCTGAAGTCATTGCGATTATATATTTTTATGAATTTATATACTAAGTCACCATAAAATTCGGGTTCCGATAGACATTTTTGCAGAAGAGATTTAAGTCCAATATTGAATTTTGAAATTAAATCAGAATGGCGTCTATAAAATTTTGAAAATGCTTTGCGTAATTTATGGTACCGATAACCCTGATTAAGGAGTTTAGCCGTTAATAATTTATTACGAGTGTTGAAGTCAGTTACATGACTACACACTCTAGCAAATCGAATTAACTGCGAAATATAAACGCCATAGGATGGCGCACGAGGAACATCACCATCCAAAAAAGGAAAATTTACAATCTCAAAATCAAAGTCATCGCGTTTATCATAAATTTTGAACGAAGCAAATCCATCGACAATAGATAGATGTAAATCCAAAAACGGGGCCTCGGTATCAGAAAAATTTGCTTTATTTAACTGAAGCTCTAGGGGGTAAATCTGACTGATCAAACCATCAAAATATGTATTATCAATATTTAATAAATCATCTAAATATCTAGAAGTAGAGCTAAAAGCTTCAATAATTTCAGATTGGTTATCAATGGAAAGCGACAAAATGAAGTCTCTTTCATAACAATACAAGAACAGATCAGCCAAAAGAGGTGCGCAATTCGTACCCATCGGAATACCCACAATTTGTCTAAATAACTTAGTACCGAATCTAATATAAATATTGTCAAGTAGAAAGGTGAGGGCATCACACACTTTCTGACATGACCAAAGTGTATAATTCTTATGCTCTTTAGCAGTGAAAAATGCATTTTTGACATTACATGCAAGATAGAGAGAATCTTCTCTGTGAAAAGCCCATTCAATTAAATCATTAAGCTTTTCTTTTATAAGATAATGAGGAAGTGTAGTGTAAAGAGTGGAAAAATCGTAGGTAGACAGACTAGAAGCACGAAAATGTCTAGATTTCAATTTATTTAAAACCCCATTCGAATATTTTGTAGACCAATACAGATTTCTTCCTGATCTTTCAAAGACTTTATCACAATATTTAATTACATGCGTTTTAATAGCAGTAAGA
This sequence comes from Lucinisca nassula, assembly GCA_963580285.1. Taxonomy (NCBI): domain Eukaryota; kingdom Metazoa; phylum Mollusca; class Bivalvia; order Lucinida; family Lucinidae; genus Lucinisca; species Lucinisca nassula. The sequence goes on from CAUZLF010000652.1 coordinate 354,228, forward strand.
CAGGAAGTTAATAATTTAGAAAGTTCAGTGGTAGTGCAAGAGCTGGAATTTGCAATAAACCGTGCTTTGTAAGGTTTTTTATGAAGTTTTGGTAACCAGTATAGCGTAGGAAGCTTGTCTTGGCCTTCGTTAACACACACAGCAAACTTGGTGGCTGAAAGACAAACATGTTTATCTACTATACCTCTCTCTTCAGCTAAAGGCTGAAGTTCATAGGCCTTAGTACCACCAAGCTCCTGCTTAAGCGTGTTAACATAGTGGAGCCGTCACACAACGACGACGTTGTTAGCGGCCTTGTCTGCAGGGGCCAAAACAAACTTCTTATGAAATTCTTGAATACCTAGTTTAAGATGACGTAAAGACGTCTTGGGCTTAGGAGGTAATAAGTTAGTATTTTGAGAATAGAAAGAAATGCGTTTATTCACTAGTTTTAAAATGCTAAGTTTCCAGTCCTTAAGGGCTTTATGCTCAACATACTCTCGCTTACACCATCGATTACCGAATTCATTCAAGGAAGCAGCGATTTCATCTCTACATTTACTGGAATCAATTTTAGAAGGAAACCGATATTTCGGTCCTTTAGAAATTATATTCCTTATCCTAGAATCAGGAATAATTTTCAAATTGCCAGTAATAACATGACCAGCAGCAGGATAGCAATACTTTGAATTTTTACAATCACATGAATCAGGAGTATTAGTATTAATATAAAGATCTGAAACAGGTTTATTGAAATTAAAAATGATAGATCTAACAGGTTTGTTATATTTATAGTAAATTATAGGTGTTTCAGTATTTTGAAAATAAGCAGGAATGGAAGAAAGCACCGATCTCTCACGGAAGATACTGGGCAAATCTATAAAATCCTTACCCTTTTTAATGAAGGATATTTTGAAGAAATGGCGTTTATGATTAATTTCAGAATCAATGTAAGGAGGGAGAGTATGCTGAGTATAGCCTCTAGTTAAGAGAGCCGCATCATATAACTGATGAGAACTATCGTAGAATTTATTCGCCTCGGTGTCCAGAAGACGTAAAACAGAAACGGGTAATGAACTTTAAAATGAAAGCATAGAGTGGCGTCCATGATTTAATTATATAATTGACAGTCACTTCAGTCTAGTATTGTTTCGTTTAAACGCACGTGATTTACGTTTAAAGTTACCATTTTTCCTGGTGCCGTGAGATCTAGTTCTGCGTTTTCGACAATCCAGGAGTGAGAAAATATCAAAGTCCGGCATTCTGGAAATATTACTCTCATGATAAATGTTGTTATTAAATCCCAGTGGAAAAGGGGTCTGTAAAAATTTAATCCATTTCAGTTCAGCTTCATGTCTTTTGATTATTTTGAATCTAATTTGCATCGTAATAAAGTTTTTCCACTGGTTGTATAACAATGTTATTTACAGAATGACCTGTACGTCGAAAGTTACGGTACAAGAAAGTGTCAGTTTTCTTAGGCTTACTCATTCTACAATAATGCTCGTTCAATCTAGTTTTAAGCATGCGGTTAGTTTGACAGACGTACTGCATATTACTGTTTGCAGCACGTCAAGTAATTAGATAAATTAAATCTGTAGACTGTCATGTCAAATCAGACATGTTAACTACAGAGAAGCGTCTACCGTTTACAGATGAAGTAACGGTAGAAGCAGTGCTTAAATGCGAACAACATCTGCACCTCTTGGCATTGCACTTAGAAATACTAGGATACATTCCACTTCTTTTCCACGGATTAGTATATTTTCGAAGGATGGGCGATTTGAGAGGAGATAGTCTTATACGAAGACTACTCCCAAAAACATTGTTATTGCCTGCTCCTTTGAGATTAACTGAAGTTACAGAAGACAAATTTAAGGGTCTAACCAATACCGAAGGCAACATAGTATTAAAGTTCTTAATAGAATGGGGAATCCGTACAGAAGAAGCAGAGTGTAACCTAAGGGGTGATATTGATATTTTAAATGTATTTGTAATACTCATTTTGGTTAATAAGGTTGTGATACCGTCAAAACTAAAGCGCTGTTCATACCGGTTATTAAATAAATAAATCATTCGAATTTTTTATAGACCAAAACAGATTTCTTCCTGATCTTTCAAAGACTTTATCACAATATTTAATCACATGCGTTTTAATAGCAGTAAGACAGGAAGTTAATAATTTAGAAAGTTCAGTGGTAGTGCAAGAGCTAGAATTTGCAATAAACCGTGCTTTGTAAGGTCTTTTATGAAGTTTTGGTAACCAGTATAGCGTAGGAAGCTTGTCTTGGCCTTCGGTAACCCACACAGCAAACTTGGTGGCTGAATGACAAATATGTTTATCTACTATAACTCTCTTCAGCTAAAGGCTGAAGTTCATAGGCCTTAGTACCACCAAGCTCCTGCTTAAGCGTGTTAACATAGTGGGGCCGTCACACAACGACGACGTTGTTAGCGGCCTTGTCTGCAGGGGCCAAAACAAACTTCTTATGAAATTCTTGAATACCTAGCTTAAGATGACGTAAAGGCGTCTTAGGCTTAGGAGGTAATAAGTTAGTATTTTGAGAATAGAAAGAAATACGTTTATTCAATAGTTTTAAAATGCTTAGTTTCCAGTTCTTAAGGGCGTTATGCTCAACATACTCTCGCTTACACCATCGATTACCGAATTCATTCAAGGAGGCAGCGATTTCATCTCTACATTTACTGAAATCAATTTTAGAAGGAAACCGATATTTCGGTCCTTTAGAAATTATATTCCTTATCCTAGAATCAGGAATAATTTTCAAATTGCCAGTAATTACATGACCAGCAGCAGGATAGCAATACACTGAGTTTTTACAATCACATGAATCAGGAGTATTAGTATTAATATCAAGATCTGAAACAGGTTTATTGAAATTAAAAATGACAGATCTAACAGGTTTGTTTTATTTATAGCAAATTATAGGTGTTTCAGTATTTTGAAAATAAGCAGGAATGGACGAAAGCACAGAACTCTCACGGAAGATACTAGGCAAATCTAATAAATCCATACCCTTATTAATGAAGGATATTTTGAAGAAATGGCGTTTATGATTAATTTCAGAATCAATGTAAGGACGGAGAGTATGCTGAGTATAGCCTCTAGTTAAGAGAGCCGCATCATATAACTGATTAGAACTATCGTAGAATTTATTCGCCTCGGTGTCTAGAAGACGTAAAAACAGAAACGGGTATTGAACTTAAAAATGAAAGCATAGAGTGGCCTTCATGATTTAATAATATAATAGACAGTCACTTAAGTCTAGTATTGTTTCGTTTAAACGCACCTAATTTACGTTTAAAGTTACCATTTTTCCTGGTGCCGTGAGATCTAGTTCTACGTTTTCGACAATTTTCATATAACTACATGTACCTTAAGGAGCAAGGAAATGGAAATTGATTAAAATGAGTTTGTTCACATTACCAAGATGACTACCATGCACATATAAGGTAAAAACCCTTCAAAATCTTCTTCTCCCAAACCAAAGGACTGGTTGTCATGATACTTAGTAGGTAGCAATGGGGACTGGGGCCCATCATAGTATGATCTAATGTGTTTGTTCAAATGATTACCCTTGGATGACCTTGACCTATTTTTCGTCAAGATCAAATTTGGTCACATAGAGTTTTGATCTGAAATTGGATAAATGCAGTAAGCTACATGAGTGGATGAAACTAAATGTGTATTCAAGATCATTTCTTGGCCCAATGCCTTTCAGAATCAGATATGAAGCGGCACCCGCCCATCGGGGCTTGAAGAAATAGATGGGCTGCATGATGCTTCCACGCAGAGCTGAAACCGACCCACACACGTGTGCTGGTAAACCGCTTAGAGTATCTAAGCCTGCCCAGGCAAAGCGGTGCGAGTCGGACCGTCCATGCTTATAATCCCTATTGGTTTCATTAAGCGACAGGGCTTGTGATGTCATATCATCTCAATGTCGGGTAAAATTCCAACAAAATTGGAAGCAACGTCTCCAAAATGACCTTTACAGTATTGATGGGAAAATTAAACCTTAAATCAAATGAGATATGAAGACTAAAACTTATTTTCCACTGGAACTTCTAGACTGTTTGTGACCAAATTTTATATAGAAGCTTATAGAAACAAGAAAATGAAAAGTCCTTAATATGAAGTTGGTAACATGGCCAGTAATGCCAGCAAGGCCATATAAGGTAAAAACCCTTCAGAAATCTTCTTCTCCGGAACAAACAGACCGATTTTCATAAAACTTGGTTTGTGGCATTGGGGACTTGGGCCTGTTATAGTTTCTTCAAACGATGACCCCTGGATAGCCTTAATATATTTCATGTCAGGGTCACTTTGGTCACATAGATATTGGTATTGGAGAAAGTAAAAACTGTGCATTTTTCAGAAACTTTTGCTGCCTGTGATCGGAAAATTGGTAGATGCAGTTAGCTAAATGGGTGAATGAAACTACTTGAGTATTAAAGGTCAACTTCATTTTCTGACCTTTGCCTAAGGTTATTCAGACATGAAAACTAAAACGTATTTTTCACCGAAACCACTGCTCCATTTGTGTTGAAATATCACATGAAAGCTTTGAGGAACAAACAAGCTTTAAATATGAGTTCAGTCGCACGACCAATATGGCCACAATGCCCATATACCTGTGGAAACAAATATGTTCAAACTTCGATAGGCTTTCATTCTGACTTGAAACATCATTCAATATATCCCAACATCCTGTCAGTAAACTGCCGGACAGAAATATGTTCAAAACACAAGGTGATGTACATTTCATTGCTGACTCCTGCAGTGTGCAATCAGAATACATCTCAAATGTCAATCAAAAAGTCTTGGCCAAAATGAGACCAAACAATTGCTTGATCTAGTTTTAGAATTCTTTGTCAAACTAACTTGATACAAAGAGATTCATTAAAAGTTACTTCATAGGAACTTGAACAGTTTGTGTTCATAGGTGTATAAAGTAGAGTCCCTTTAGAAATCTTCTCAATAACCGATGGGTCCATAATCAGGCCACATGTCACAGAGTGCTACCATGGTAAAAACCTTTTTAAATCTTCTTCTCACAAACAAAATAGCTCCATAAACTCTCAGCACTCAGGTGAGCGGCTCAGGACCATTGGTACCGTTTTTGTACTCCTGACACGCTCAATAGTTTCCATTGGGGCTTTAAGGTTAGTGATATGGGGGTCTAGGTTAGGGTTTTTTAAACCGTTTTAGATGTACAGGACTTCACACTTGTAAGTAGTTACTGTTTAAGTATACTCCAGGGGACCCAAGGACATTACTGGTAGTTGTAGACGTAGAAAGTTACACCTAGATTCCAAAACATTGCAGCGCATTTTAGTCAAGTACAGGTATGATGAACGTGCAAGGGTACAAGACACCAAAGAGGGGGAAAAAGGACATGTATATGTCAACTCACAGTCTGGAATATATTTCAGTGTCTCCTCGGTCATGGAAAAAATAGTTTGTTATGGTCATGGGAAAACAGTTGTGGTCGCACTGAATTCAGCTGTTAAAAATTTCATGCCTTCCACCTCGACAAAAATTTCCCGCGCGGTTCTTTTTGCTCTCTGCAAAGTATGCTGCAAATGGTAAATACCGTTTGCAGCCAGTGGTACCCGTGGTAAGCGAAAAGACCCAGTGATGCACTCTGAGCAACTTTGCAAGTCCAATGGTGTTATTGGCATAATTTCGAAAGCACTCAAGATAATTCATTTGGTTATTAGACACACGATACTTTAAGTTGCATGACTTGCAAGACGAGGCAATTTTCCAGTCAGAATTAAGTATTGGGCAGTTGACCTGAGGTTTCCAACTTTTGCATATCAATAATACGCAGACATTTTGGTTTAGATATCCATTCCTTGTGTAGTTTGCTATGCTCGTTTATATGTAACACCTATTTTTTCATATTTTACTATGTTACCATAAAAGTCGGATTCCGAAGGCCTTGTTGCAAAAGAGATTTAAAATATATATCGTAAAAGATGCCCCGGAAAATAAGTTCTGAAAAAGTTAGATCCTTTTGAAGCAAAGACTACAGCAAATAGACGAAAATAGCAGACTCGGTTTTATTGGGTCTGTTAATAACCGGTACTTAAATGTGCAATACCGGCCACGTCCTCTAGCACCGACTTAAGCAGAATTCTATTTTCAGAATGAGTCTAAATGAACTCAATGATCCTAAAGGACCAGAAAAGTTAATTTGCACTATGAGGATGTACGGGGAGACTTTTAACGGCCGCCACATGACACCACACCGGCTGCAGTGAAGATAAATAAGTTCTGAATACTTAAGTAAAGAATACATGAAATAATCAAGAAAAGCAGACTGGGCTAAGGGCGAGGATTGTGGCCACGTAAAATCGATTAAAGCCCCCCCCCCCCCCAGTGGAATTCGTTTCCGCTGACCGTTCCGTTGTGGGAATGTAACTGTCCTTTTGGCTTTCCGCTCTTGGTTTTGTCCGTTGGGGTCTGTTGCTTCATGTTTGTCTTTCTTTCCCTTTGGTGTCTCTGATGGGAGCTGTGGGTTTATTGTATCGATTCCTGATCATTGCCTCTACTTCTATTTTTATGGTGTCAGTTCATGATTGATACTCATCACGAAAACACGTATATATAATAATGATCCCCTTTAATCCCGATTTAATATTGAAAAACTTGGGTTTTCTGGGGTAGACATTATTTTTGTTATTTCTGCTCAAAAACATAGATTGTGGGTCCTCGATAGAACCGGCTCGTTGAGGCGGTTCTATCGAGACCTCGCATCTCTGTATTGAGCAAAAATAAGAAGATACCAGATTTTCTATCTGAAATTTTTCCTTTTTGGTGGTTAAATCTTCATATACATTTGTATAGGCGTGTTTTCGTAATGCTGAAATGTGCAACACTCGCCACGCCCTCTAGCACCAGCTTAAGCAGAGTTTTATTTTTAAAAAATGTTCTAAATGAAATCAATAATACCAAAGGATCAGAAAATGTACCATGCACTATGATGATGTCCGTAGGAGGAATTATACGGCCGCCACACGACACAACACCAGCTGCATTTAAGAGAAATAAGTTCTGAATAGTTAGACCCTTTGGAAGCAAAGAATTCACCAAATAATCGAAAATAGAAGACTCTGTTTTATTGAGTGTGTTCCTGACTAGTACTGAAATGTGCAACGCCGACTACACCCTCTTGCACCGGCTTTAGCATAATTCTATTTTCAAAATGATTTTAAATGAACTCAATGATCCAAAAGGGCCTGAAAATATAATCTGCACGATGGTGTACCCGGAGACATTTACGGTCGGCACATGGCAGAACACCAGCTTGTTGCAAAAGAGATTTAAAATATATAGTAATAGACGTCCACGAAATTCCCTTATCAATGACTACTGCCTACAAATGACACCAAGAGGAACAGAAACTAACAATGAGGAAAAACACAACAACAACATAATACTATTATTAATAAAAATAAAACAAACAAACAGCCCTTTCGTCCCCACAAAATGTGATTAAGGTGCGACAGACACAACAAATGAAAATTAAATACATAAATAATAATAATAATAATAACAATAGTACACAGTTATAAGCACACACAAAATGAAGAGCTCCGTCGGATAATCCGACAAAGCTACAACATTAGAATCACTGCCTTAGGACAGTTAGTAGCGGGAACAAGTGGGGAGATTAAACAGATTATTTGAACCCAACCTTCACTCTAGGATGTAATATTATTAACAATACACACAATATTTTGTCCACCCGAAGGTTACTAAGTTTAGCAGTTAACAACTCACTACGAATGTTAAAGTCAGTTTCATAACTAGACACTCTGGCAAATCGAAGAAATTGCAAATTATAAACAACATTTGATGTTGCGCGAGGAACACCACTATCCAGGTAGAAAAAAATAATCTCAAAATCTAAATCATCGCGTTTATCATATATATTTGCAGGCAACAAGCCCATCTACAATGGATAAAAGTAATTCCAAAACTTGGGTTATACTGTAGATTATATTTTCTTGTCCTTTGGGATCATTGATTCCATCGTAGAATTTTGAAAATATCTGAGTGTCACTGATGAGGCCTAATTGGCCTAAACTAGCTAGTCTGACCCAGAAAACATGTACACTCCATACTTTTCAGTTCTTTGGTGTATTCCTTGGTTCCAAAGGATCACCCTTTTATAGAACATATTTTGGTATCAGAAGAATTTGCTTTCTTAAACTGAACCAGATGCTTTTAGCTTTATGAGTGTTACCATATATGGGTATGGCGGCCATTTTGGTCATGTGACCTGGACCTAAAACGGTTCCCCCAATAAATGCGCCTTATCGTAAATATATCTTATACTTTAGTACTGTATTCTGAATTGTTTGCAGGATAAAATGCATTCTCACTTTTCCAATACAAAAGCATATGTGTCAAAGTTTGTCCTAGGCACAAAGAAGGTCAAGGTCAACCAAGGGTCACCATTTTAGCAATTTATGATGGGCCTACGTCCCAGATGCTATTTATCAAGTTTCGTAGAAATCTGCCTAGTGGTTCTGGAGAAGACTATTTTTGAAGGGTTTTTACCATATATGGCTGGTCGGCCATTTTGGTCAGGTGACCTGGAATCCATGAGCAAATTTTGGTTTCCCCCACCCCATAGAGGCTCCATATGAAATATGACTTCAAACGGCCCAACGGTTTCCGAGGAGAAGCGGTTCGAAAATTTTCACATTTTCGTCTCGGCGAAGTTATACTAAATGGAATGTAATATTTCGCAAGTTCATTTGTAAGATCTCATTGATGTCTATCAGTATGCCAAAATGTTTAAATATTCCAAGCGGTTAAGTCACTATCACCAATTTTCACAAACGGGTTACGGACGGACCCAAAGAAGGTCAAGGTCAACCCAGGGTCACCATTTTAGCAATTAATGATGGACCTACGTCCCAGATGCTATTTATCAAGTTTCGTGGAAATCTGCCCAGTGGTTCTGGAGAAGACTATTTATGAAGGGTTTTTACCATATATGGCTTGGCGGCCATTTTGGTCATGTGACCTGGACCCCATGAGCAAATTTTGGTTTCCCTATCCCATAGAGGCTTCATATGAAATTTGACTTAAATCGGCCCAACGGTTTCCGAGGAGAAGCAGTTCAACAATTTTCACATTTTTTGCCCCGGCGAGGCTATACTAAATGGAATGTAATATTTTGCAAGCTCATTGGTTAGATCTCATTGATATCTATCAGTATGCCAAAAATTGTTTAAATATTCCAAGCGGTTAAGTCACTATCACCAGTTTTAACAAACGGGTTACGGACGGACAGACAGACAGACCATATATGGCTTGGCGGCCATATTGGTCATGTGACCTGGACCCCATGAGCAAATTTTGGTTTCCCCCATCCTATAGAGGCTCCATATGAAATTTGACTTCAATCGGCCCAACGGTTTCCGAGGAGAAGCAGTTCAAAAATTTTCACATTTTTTGCCTCGGCGAGGCTATACTAAAAGGAATGTAATATTTCGCAAGCTCATTGGTTAGATCTCATTGATATCTATCAGTATGCCAAAAATTGATTAAATATTCCAAGCGGTTAAGTCACTATCACCAATTTTCACAAACGGGTTACGGACGGACGGACAGACTGACAGACTGACAGAATGACATAATGACACGGTGATTTTAGGGCACTCTTAGAAATCAACCGACTTCAGTCGGTTTCTTTTTCTGTGGGTCGTGCAATTTCTGGAAGAAAAGTCACTGATCAATCCAACGAAGTAGGTATTGTCAGTATTTAATAACTCCAAATATCTGTACTTCGACCTAAAAGCCTCAATGATTTCAGCTTGGTTGTCAACGGAAGGGGACACCATGAAAAACTGAAGTAAAGACAATGATCAGGCATCGATATAAATAACCAAAACCTCCCATCAGAGGCACCAAAAGAAAAGAAGCACAAACATGAAAAAACTAATCGCTCATGGAAACGCTAACAACAGAAAGGTTATCAAAGTCACCATGAAGTTGGTTGGACTCTATGTTTCTTTCCCTTTGGTGACTCTGATGGGAGCTGTGGGTTAATGACATCGATTCCTGATCATTGCCTCCACTTCTATTTTTGTGATGTCGAGAAAAGCAGCTGTGTCGGCGAAAAGTCTTAGCTTAGACGTTACCTGTTCCGGCAGGTTATTTATGTAGACCAGGAAGAGGATTGGTCCGAGGACATATCCCTGCGGGACACCGGTGTTGCTGGTACCTCCGCTGTACAACCCCCCTCAACTGAGTGTCTGTTTCAGTTTTACGTCCCACCAACGGCTGAAGTCATACGGAGACGGTACCTCGGTTTAAAGATTCATCCGAAAGTCTGTCGGAGCCCGGCAATCCCTGGTTTATCAGGCGAGTAGCATAACCACTAGAGGCTTCTTACAATCCCCCTCAAAGACCTCAGTCTGTGACCTACCGTTAAAGATAGCCTTGATCAAGGAAAAGGTTTTGCCACGAACACCATAGCCTTGCAACTTGTTTATCAGCTTCTCGTGGTTCACCTTGTCAAACGCTTTACTAAACTCCAGCACAATGACATCTGTTTGATTGCCCTCTGACAGGTTTTGATGTAATTCCTCAACGAGCATTGTGAGTTGTGTTTCACCTGACCTCCTGGCGCGGAAGCCATGCTAGAGGTAATAGAGGCTATTATGCTGGTCTAATTGTTTCACTAGATTTAAAGTCACTATGTGGAGACGGGTATAAACAAACCGTAGGCCAATTCCACAGAAAACGCTAGATAAGTTTGACGCGATAAAAGTTCTGAGAAATCAATCGGAATACGTCGTTCTTGAAGATGTAACCGATGTAACCGAAATTCTGATCTGTCATCAATGTTAGACTTCGAAATCGTTGATCTATGTTTGTGGACAGTCGTATAAAAACAATCTGTAGTAAGAGACAGCATTTTTCGTGACACCTGGTCTCTTTAGGGGAGCGTTGTTTGTTTATTTAACTGACTTATACGGTCCAATTTGGAGAAATGCAGCTGAACAAACGTAGTTTTAGCGTGTGCAAGAGAATGTAACAAATATTGTTCCGTAGACGTACACTTGACGCCGAAAACAAAATTTCATACGATTTTATTTGAAAATATTTTTCAAAGATCTGGAAAAGCCTCATCTGGTTTTGAAATATAGTCAGAATGATGCTGCGGTATCTCCAGGCATTTAGTTTCTTCTCCACTAGCAGCAAAATTGAAACAGACTGCCTTCTCGATTTATACAAACAAAAAAACTTCACCTACCCTTTCTTTGAAATCTTTGAGCCATCTGTGATCGAGGCAGTGATCTGTCGCAGCCGGTTGTATGGTGTGCTTCTGCTGTCTACGAGGTTTCAAAGTCATCGGACAGATGATTCCAGAGGAAGAGATTTTAAAATGATTCTACCTTCTCTGGGCATGGCGGCCATCCTGGTTATGAGACCAGGACAAATATAAACCGTGATGCATAAATGTTTTAATATAATACAACTTCTATTGGCTCAGTGTTTTTTGGGAAGATGTTTAAAATTCTGACGGCCATTCAATCCGTGTGACCTTGAGCCAAAGTCACTGAATGACCTTGACGTTTGACATTCTAAATGGATTAATTAAAAATAGAAGTAGAGGCAATGATCAGGAATCGATACAATCAACCTATAGCTCCCATCAGAGACACCAAGGGGAAAGAAACACAAACATGCAACAACAGACTTAATGCTCTGTCTCTGGTCGGGCTCATCGGAGTCTAATTGTTGGTTTTCTTTTGCTCCAGCATTTCAGTGGTTTCTTGCTGTCGAGTCCTCACCGTTGTCTCACCTCTGTGGTTCTTTGATTTTTGTGTTCACGGAGATGTAGCACTGATGAGTTAGGAGGCCTTCGTGCAGACTGAACAAATTATTTGTCTAGGTCGCGACGGAAGTGGGGGCGGGGATTGTGGCCACGTAAAATCGATTTAAGCCCCCCAGTGGAAATCTTCCACTGACCGTTCCAAGGCGGCTCTTCTGTGGCGATTTATTTATGTTGTTGTTTGTTACTTACTGTGTGTATCACTTGTGTCTTTTAATTTTGGATGGCCATATGGCCATTTTGTGGGAAAGTAACTGTCCTTATGGCCTTCCTTTGTTTAGGTTTCCATTATGGTCTGGTCGTTTAATGTTTGTATTTCTTTCCCTTTGGTGTCTTTTATGGGTGGAGTAAGTTAATTGTATCACTTCCTGATCTTTGTTTTACTTCTACTTTTAATGGATACACCAACAGCGGAAAGCCAAAAGGACAGTTACTTTCCGACAAAATGGCCAATAGGCTATCCAAAATAAAATAACGCAAGCGGCACAAACACTTTAAGGCGACCCATAACAAAAATAAATCGCGACAGAACAACTGCCTTGGAAGGTCAGCGGAAACGAATTCCACTGGGGGGGGGGGGGGGGGGGTTAAATCGATTTTTCGTGGCTACTGTCCTCGCCCTTATTTCCATCGCGATTTAGACAAATAATTTGTTCAGTCCGCATGACGACCTCCTAGCTCATCAGTGCAACATCTCCGTGAATAAAAATAATCAAAGAACCAAAGATATGAAACACCGGTGAGGACTCGACAGCAAGAAACCACTGAAATGCTGGAGCAAAATAAAACCAAAAGTTAGACTCCGATGGACCCGACCAGAGATAGAGCGTCAGGAACCAACCAACATTACCTTGAATTAGATCTCTCTAATTCTCAATAAGCTTTAACGCTGGTACCGTCATAAAATCTGAGGCCTGACCCACCGGCGTGCAATTAAAGAGGGAAGCAAAATTGTCAACCACGATTGGGTTAACTACCATGCATGTAGTCTGTCGTATAAGATTTATGTTGTACCAAAAATGTTTATATCGAAGAATGATTTTACGAAATTGGGTGCTAAAGTCAATGCGGTTATAAATTTTTCTGAATTTGTATACTAATTAATTGCGAAATAAAAACGCCATAGGATGATGGAAACATCAATAGCGGAAAACCAAAAGGACATTAACTTTCCCACAAAATGGCTAGTAGGCTATCCAAAATAAAATAATATCAGCGACACAAACACCCCAAGACAAAATATAACAAAATAAACCGCGACAGAAGAAGCGCCTTCGAACGGTCAGCGGAAAAGAATTCCACTGGGGGGGATTAAATCGATTTTACCTGGCCAAATTCCTCGCCCTTACTTCCGTCGCGATTTGGACAAATAATTTGTTTAGTCCGTATAAAGGCCTCCTTACTTATTAGTGCAAGATCTCCGTGAACACAAATAATCAAACAACCACAGAGATACGACAACGGTGAGGACTCGACAGCAAGAAACCACTTAAATGCTGGAGCAAAAGAAAACCAAAAGTTAGACACCGATTGGCCCGACCAGAGCCAGAGTATCGGGCACCAACCAACACTACCTTGGGGTAGATCTCTCTAATTCTCAGCAAGCCTTTACGCTGGAACCGTCATAGAATCTGAGGCCTGACCCACCGGCGTGCAATTAAAGAGGGAAGCAAAGTTGTCAACCGTGATCGGGTTAACTACCATGCATGCAGTCGGTTGTATAACATATATGTTGTACCCAATATTTTTTATATCGAAGAATGATTTTACGAAATTTGGGGCTGAAGTCATTGCGGTTATATATTATTGTGAATTTATATACTAAGTCACCATAACATTCGGGTTCCGATAGACCTTGTTGCAGAAGAGATTTAAGTCCAATATTGAATTTTGAAATTAAATAAGAATGGCGTCTATAAAATTTTGAAAAGGGTTTGCGTAGTTTATGGTACCGATAACCCCGATTAAGAGTTTTAGCCGTTAACAACTTATTACGAGTGTTGAAGTCAGTTACATGACTAAACACTGGCATATCCCGAACCTTTTAATGGGTGTCTTATCGTTTAATTTTGAAAGGTATTCCCTCCAAGACTTCCGTTTGGATGATCGGATTGCTCGTCGAGCTTTGGCTCTAGAAACTTTTACGTCATTTACTCTTTCTGTAGTTGGAATTTTGCAGAACTGATTTAAAGCGGAAGTAAAACAAAGATCAGGAATCGATACAAATACGATTGGGGCCTGTTTGCCCCCAAAAGGATAACCCTTCCTAGAACATATTTGATAGCTTCTTTACTGTCATTATTAATCCAAAGCTTGCTTTTCTTAAGATTTGTGGCGGCCTTTGGAATGCATAGTTCTAATATTTTAATAAGCGAATCTATGCAATCAGGAATTATTGTACAGATGGTTCATTATAGTGACCTATTGATTCGAATAATCCCCAGTCAGATTATTCATTTTCAATTTGTGATTAAAATCTGCATCTGAATCGTTTACACTCTCAATTATATCAGGGAAGTAATCACTTCCACACTGATCATGGTATACAGACCGTTCATAATATAAGAAGATAGATGGATGACATAAAGAGAGATCTCATAAACAGTGATCTAAAGAAATGACGTGTTGTAGGATGAATGTAAGTATATGATTTGTCGTTCATCAAGCAAAGATAATTATTTTTATTCGATAGACAGACAACATGCATTTAGAAAAAAGGTAATGTCCTGATTCTAAGTTGAGCAAGATTTTAAATGGTTGGATAAAACAACTTGGACAATAGGGACATGTGGAAAAGTTTAATCTGGATTACGAGAAAGCGTTTGACACCCCAACTCATGAACTACTTAAATCCAGATTATTTGGTTATGGAATGGGGTGAATATTGACAAACGGATAGATTCGTTTCTTTGTTAGAGAAAACAGCGTGTTGTTGTTAATGTTGAATCTTCGGTGTGGGCTCCAGTTTTGTCTCGGGTCCTACAAGGGACTGTTCTTTGTCTACTGTTAAAGTAATAATATTTCCAATGACATTGACTTAGAACTAAGACTGTTCGCAGACGACTGTGTGATTGCTATCGGAAAACTAGAACAACACAGAGAACTCACTGAAACTTCAAAATGATATAAATATATTAGACTGTTGGGCATTAAGATGTGGCGAAAGATTGCAGCCCGATATATTCAGTAGTATGCAGATACAGTACCATTCAGACGAATCTTTACAACAAGTTAACTAGGAGTTGACTACATTCAGACTACATTTGGACACTAGAGTTGACTACAAGTTCACTCCCTGGTTAACTATAGTTCACTAGGGAGTTAATATGGAGTTAACTTATCCTTTGTCCTGTCATCAAACTCTAAGATTTGATTTGCATATAATTTCATAACTGAAAATTAAGCTATGCATGGTTTCTACTACCGAATGAGTAATTAATTAAATGTGCATTTAATTTCCTGTATTAAGACCACATTTTTGGCTGACAAGATGTTGTCTTAATAATAGATGGCCTCAATAACAGATAAAAAATATCTAAAAATATTTTGGAGCAAGAATAAAGCATAAATTTCATAAGATGAAATACAAATCATTTAAAAAAAAAAATCAGTTGATTTATATTTCATGCGCATGTTTCTATAAAGCGAATTCCTTTTACTTTGCTTTCTTTTAAATACATTTACACATCTACTGTGTTATCTATCTATTTCTCTATAACAGGCCAAGCATTTTTTTCCGGTTACTCCAGTTTTCGTCCACCTCTAAGTAACAATTAAAATAAAACATCTGTATGACATACAGATTGTGGGTGCGTGTTAGAACTGCCTCAACGAGAACCTTGTCTTGGGGCAGAAAAAAGAAACAGTATAAACCTATCTAAACCCCAGTTTTCTAAATGTAAAGTGGAGTTTATGGGGTGTTCACTTGTTAACATAATGAATCGCCTAGAAATAAGTGAAATCATCTTGAGGGGCCGTAACCTTAAAAAAACATTTGGCATTGATGAATGCCATGAATTAACCCTTAAGATCCCAAGAAATATTAAAAAAAAAATGCTGACTCTTTATGTTGTCTGCTGCACCATCTTGCATACTTTTTAAAAGGTATTTTTTCATACAGGCAAAACAGAGTGGACCCTGATCATACAGCTCCTGGAGGAGCAGTCTGATCTGGGTCCACACTGTTTGTAAAAATGAATTTCAAAGATAACAGCAGACGACAAAGTAGACGATAATTGTTGAGATTGGCGTCTTATGTGTTAATTCTGTTTAATATACAGGTAAGTCTAGCTACAGGTAAGTGTACCGGTAAGTGTTTATTGTTAAACAAACATGGGACATGTGCTGCATATTAACATCTTTCACTCATTAATTAATTGCCTTGAGTAATATCACTCTGGTGTTTTATTGCAACATTATACGTTAAGGGTACTTCAGTCTATGAAAAGGCTTGCTCTGTGTACCAGCATGGAAAGACCAATAATTCGTTTAACCCCTTATCTCAGAGAAAGGATAATAACTTTGCATAACAGTGGTCTCAACAATGTTGAAATTTTGAATAGGCTACTGAATGAAGAAAAGTTGAAAATCAGCAGACAAACTATCAGTTTCACAGTCAATAAATTTAAGCGCACTGGATGTATTGGTAGAAAAAGGAGTACTAAGATGATTAAAAAATGAATGAAGATCATGTCAGCTACATTGATACGTGCTTAAAAAAGAACAATGAACTTACGTGTAGTGAACTGGCCCATAAAATCAAAGAAGCGTTTGGAATTGATGTTTCATCTTCCAATATTAGCAAAGAAAGAAAAAGACTTGGCTGGAAAAGCAGCAATGCAAAATACTGTCAGACTATAAGCCATGTAAAAAAGCTAAAAAGACTTGATATGCATTAAGAACAAAGACAATTTTCATGATGTGATATTTACCGATGAATCAACAATTAAGATACAGAACAATGCGCGGCGTACAGTGTACAAAGTAGGAGAGGGCAGCCTTGGAAGAGTAAACCAAAGCATCCGGTACAAGTACATATTAGGGCAGGAATCTCCAGGAGAGGGGCAACCGATATCAATATATTTACCGGGCGTATTGATTCACTGTACTACCAAGACATCTTGCGTGACAAACTCCTACCGTTCATCAGACAGAAATACCCGGATGGTCACAGGCTGATGCAAGACAATGATCCCAAACATGTTAGTCGCTCAACAGTACAGTTTATGTATGAAAATAATATACATCACTGGCAAACACCACCAGAAAGTCCTGACATGAACCCTATTGAATGCATATGGGCGAATCTCAAGCACTACTTGCGGAAAATGAAAAAGTCTAAAACTAGACAAGAACTTGTTGACGGAATCAAAGAGTACTGGGGCACAGTGATCATTGAAAGATGCAACACATACATTGACCACCTGTATAAAGTTATGCCAGACGTAGTTAGAAGGTGTGGCGATGGAACTGGTATGTGATAATACAACGAAGGGCATATTGAATCAGTTTACCCAGTGTATACAGAATCTGATTTACTGTGCTTGAAAACAAAATTCTCTTTCATTACGATAACACATTGGTGCGTCATAGTGCAATCTTTTAAATCTTCAAACTGGCTACTTTTCTGTTGAAAATCAGTGATATTTTTCTTATTTAAACTGCACACGTAGGTTGTAGGTACTGGTTTGAACCGCCTCAGCGAGGCGGTCCTTACGAGTACCCACAAAATATCTTGTGGAACAGCGTCTCCAAAATGACATAAATAGTGTTGACGGGGACGTTAGAACTCAAGTAAAAAACACAACACTTCAAAGTGACATAAATATTGTTGACGGGGCATCCGATCTGAGTCTAAACTTTTTGCCGCTGTCCCACAAATGGGACGCTTGGTATATATGGGTTAAATGTGGAAATGAGAAATAAAACGCAACAACATTTACCATTAGACGTTTATTGGCCCCTTATGTGGGAATAGACAATGTCTGTAGGATCCCTGTCATTTAATTAATCCTTACACTGCTGAACATGAAACAATGTAAATCCAGATCAGATGACCATCTGATATGGATCTACACTGTCATTCAGTTTTCGAATTTTAAATGAATGCAATATATGAAGTAATTTGTGTGGACTCTAATCATTCTGACCAGGTCCCAAATTGTTTGCAAAATTGACTTTCAAGGTTACAAGCAGACGGCAAAGCAGACAAAATGGTTGTGATTGACATCTTATGGGTTAATTATTCAGCAGGATAATGAAAAACTGCATCTGAAATTGTTCTTTGTTTATGATGTCTGCTGCTCTTCTGGTAAACTTTTCAAAACATATTTTCAAATATATTTATGCGTAAAGTCAATCAGTGTGAACCCTGATCAGACTTCTCCAAGAGGAGCAGTCTGATTAAGCTGTATATTGTTTGAAAAATTGAAAATTTGACTTCTAAAATTACCAGCAGATGGTTCAAAACAGGTTGTGGGTACTCGTCAGAACTGACTCAATGATGAGGTTCTTTCAAATTCCCACTTCATTTTTTAGAAGCCGAAATATAAAAAAAAAAAATATATATATGTGATAATTGCCAGTTTAAAGTTATGAACAGGTTGTGGATGCTTATGGGTTAAATGTGGAAATGAGAAATAAAACTCAACAACATTTACCATTAGTTGTTTATTGGCCCCTTATGTGGGAATAGACAATGTCTGCAGGATCCCTGTCATTTAATTAATCCTTACTCTGCTGAACATGAAACAATGTAAATCCAGATCAGATGACCATCTGATCTGGATCTACACTGTCATTCAGTTTTCGAATTTTAAATGAATGCAATATATGAAGTAATTTGTGTGGACTCTAATCAGTCTGATCAGGTCCCACATTGTTTGAAAAATTGACTTTCAAGGTTAATAGACGGCAAAGCAGACAAATTTGTTGTAATTGACATCGTATGGGTTAATTATTCAGCAGGATAATGAAAAACTGCATCTGAAATTGTCATTAGTTTATGTTGTCTGATGCTCTTCTGGTAAACTTTTCAAAACATATTTTCAAATATATTTATGCGTATAGTCAATCAGTGTGGACCCTGATCAGACTTCTCCAAGAGGAGCAGTCTGATTAGGTTCCATATTGTTTGAAAAATTTAAAATTTGACTTCTAAAATTACCAGCAGATGGTTCAAAACAGGTTGTGGGTACTCGTTAGAACTGACTCAATGAGGCGGTTCTTTCAAATTCCCACTTCCATTTTTGGAAGCTGAAATAAAAGAAAATATGTGACAATTGCCAGTTTAAAATTATGAACCGGTGGTTGATGCTTATTAGAGCTGTCTCAATGAGGCGATTCTAATAAGTTCCCGATTAATTATGTTTGAAGCAGAAATAAAAAAAAGACAAACTAGTCAGCTGCCAATAGCCATGTTAAAGCCATGAACAGGTTATGGGTAATCATTAGAACTGTCTCAATGAGGCGATTCTAACAAGTTCCCACTTCCCATTTTAAAGCCTTGAAGGATGGTATAACATAGCATGGGTGCGCACAACATACATGTATTCCATAAAGCTCAGCAATTCATAAAAAACATTGCTTGGTCGATGTCAAACTTCTTCGTAATTACACTGAATAAGTTTATATTCCCATTATCAATGGCACTAACACACTCAGACCACTTACTCTTGGTCTCTGATCCTACACATGGATAATATCTAAAAACTTCAGCTTGATCAAGTCCATTTTCTCAATGTTCATACGACCTTTCCGTTGACCGCCATGGGTTACTCGTCCGTGTACATTCCTGTTGTATAGTTCACGGAGGGTGAAATACGAATTCACAAGTTTTTTGGCGAAATATGTTCTCTGATTCATGCTGTTATTCTTCAAATCTTCAATAAGCTGTGGCGTAAGCTGTGGTTTAAACAAGATATCGCGATTCTTGGCTTCTTCCTGAATAGTGTCCTCATCTTGCCCCAGAACATCACGCGGGGTCAAACACCAGAACCCTGGTTCAGTCATTTCTCTTTGAACTGCTGTAGGCGTTGCAATTGATCGTCTTGAAGTTGGGGTACTGAAGCGGGTTGGTGTTCGATCATGCGCGTTTAGGGTGAAGTCATATGGATCTTGGAGAACAGATGATGCCTCTGATACTACTGTGCTGATGCTGCTTTGCTGCTGTCTGATAACGGTGGACTCGAGAATAGATAACCTGTTTTCTATTTTGTCAAGTCTCTCTAAAACCTTAGTTTCGACCTGCTCCATTCGGTCACACAACTTATCAAGTAACTGCACGCACCAGTCCGGGTCTGTCTGAACTGTATTATTCACAGAAAAGGTCTCTGTTTGAGTTTGGCGCGTGAAGCTTGAACCGTTATATCCGTCAACGAGACTCTGTACATCTTGGTCGAGATTGAAAGCTGCTTCAGGCACCAGGGCTGCATCAGATGTTTCTTGTGCTGGTTTCCCACTCGCTAGAACATGTGCACTGGGTGTTCTCTGTTCTTTCTTCTTCTGAAAAATAAGAAATCTTTGTTTTACTTCTATTTTAAAGAAACTACAATGGCGGTCGGTGTGTGGTAAAATTCCAGACGAAGAACTCCACTAGAGAAAACGGGGGTTTACGGGGGCATACATTATTTATTTTTATTTTTTCTGTTCCAAGACATAGGTTGAAGGTACTCGTTAAATCGCCTCAGTGAGGTATTTCTAACGAGCACCCACAACCGATGTTGCAGTATCAAAAAGAAAATACGGATTCCATCTGAAAAATAGCTATTTTGGAGAAAATACACCACATCGCGAAAACACGCCCATATAATTTCACACCCTTAAACCCCACTTTTATATAGCAAAACTGGGGTTCACAGGGCTATTCATTTTACTTTATATCCCCCCCGAAAAAAAAACAAAAAAAAACATAGATTGTGGGTACGCGTTAAAACCGCCTCACTTACGCGGTTATAACGAGTTCAAACTATGTATGTTTTGGCCAGACATATAAAAATAAAAATCAGATTTATTATCTGATTTTTTTTTTCCATTTTTAGGTAAAATTTTCAATATACTTGAATAGGTGAGTTTACTTAGTGATGTATTGTAATGATGAAAATATTTTCTAAGGCAAACGAAGATTCTAAGTTCATCTGCTTTGCTAGATCTCATTCAAAATTATAATACTCCAGGATATCATATATCATATCTTTCGGGAACCAGTAAAGTGATAAGCTGTGCTTTACATCGAGGAGAAAATTTCGTTAAATTTAAGGACTTTCTGGACTATCTGGGACTTGAGATTTGCTATGGTATTTCTTAAAACTGTTCTTAATTGCTTGAACTAAATCACCTGACAAGATAATCAGAACTTCTTGAAATATATAGATATTTAGAATTTTCCATTGTTTTATATAAAGAAAATATTCTGAACCTTTTTAAGTAACAGTCCTAGCACCTCAGGCGCTATTTGAGTACGTTCAATTGTGTGACTGATTACTTTATAATACTTACAGTACTCTAACAATGGCTGTTAACAAAGACGATGCAGAATATGTGGATCGGGTTATGGCCAGCCAAAATGTACATTACGTTAAATGTAACGATAGTAATGAGGGTACATCAGATGCCAGAAAACGAAAGTTGTCTTCGAACGAGGAGTCAGAAAGTGGGGTTCCGGCCAAAAAGGAGAAAGCCGGCAACGAGTTTGCCGAGTTATTGCAGGTTGAGCTCACTCAGTTACAGCATGATCTGACGAAAACTTTTAATGACAAATTTGACAGTTTCGAGAATAAACTCAGAAAGGCCATCCTTTCTACAGTCCAAGAAGAAATAAAAGGGGTCCGAGAGGAGTTCAATGAACGTATCAATGGTCTTTCCAAGAAAACGGAGAGCAAGTTGTCAGCGAATATCCACAGTGTGATTGACTCAAAGTTGAAAGACGCAAAATCTGAGATGCGTAACGAGCTGAACATGGATGAATAAAAATCGGATGTGTCCAAATTACAGAAGTCCTATGCGGAAGTAACGTCAGCATCGGGATCTCATGATTCCCCGTGGCGTCGTGACGTCGAAGTGACTGAACACCGTACGTTAAAGGTAGTGGTCCGAAATTTGAAATATGACACGCGGGAGGAACGGGATTCCAATGTGACCGTTAACCTAGTGAATAGTTTGATAAGGGATGGGCTAAAATTAACTGACGCCAAAATTGTGCGAGCTGAGCGTAAAGTGGCTAGAAAAAATAAACCTGGCGTCATACTAGCAACATTTGAAAATTCCGCACAGAAACAAAATGTTCTGAAAAACAAGAAGTCCCTTAAGAAAATTAAAAGATACGAAAATGTTTATATCGAGGACGAACGCAGTCATGAACAGCGACTGGTAGAATCAAATATCAGAACCGTACTTCAGGCCGTTGGTAAATCAAAAGACTACGTTTTGATTAATGGACGTTTCGTGAAGAAGACGTCAACGTCAACGTCAACACAATCAGTGGCCGCATCGCATTAGAGGGGTATACGGTTTG
Source organism: Lucinisca nassula (assembly GCA_963580285.1). Lineage (NCBI taxonomy): Eukaryota > Metazoa > Mollusca > Bivalvia > Lucinida > Lucinidae > Lucinisca > Lucinisca nassula. The sequence continues at coordinate 376,605 of CAUZLF010000652.1, forward strand.
GTCTATGGAATGTGGGCGGATGGTCTAGGGTCGATCCTGAAAATTACGAATTTAGAGAAAATGTGGTCTGTTTATTTGACTGCGATATATTTGCGGTTTGTGAAACTTTCTTGCGCGACAGAGAAACGCTTAATTTAAATAACTATACACTTGGGTCGGTCAAAACCGTGGAACGAATATTTGTCCAAATACGCGTCGAGGATCTGGTGGGGTTGGCGTATTCATTAAAAATACGTTTCTCGTCAACTATGATCTGGCTATTGATAGATCTCTAGACGATGCTGTGTTTGTTCAACTAACAAGTAAACAAGATAAGACAACACTGACAGTGTGCGTTTGTTATTTGCCGCCGGAGTACTCTTCGAGGCATACGGACGTGGATTCCTTTTTCTCAGACTTAATGAAAAAAGTATACGAGTATCAAAACGACGATCATCTGGTGATCTGTGGCGATTTTAACGCGCGGATAGGCTGCGAATCCGATTACATCGAGGGCGTTGATTACATAAAGCCACGGGAGGTAATCGATGAAACCCTAAATAGTTATGGTGATTTTCTGTTGGATTTTCTCATAAACTGTGGCATGTGCGTTCTAAATGGAAGAGTTGGGTTTAATGATTTTACGCATGTTTCCAGAAGAGGGAGATCTGTGGTCGATTACGTCTGCGTTCCCCATGAACAATTTGCGCAGATTTCTGACTTCTCAGTTCACACCATGATCGATATAGTTAACTTGTTTGATTTGCACGGTCAGAAACTATCAGACCATTCAGTGGTTTCGTGGACGAAACAGTTGACAAACTATAGAACCGGAAGTGATACTCCTACACCAAGTCCTACTGTATCCATGCATACCCCTAAGTATGTTCTGAATGATATACCCCACTCGTTTTTAAACTGTGAACAGTCCTTTCAATTAGTAATTGATACTATTGGTAAAATTGAAAGTAATTTGCAGCAACAAAACGATGTTACGAAAGCATACCAGAATTTTGTGGATCTTATCAGTTCAGAAATGGAAATGAAACTGAAAAAGAAACGGTCGGTCCCAAAATCCGCGAAACAACATAAGTCGAGGGCCAAGGCATATTGGAATTCAGAATTACAGGACATGTGGGATAGAGTAAGTGTGGCTTAAGTTTAAAGGCTCAACAGGGGTTAGAAATAAACTTCGTGAGGAGTACTGCTCTCTAAGGAATCAGTTCGACAATATAAACAGAAGGGCTAAACGTGCCTTTCAGTTACAGGAACAAAAATCGTTGCATGACCGTCTTTATGATGTAGAAAATCCACGTGACTTTTGGACACAGATAGGTCGAATCGGTATGGCTAATGAACGGAAAACCTCGATCCCGATCGAAGTTTTATTAGACGATGGTACTGTTTCGACCGATTATGACAATGTTATGCGTAAATGGAAAAACGATTATGATCGGTTGTATAACGGTGGCAACACAATTACCGAATTTGATAATAGACATCTGAATGATGTAAAAACTAGCATAAAAGATCCGAACAGCAATGTCTTTCCAAAGCCAAACTGTTCATCGCTTAATGGTCCAATTACATAGGATGAAGTTCATGCGGCCGTCTATCGAGCAAAACTACGAAAGGCGACAGGCATCGATAATATCGCGTCTGAGATTCTCAGAAATGAGTGCTGTGTAGGTCTGTTGTTTAGAATAATCAGTTATTGTTTTGAACATGGTTGCATACCCAGTGAGTGGGCAAAAGGAATAATCAAACCGTTGGGTAAGGGGGATGACCCTCGAAATCCCTTGAACTATAGACCGATAGCACTCATTTCTATTCCGTGTAAAATATATGCTAATATTTTAAATGCTAGACTTGTCAAATTCTTGGAGAGTGGCAATATATTGTCCGATGCCCAGAATGCTTTTAGGAAGGACAGAAGCTGTCAGGATCACGTGTATTCCCTATATAGTATAATAAGCAATAGAAAACTTAAGAGAAGGGATACTTTTGCTTGTTTTGTGGACATGAAAAAAGCATTTGACACGGTAAATAGGGATTGCCTATGGTTTAAGCTGTTAAAAGCTGGTATTCATGGTAAGATGGTGAATGCCTTACAATCATTGTATAAGGATGTATCTTGCGCAGTAAGCATAAATGATAATTTGACAGAGTGGTTCCCTGTGCAACAGGGTGTAAAGCAAGGCTGTGGTCTTTCGCCGACACTGTTCGCAATTTATATAAATGATCTAGTGGGCGATATAAATGAGTTAAATTGTGGGATAGATGTTGGTGATACACAAATAAGTTCATTTCTCTATGCAGATGATATAGTGTTGCTAGCGGAATGTGCAGAGGATATGCAGCGTATGTTAAATATTTTACATTTATGGTGTAGAAAGTGGCGACTGGTGGTGAACGAATCGAAAACCAAAGTTGTGCATTTTCGCAATAGAACTAAGCCCCAGTGTGATTTTCTGTTTACTTGCGGAAATAAATCAGTGGAATATTCTGATTGTTATAAGTATCTTGGATTTTGGTATAGACATGGAGAAATCTATAAATGAAGTTACAAAGTCCGCCAGTCGTGCCCTTGGTGCTGTATACATGAAATATCAATCTGCAGGAGGAATGACTTATGATGTGTATTATAAGCTAATAGAAACAGTAGTTGAACCCATCTTGTTTTATTGTTCTGGCATTTGGGGAAACAGAAAATTTCCAAAAGTTGAAAGCGTTATGAATAAAGCGTGTCGATACTTCTTGGGTGTCGGCAGAAATGCACCAAATTTGTCCAGCAAGGGTGACATGGGCTGGATTTCTGCAGACACTAAACAGAAACTGGAAACAGTTCGCCTTTGGTGTCGACTAAGGAACATGCCAGAACATAGAACAATTCGGAAAATTCATGAGTGGTCTTTTAGTGTAGGTAAATCGTGGGAAAATCGCATGTTAAAGTTCATTGAATCACTTGGCATCCGAGAACCCATGTTGGTGCCTAGCCCATCAAAATATATGTGTATGAAACTAGCCAGAGAAAAATTAATTGCTACTGAGAAACTAAATTGGGAGAATCAGTTACTTAGTGACGGTAACTCTGAAAATGGTAATAAACTCAGAACGTATAGAACATATAAGAATAATTTTGAAACGGAATCATATGTTACGTTGAATTTGAGACGTGATCACCGCCGCATTCTGGCCAAATTTAGAGGTTGCAATTTACCCCTTGCAATAGAAACTGGTAGGTATACCAAGCCAAAAAACCCCCTTAACGAACGTATCTGCAAGTTCTGTGATAGTGCAGCCATTGAGGATGAAACACATTTTCTCATCGACTGCGAATTTTATAGCGATATACGATAAAATTTATTTCACTTTGCTATTGGTATGAATACTGATTTCATGTCTTTGACATCTGGAGAAAAGCTTATATATTTAATGCAAAATAATGATATTCAGCCAAAACTGGCGTCATCTCTTCTTCTTATGAGTAGGCGAAAACGCTTCGCTGTCAGCTGATGAAATAGGCTTCGGGTAGCTTGCGCTTACGTTCGTTTATTCAAGTATATATGTATATATTAGTTTTATCACTACGTATTTTAAATGATATTTTAAAGCATTATTTCCCATCAAATCCAGAAAGTTTTCCTCCATCAAAAAAAAATTCCAAAAAAAATGAATGTTAAGGTGTCAGTCACGTGTACTGACCACGTACAGTGTGCGGGGCACGTGACTAACACGCACTGGTATTCCCGAAAATGAACAATGTGTTTTAGTGTTTAACGTTTCAACGTTTTAAGTAGGTGTGCTTTTTAGAAGCTGATTATAATCACGCTTTAATGTGTCTTATATTGTACAGAAGTGTTTGTATATGTATATAAGTGTCTCATAAGCCATACGTGGCTGGACATTAATTTCATAACGTTTTATTTATGTGTATAGATTGTATAATTGATGTGTGACACTATAATAAACTATTAAACTACTACTACTACTATATCACAAACCATTTCTCTTATCACCTACCAATAAATGACCACTTGAACCTCAGGGGATTAAGGCTGTTAAGGTGATGGTATTCATCTGATAAGATCAGATAATGACTTCTGATAAGAAGGGTTTAATCATTATAATCCACTTATGGATTACTTATGAATTTTTATTTGTCCTTAAACATATTAATACATAGTATACTTTGTTCTTGAAAAACAAAATAAATAAATAAATAAATAAATAAGTAAATAAATAATTGTCAATGTCACATCTACTACTTCCACCACTACTACTAAAAACAATAGTCACATAAAGATTTCTCCTCAATTGAGATAAACATAAAAAAATAACAAAACATTACTACCACTACTACTACTAATATTAATAATAATAATAACAGTAAATAAACATGTGAATGTTACTGCTACTACTACTATTACTTATAATAATAATCATAACAATAATGTCACTACCACAACTGCTACTACAACTACTGTTGCTGAAAATGATAATAATAAAAATTATAATAACACCATTCAGGATTGAAAATATACACCATGTGAATACTACTGCCATTACCACTACTACAACTACTACAATTACGACGACTACTACTACTAATATAATAATAATAATAATAATAATAATAATAATAATAATAATAATAACTAATAACAATATTAACTAATAACAATAGTAACATAAATATTTCTACTTCATTGAAATAAATAATTTAATAAAAGTACTACAAGAACTGTTGCTGATAATGATAATAATAATAACAATAATCTTACAGGCACACTATTCTTTGCCACAATCTTTCCAGACGGTACAGGTGCTCTCGAGGGACCTGCATCATTTTCTGTCGGCTCAGTTTCATTCGTTGTCAATTTGGGTGGAATGAACGTTTCAATCGCACCATCAAGGTCTGCCCTGGAATCTGAAATATAACAACACGCCGGTAAATCAGTGCGTTTAACATCCCTGAAGAACTCATACTGGAATGAAAAAGAGTGGTTCACTGGAGTAAATGATAGCTTGTCGGAACTCGTTGAAACCGCTTCGCTGAGGTGGTTCTAACGAGTACCCACAATCTACGTTTTTAAGCAGAAATAAGATGTGTTTTCGTGATGAGTGGTGACTGCACGCGCACATTCGTTTATGTTTGTCACAACACTGACGAAGTCCGTGATAAAGACTACCATTATTATTATTATTATTATTGGTTTAACGGCACTCGTTATAACCCCTTTGCTGAGGTTACCCACAAATTATGTGTTAAGTGGAAATGAAATTAATGTATACTCTAGTAAACCCCAAGGTTTACTACATAAAATGGGGTTTAGGGGGTCAAAATTATATAAGCTTGAGATTGTACGCTCATACATGTATTTGTTTTACGACCCTTTCAAAATTAACCCACTTATATCAAGCTGATTGTTAATCAGATGAGGAAAATCAGAGTACCCGGAGAAAACCACCTAATCTTCTATTGCAGAACTTGACACCTCACATTTGACCCCAGCCCGGCTCAACTCACTGTGCCCAGAGACATAATGATTGAGAGTCAGCACTCTTTTCCACTATGCCACTGTGCTCCGTGTTAAATATGGCTTGTTTTTCATATTGACACTGCAACATGAATATGTACTTACTACTCAATGATATGATCACAGCTGTGACCTCATCCCCGTCCCAGTTGGCCTTGACCTCTGACCCTTTTTCCAAACGGCCTGTTGTAATATTTGTGGATGGCGCCACACCGGTTGGGTCTTCACCAGGGAAATACAACACAGCATACCGAGGTATTTTGGCTCAAATATGAAGGTAAAAGTAAATTAATATCTCAGAGTATTAAGTTACGATCACAAAAACAGGAGCAGAAATAAGGAAAATCGGGGTCTATATGGATCGCGGTTCGACTCGCACCGCTTTGTCTGGACAGGCTCAGATCTGCTGAGCGTTTTACCAGAACTCGCATGCGAAGCATCATGCAGCTCAAACTATTTCTCCATGTCCCAATGGGCGCGGGGAGGTGTTTGTGTGTGTGTGTGTGGGGGGCAAAATCCTTGTTTTTCTTCACAAAAGAGGGGTTGGAGAAGGCGTTTTTTTTCGTGATTACTGTGTCTCAAATTTAGACTGGTCAAAAAAGTGATATGCAAACTGTCCTGAACTTTCCCTTTTGGCAAATGACTTTTGGTTTGTAATGATTTCGGTCTTATCCATTCGGATCTGTACTCTTGATCAAGGTCAGTTACTGTACAAATTGAAACAGTTTCATACAACATCAGGTTATAAAACACGTGAAAGGACTTGAAATATAAATGTTGGTCAGAATTCATGCATAAATAAATAAATAAAGTTACAAATTTCAATAATATCTGTTTAGCAATGTGTACGTTTTCATTTATTCAAAAACAATTATTATTTTTTTTTTTTCGTTTTTGTTATATATGCCATCCAAACATACAATAGGTTGTGGGTGCTCGTATCAACAGCCCCACTGAGGAGGTTCTAACATATACCCCACAACATTCGTATTTATGAAAAATGTTTATCCCTGTATGAAACCCAGTTTCTCTATTCAAAGTTAAATTAACAGGATATTATCATTACACGGAAATATGTGACGAAACAAGCACTAAATAATTATAAATAAATAAATAAATAAAAAGTAGTAGTAGTAGTAGTAGTAGAGAGAGAGAGAGAGAGAGAGAGAGAGAGAGAGAGAGAGAGAGAGAGAGAGAGAGAGAGAGAGAGAGAGAATAAGGTAAGCCGTCTTTGGGTCCTGTCTTTAAATATAAGCCTTCTCATTTTGACATGAGCTACTCCATAGCAATTAGAATGACAATCAAAGGTGTGAAAATTGATAACAATGATCTCTTTATCATCTAGAATCTCTTTGTTGGGGGGAAAAGGGATCAGTAACGCCTGCTTATTTATTGAGTTTCACACTTCTTCAATTTATCCTTTTTGTTCTGTTATTAGCGACTTAAATACAATCAAAGGCATAAGGACATGCCTCAAACATGAAAGTTAATATACTTGCATGTTAAAAGTGCCATTCGGCACAATGTAATTATGGACAAACAAGTAAAACACCCCTTAAAAGAAATAAAGCAATTAATTGAAGTACCTGTTCATTATTATGTTGTTCACATGTACATTTATGGTTTAAGGGAAGTGCGAACCATAAGAAACGTAATTTAAATCAGCAATAAATGTAAATTTCACTTTTGCAAACAGTGCAGGCCCAGATCAGATGCCACAGAAAGGGGCGTCTGATCAGGGCCTGCACTGTTTGCAAAAAGTTAAGCCATTTTCCGAATGGAGTTTGAGGGGGGCACAACCTGTCACCCCTGAACTTTGAGGTGGACTCGGGCTATATGTAGGGAGAAAGATTCATTAGGTATGAACCCTTTTTGTACCAAATTGAATCTCCCCCCCTTGTATGTATCAGGGGGTCCAATTCAAGGTTTAGGTGTGTCGGGGTATGTTTCCATCAAGGTTTATTTGGGGAACGACTGAATTTTTAGCAAACAGTGGAGGCCCTGATCAGACGCCGCGTTCTGCGGCGTTTGATCTGGGCCTGCACTGTTTGCAAAAGTGACATTTTCATAAATGAATATTCAGTTGCCATATGCTTAGGCAATATCAGTGAGGTTTATCAGTGTGAACCTGAGATATATTGAAGTTCATTTTGACAAATGAAAATAAACAGAGTTGTTGTTCTGGAGAGGCTAAAATGTCCATACCTGGATTTTCGGGGCACTTAAATCCAGGAGTATAACCTGAAATTCATTAACCCTTATCCCGCTGAACATGACAAATCCTAATTTTGGAAACAACATACAGTAGAACTTCGGTGGCTCGAACACCGATGGCTCGTTTACCATGGCTGAGTCGAACCCGTTTTTGAGTCCCTAGGGAATTCCTGTACATAAGAAATAGTCAGGGATAATTTAGGAGATTTTAGTCTTTTATCTTGCAAATGTATGCTGTGTGTACTCATTAGAATCGCCTCGATGAGACGATTCTACTGAGTACACACAGCATACATTTTTATTCTAGAACACCGAAAAGATATACAAAAGTATCTCGTTATGCCTCCTGGCTGTAACCCTCAGTGGATCGAACTACCCCTGTCTCGAACAGATTTTCGAGGTCCCAAAGGGGTTCGAGCCATTGAAGTTTTACTGTGGATCCTGATCAGATGGTTTATGAAGAAGCAGTCTGGTCAGGTTTTGTTTGTTTGATTTGAGGTTTAATGTCCCCGTCAACACTGTAAAGGTCATTTTGGAGACGTTGCTCCCAATTTTGTGTGACTTTTACCCGACATAGAGATGAAATGACATCTCATGCCCAATGAAACCAATAGGGTTTATTAGCATGGACTGTCCGCCTCGCACCGCGGTTCCTGAATGGGCTTAGATACTCTAAGCGGTTTACCAGTACTAGTGTGCGGGCCGGATTCAGCTCTGCGTGGAAGCATCTTGCAGCCCATATATTTTTTTCAAGCTCCTAAGGGCGAGGGCTGTTTCATCTGATCAGAATCTACACTGTTTTTCATCCAATTTGTGAACTGAATGAATACATAACATTTAACGATTTGAATGGTTGATATCCAGAAATGGGTATGGTAAAATTAATTTATTCAGCGGGATAAGGGCTAACAATGATCATTTTGAAATTATGGTATATAACCTGTCATTCTTCATTATTTTTTTTTTGCCATGCCATTTGCATCAGCATGACGAAAATAAATAAATAAATAAATAAATAAATAAATAAAATAAACAGATAACAAATTAACTAACATATTCATTCACCTGTTGTAATCCATATATGTACTACTGTATAACTGTTAAGACTTCTAGTCAGCTAGGAGTTAACTAAAGTTAACTCCCTAGTTAACAAAAGCGGGAAATGGAGTTGACTAGGAGTTAACTCCATGTCTGAATGTAGTTGACTTGGAGTCAACTAGGGTGTCAAGAATCGTCTGAATGGTACTGTAACTAAGAAGCGAAAGAATAAATTTGAGTCTACTTACACCTTAGAGGGAACAGTCCTCGAGAATGTGAATTGCATTAAATACCTTTGTTTGACAATCACACATGATTTGAGATGGCATACACATATTAGCAACATCTGTACTAAGGCAAATAGAACGCTTGTTTTCCTGAGGCGAAATCTTTATCAGTGTCATCAGGATGTAAAAGAGGCATCATATAAGGGACTTGTTCGCCCAATCTTGGAATAAAGTACATCTAGTTGTATCTGGGATCCCAGAGGAATTGTCCTAAATGCAGAAATTGAAAACCCGGTACACCCGGTATCGAAGTATTGCCTAATAAAATTGATATCAAAAGACTCTAACCTGGTATTCTCTGTGTAAAAGTCACCGATTAACCTCATCAAATGACAATTATGAATCAATTATCTCCTTAATAGTTAGAATACCTTTGGGTCCATTAACTGTTGCACCAGATCAAAGTAGTTCGATTTACTGTGTGCTGATCACCTTGCCAGGTCATGAGACACACAGTGTATAACATTAGAAAGTCCTTGCGATCTTATATAAACTAACGGAATGTGGATTACTGAAGGGTGTCCATGCGATCTTATAAAGTAAAGGAAAGTTTTCAGCACCCATTAGAATGCTTCTTTGAGGCGATTCGAATGTGTACTTAGCGCATCCTTTAAAGATAAAATCCCTTAATTATTCTAAATATACGGATATTTAGAGCTATGGGAATAATTCCTGTGGGACTCAAGAGAGAGTTTGCATTAAGCATGATAAACGACTCATCCATGTTTGAGCTATTGCAATTTCAATGTATTTTAAACTAAGGGTATCTTAAATAAGGTTTGAAACATTTTCCTTCCTGAACTTCAAGGGTGAATTACAGCGACTCATTTTTGGTAACTATTTTGCTTCAACCCCCAGGTGTTAGATTTCCTGCCTTGTTGTGGCCCTGTGGGCTCAATTTCCACTGGGCACATTTCCGCTGTGGTCTCTGTGCCCGCTGGGAAGAACTTAAGGAAGTACCACCCGTTTGCCGAGGGTGGTGTCCTGTAAGCCGTAAGAAGGTATCCTGGAGGTTGAGGGTTACCTGAGGTGGCGGTGCTTCAGGTACCCAACAAGCCTCTTTGGCCTGGCTTTTCGGTGTAGACGGGTGGCTGTGCGGTCCGGCACGGTCAATCGGCTGGTCGCGCCAAGCCAGTTGTATTGGATAAAACTATTTGCTTTCTTTTCCATTCTTGTAGTATCTTTCCTGACGCCAACCATATGCCCATTTACCTTACCCTTTTCTATCTTTTTAGCTCGCCTGTAAGAAGTACATGGAGAGCTATATTTGTCACCTCGGTTGGCGTGCGCGTTTGCGTTCCCGTCACACTGCGTTAAAGTTTTTCAAATGCTTATATCTCAACAGTCACTCATCACATAGCACTCATATTTGGAACTTTAGTACCTGGGTGGGTCTTCTGATGTTCAAAGAGAACAATCCCCTGGGGTCATGCCTTGGGGGGGGGGGTAGGGGTCAAAATCTAGAACACTAATGTAATACTATGTTAAAGTTTTTGAAATGCTTATATCTCAGCAGTCACTCATCATAAAGCATTCATATTTACAACTTGGATACCTGGGAGTATCTTCTGAGATTCCAAGACATCACACCCCTGGGTTCATGCCTGGGAGTGGGGATGGGGTGGGGCTAGGGGTCAAAATCTAGGACAACTTTGTAATTTGTTGAATACCTTTTCCTTATGCTAACAAGTTATAGATACAACTGGTTATACATCAGTCAACCAAATGACATTAGTTCAAGTGTAAAAGGGTGAAGGTCATGGTGACCTACATTTCACGGTCCAGTGATTTTGCCTTATATCTTGAAGACTATATGTTGGAGAAATGTCATACCTGGGATATTATATCTATGTGACCCCATGATTGACCTCAAAATATATCTAGGTCACTGTGTCCTATATTTCATGGTTCAGCGATTTTGTCCATTATCTCGAATACTATTTGATGGAGAAATGTTATGCCTGGATTATTAGTTCCATGTGACCCAATAATTGACCGCAAAATATATCTAGGTCAGTGTGGCCTATATTTCATGGTTCAGTGGTTTTGCCTATTATCTTGAATACTATTTGATGGAGAAAAGTCATACCTATGTTATTAGTTCCATCTGACCCCATGATTGGCCTCAAAATATATCTAGGTCAGTGTGACCTATATTTCATTGTTCAGAGATTATGCTTATTATCTTGATTACTATTTGATGGAGAAATATCGTACCTGGGTTATTAATTCCATGTGACCCCATGATTTACCTCAAAATAGATCCAGGTCATTGTGACCTATATTTCATGCTTCAGTGATTTTGCTTATTATCTTGAATACTTTTCCATGAAGACACGTCATACCTGGATTATTTATTCCATGTTACCCCATGATTAACATCGAATTATATCTAGGTCAGTGTGACCTAAATTTCATGGTTCAGTGATGTTCCCTAATATCTTGAATACCATTTGATGGAGAAATGTCTTAACTGGATTATGTGTTCCATGGGACCTGATGATTTACTTTAAAAGTATCTAGGTCAGTGTGACCTATATTTCATGGGTCAGTGATTCTGATTATTATCTTGAATACCATTTTGATGGAGAAATGTTATACCCGGGATATTCAATGTAACAAGATTATTAACCTCAAGATACATGTAGGTCAGTGTGACCTATATTTCATCATTCAGTAATTTAACCTTATATCTTGAAGGTGCGAGACAGGCGAGCTATGCTGTCAAGCGACAGCTCTTGTTATCTCTAGAAGGTGGTGGCCAGACGGACCAATCGTGTAGGCATTTTGTTTATGCGAATATATCTCACGTGTATCTCTCACACCTGAGAGTTGGAAAACCACTCCATTATGGTGTTCCCTTGTAGGGCTCCACGGAGGGCGGAGAGCACTTGGTACGAAACTCTGATATATTCCTTATGAGTAATGGAAAAAAAAAACAATAACCGCAACGCACCTAAACGTAAATAAGACGAGGATTCATCCGATTCGGATGAAGGGTTCATCCTAATCGGATGAACACAGTCAACAGTCAAGTCAACAATCTAATCAGCAGTCTGCAGAACAAAATGTTGCGCGTTTCTTGGTTGTCACGTCGCTTGACGAAACACGAACTGTATCTAGCCTTTCTCCCTTTGTTATTGAGAAAAGTATTGTCTCCATAGCCAGACACCCTAAGAGTATTAAAAAAAAACTTAAACAGGTGACCTTCTCTTAGCACTCGAGAGAAAACAACAAGTCATAAGCCTGCTCGCCACCAAAAAGCTCTTTGATGTTCCAGTCAAAATCCCTCTTCAAAACACAACTAAAAGTGATTAATAGTCCGGAACTGCGTCTTTGTACAGATGAAGAGATCATTAATAACCTGAAAGATCAAGGCGTAATTGGTGTTCGTAACATCAACATCCGTAGAAATGGTGTACTAAAACCAACAGCTACTGATGTGTTGACTTTTAATACACCAATTCTACCCAAGAAAATCAAAGTAGCATATCTTTCCATTAACGTAGAGGTATACATCCCAAACCCTCCTAGATGTTACTCTTGTCAGGTTTTTGGCCATCACGAAAGCAAATGTCAGAGAAAAACACTCTGTCCTAATTGTGGTGAAGAAAAGCATGTTGACAATCACCTCAACTACAAAAATGAGGTAAAATGCGTAAATTGTGATGGCAAACATGCTGTTTTCTCCCGAGACCGTCCGGCGTTAAAAAAAAGAAAAAGAAATACTCACTGTCAAATACCAAAGGGGGATAACATTCCAAGAAGCGCGGCAAATTGTCGAAGAGCGATACACTACACCAACCACAGGTTACGCCAGCATCACAAAGGGTGCTGGTGTAAAATGTACCAGCTCCGCAACACAGACAGTTGTGTCATACATAGCTGAACTGAAAAAATCTGGTGCATGGAGTAAATCCACTCCCGCACCACAAAGTTCAACCATTTTATCAAATGGCGCAATCCAGTTTGCTCCGGATCAATCGACAGCGACCGTACCGAAGCCAGCGCCGCATGTAAAACAGAAACTCGACCAGATCGAACTAATAAGGGATCGGAAGATCCGCTCAAACACCAACAAACATCTCAAAAACAAACAGATAGACAACTTAAATTGGAAAGAAACAATATAAAATAGCAGAACAGATTCAGATCTTTGAGTGACAGTGATATAGAGTTCACTGAAACTCCATCACCACGAAAGTGCAATAACAGATCGAGGTCGACAACACCATGAGGTGGTTGAAGCAGATCGATATCAAAAATTGCAGCTCCAAAATAGTTTCTAGTCTGTTTTATTTATTTATTTAATAACCGGTATGAACATCGCTTTAGTTTTGACGGTATCACAACCTTATTTACCAAAATGAGTATTACAAATACATTTAAAATATCAATATCACCCCTTAGGTTACACTCGGCTTCTTCTGTACGGATTCCCTATTCTATAAAAAACTTTAATACTATGTTGCCTTCGGTATTGGTTAGACCCTTAAATTTGTCTTCTGTAACTTCAGTTAATCTCAAAGGAGCAGGCAATACCAATGTTTTTGGGAGTAGACTTCGTATAAGACTATCTCCTCTCAAATCGCCCATCTTTCGAAAATATACTAATCCGTGGAAAAGAAGTGGAATGTATCCTAGTATTTCTAAGTGCAATGCCAATGTGTAGATGTTGTTCGCATGTAAGCACTGCGTCTACCGTAACTTCATCTGTAAACGGTAGACGCTTCTCTGTAGTCAACTTGTCTGATTTGACGTGACAGTCTACAGATTTAATTTATATAATTACTTGACGTGCTGCAAACTGTAATATGCAGTACGTCGGTCCAACTAACCGCATGCTTAAAACTAGATTGAACGAGCATTATCGTAGAATGAGTAAGCCTAAGAAAACTGACACTTTCTTGTACCGTCACTTTCGACGTACAGGTCATTCTGTAAATAACATTGTTATACAAATAAAAATCAAAAATGAGTTCCTTTAAGAGCAATGAAAACATTCATAAGAAAGAAGATGGGTCATACTACGTAGTTTCGGCTAATAAAGCCTCATCAGTGACCCTGTAATGATCCGGCAAAGAAAGCCAGAGGAAACATACTGCAATTTTGCGAATTTCGAATAGACAGTCGATTCAAAGACTGAAATAAATCAAAATTGGGTCCAAATAATTAAAAACCTGTCTAGAAAAACTTTATTACGATGCACATTCTACATCTAGATTCAAAATAATCAAAAGACATGAAGCTGAACTGAAATGGATTAAATTTTTACAGACCCCTTTTCCACTGGGATTTAATGACAACATTTATCATGAGGGTAATATTTCTAGAATGCCGGACTTTGATATTTTCTCACTCCTTGAATGTCGAAAACGCAGAACTAAATCTCACGGCACCAGGAAAAATGGTAACTTTAAACGTAAATCACGTGCGTTTAAACGAAACAATACTAGACTGAAGTGACTGTCAATTATATTATTAAATCATGGACGCCACTCTATGCTTTCATTTTTTAGTTCATTACCCGTTTCTGTTTTACGTCTTCTGGACACCGAGGCGAATAAATTCTACGATAGTTCTCATCAGTAATATGATGCGGCTCTCTTAACTAGAGGCTATACTCAGCATACTCTCCGTCCTTACATTGATTCTGAAATTAATCATAAACGCCATTTCTTCAAAATATCCTTCATTATTAAGGGTATGGATTTTATAGATTTGCCCAGTATCTTCCGTGAGAGATCGGTACTTTCTTCCATTTCTGCTTATTTTCAAAATACTGAAACACCTATAATTTGCTATAAATATAACAAACCTGTTAGATCTATCATTTTTAATTTCAATAAACTTGTTTCAGATCTTGATATTGATACTAATACTCCTGATTCATGTGATTGTAAAAACTCAAAGTATTGCTATCCTGCTGCTGGTCATGTAATTACTGGCAATTTGAAAATTATTCCTGATTCTAGGATAAGAAATATAATTTCTAAAGGACCGAAATATCGGTTTCCTTCTAAAATTGATTTCAGTAAATGTAGAGATGAAATCGCTGCTTCCTTGAATGAATTCGGTAATCGATGGTGTAAGCGAGAGTATGTTGAGCATAAAGCCCTTAAGGACTGGAAACTAAGCATTTTAAAACTAGTGAATAAACGCATTTCTTTCTATTCTCAAAATACTAACTTTTTACCTCCTAAGCCCAAGACGTCTTTACGTCATCTTAAACTAGGTATTCAAGAATTTCATAAGAAGTTTGTTTTGGCCCCTGCAGACAAGGCCGCTAACAATGTCGTCGTTGTGTGACGGCTCCACTATGTTAACACGCTTAAGCAGGAGCTTGGTGGTACTAAGGCCTGTGAGCCTTTAGCTGAAGAGAGAGCTATAGTAGATAAACATGTTTGTCTTTCAGCCACCAAGTTTGCTGTGTGTGTTAACGAGGGCCAAGACAAGCTTCCTACGCTATACTGGTTACCAAAACTTCATAAGAAACCTTACAAAGCACGGTTTATTGCAAATTCTAGCTCTTGCACTACCACTGAACTTTCTAAATTATTAACTTCCTGTCTTACTGCTATTAAAACGCATGTAATTAAATATTGTGATAAAGTCTTTGAAAGATCAGGAAGAAATCTGTTTTGGTCCATAAAAAATTCGAATGAGGTTTTAAATAAATTGAAATCTAGACATTTTCGTGCTTCTAGTCTGTCTACCTACGATTTTTCCACTCTTTACACTACACTTCCTCATTATCTTATAAAAGAAAAGCTTAATGATTTAATTGAATGAGCCTTTCACAGAGAAGATTCTCCCTATCTTGCATGTAATGTCAGAAATGCATTTTTCACTTCTAAAGAGAAAAGCATAAGAATTATACACTTTGGTCATGTCAGAAAGTGTGTGATGCCCTCACCTTTCTACTTGACAATATTTATATTAGATTCGGTACTAAGTTATTTAGACAAATTGTGGGTATTCCGATGGGTACTAACTGCGCACCTCTTGTGGCTGATCTGTTCTTGTATTGTTATGAAAGAGACTTCATTTTGTCGCTTTCCATTGATAACCAATCTGATATTATTGAAGCTTTTAGCTCTACTTCTAGATATTTAGATGATTTATTAAATATTGATAATACCTATTTTGATGGTTTGATCAGTCAGATTTACCCTCTAGAACTTCAGTTAAATAAAGCAAATTCTTCTGATACCGAGGCCCCGTTTTTGGATTTACCTCTATCTATTGTAGATGGATTTGTTTCGTGCAAAATTTATGATTGATTTTGAGATTGTAAATTTTCCTTTTTTGGATGGTGATGTTCCTCGTGCGCCATCCTATGGCGTTTAAATTTCGCAATTAATTCGATTTGCTAGAGTGTGCAGTCATGTAACTGACTTCAACACTCGTAATAAATTAATAACGGCTAAACTCCTTAATCAGGGTTATCGGTACCATAAACTACGCAAAGCCTTTTCAAAATTTTAAAGACGCCATTCTGATTTAATTACAAAATTCAATATTGGACTTAAATCTCTTCTGCAACAAGGTCTATCGGAACCCGAATTTTATGGTGACTTAGTATATAAATTCAGAAAAATATATAACCGCAATGACTTCAGCACCCAATCTCGTAAAATCATTCTTCGATATAAAAAGATTGGGTACAACATGGGTATTATACGACAGACTGCATGCATGGTAGTTAACCCAATCACGGTTGGCAACTTTGCTTCCCTCTTTAATTGCACGCCGGTGGGTCAGGCCTCAGATTCTATGACTGCTCCAACGTAAAGGCTTATCGAGAATTAGAGAGATAATGTTGGTTGGTGCCTGATGCTCTGTCTCTGGTCGGGCTCATCGGAGTCTAACTGTTGGTTTTCTTTTGGTCCAGCATTTCAGTGGTTTCTTGCTGTCGAGTCCTCATCGTTGTCTCACCTCTGTGGTTCTTTGATTTTTGTGTTCACGGAGATGTTGCACTGATGAGTTAGGAGACCTTCACGCGGACTGAACAAATTATGTCTAAATCGCGACGGAAGTAAGGGCGAGGATTGTGGCCACGTAAAATCGCTTTAAGCCTCCCAGTGGAAATCTTCCACTGACCGTTCCAAGGCGGCTGTTCTGTGGCGATTTATTTATGTTGTTGTTTGTTACTTACTGTGTGTATCACTTGTGTCTTTTAATTTTGGATGGCCATATGGCCATTTTGTGGGAAAGTTACTGTCCTTATGGCCTTCCTTTGTTTAGGTTTCCATTATGGTCTGGTCGCTTAATGTTTGTATTTCTTTCCCTTTGGTGTCTTTTATGGGTGGAGTAAGTTAATTGTATCAATTCCTGATCTTTGTTTTACTTCTACTTTTAATCTCTCCATAAAATGGATTTAAAACACACAATAATAGAATGGAATTGTCAAGGTCTTAAATCAAATTATAAAGATCTTTCGTTACTAGTTTCGTTATTAAACCCCTCGGTGTTTTGTTGGCAAGAAACTTTTTTACGGATGACTACATTGATAATTATATCTATTCTGATGGTAACAAACCATCTGGTGGCAGTTCAATATTTCTTAAAGTAGAAGTAAAACAAAGATCAGGAATTGATACAATTAACTTACTCCACCCATAAAAGACACCAAAGGGAAAGAAATACAAACATTAAGCGACCAGACCATAATGGAAACCTAAACAAAGGAAGGCCATATGGACAGTTACTTTCCCACAAAATGGCCATATGGCCATCCAAAATTAAAAGACACAAGTGATACACACAGTAAGTAACAAACAACAATATAAATAAATCGCCACGGAAGAGCCGCCTTGGAACGGTCAGTGGAAGATTTCCACTGGGGGGCTTAAATCGATTTTACGTGGCCACAATCCTCGCCCTTTCTTCCGTCGCGATTTAGACAAATAATTTGTTCAGTCCGCATGAAGGCCTCCTAACTCATCAGTGCAACATCTCCGTGAACACAAAAATCAAAGAACCACAGAGGTGAGACAACGGTGAGGACTCGACAGCAAGAAACCACTGAAATGCTGCAGCAAAAGAAAACCAACAGTTAGACTCCGATGAGCCCGACCAGAGACAGAGCATCAGGCACCAACCGACATTATCTCTCTAATTTTCAATAAGCCTTTACGTTGGAGCCGTCATAGAATCTGAGGCCTGACCCACCGGCGTGCAATTAAAGAGGGAAGCAAAGTGTTTACCACAGAGAGAGATCAAATTAAAAATAGACCTACAAGCTGTAGCAGTATCTGTTTCTCTGGATAAAGAAACTACAATTTGCTCTCTATATATCCCACTTTCATTTTCTTTACAGCCCAAACATTTTGACTCATTGCTGAGTCAACTTCCATGGCCATATCTTTTAGTTGGCGACTTCAATGGTCACAACATTCTTTGGGGCTGTAAAGATATCAACAACAGAGGAGCACTTGTTGAAGAATTTATTACAAGGAGCGATCTTTGCTTGATGAATGATAATCCTATCCTTAACTTCACCCTGCAACAGGTCATTTGTCTTCTTTAGATCTCTCCTTGTGTCATCCATCTCTCTTCTTGGACTATGACTGGTCTGTTCATAATGATCAGTGCGGAAGTGATCACTTATCTGTTATTATTGAGAGCGTAAACGAACCACATGAGGACTGTTACCAGAAATGGAAAATGAATAAAGCCGGCTGGGAATTATTCCATAATTTATGTGAAGAAGAGTTATCATTTGATCACATAAAGGAATCATCTGACATTTTCTCTGATTTCACAGATTCACTTATTAAAATACCAGAACAATGCATTCAAAAGACTTATCCTAAGAAAAGCAAGCCTTGGTTTACTAATGACTCTAAAGAAGCTATCAAAAACGCAAACAGGCTTTAAATAAGTTCTGCAAAAGCCCAACATCAGAAAAATTAAACGACGTAAAAGTTTTTAGAGCTAAAGCTCGACGAACTATCCGAGCTTCAAAGCTAAAGTCATCGAGGGAATGTGTTTCAAAATTGAACTATAAAACCCCCATTAAAAAGGTTTGGAATATGGTACGAAAAATATCAGGAAAAAACAAAGTCCCCCACTTACACACACTTTTATACTGGTTTTGACACAAAAGCTTCAACAAAGAAAGATATTTCAGATACTCAGACATTCTTAAGAAATTCATCATCGCGAAATTATTCTCTGACTTTTTTAGAAATTTCCAAAAGGACCAACAGAAATGAAATCTAAACTTCAAATCCCTCAATCACGAAGAATACAACAAACCATTTAACTTATCCGAACTAGTAGCAGCCATTGAAAAATCACGTGATACAGCCGACACCGATGAAATTCATTGTCAGATGCTTAAGCATCTACCAAAATGTTCTCTTTCAAAACTTTTAGATATCTTTATAATATTTAGGAAACGGGGATCTGTCCTGCGAGGTTGCGTTTAGCTGCAGTTGTACCAATTCCAAAACCATGGAAAAATCATGCAGAACCTACGAATTATCGGCCGATAGCTTTGGCGAGTTGCTTGTGTAAAATATTGGAGAGAATGCTAAACAAGAGATTAGTCTGGCACTTGGAGTCCAATAGCCTCATTTCAGAATATCAGTCAGGTTTTCGTTCGGAACGTAGTACCAACGACAATTTAATAAGACTAGAAACATTTACACGAAATGCTTTTATTAACAGAGAAAACACAGTAGCTGTCTTTTTCCACTTGGAGAAAGCATTTGATGCCACATGGCGTTATGGAATATTGAAAGATCTCCATAACTTAGGCTTAAGGGGAAATCTTCCCAATTTTATTCAAAGCTTTTTAGGTGAGCGCATATTTCAGGTTCGTGTGGGATCCACCATGTCAGATCTCTATGAACAAGAGCAGGGTGTCCCACAAGGTACTATTATCTCAACTACGCTATTAAACATCAAAATAAATGATATTGTACAATGTTTGGACAACAAAACAGATTGTTCGTTGTATGTTGATGATTTTTGTATATGTTACCGTTCACAAAATAAGAAAACAATTGAAAGAAAATTACAATAAAATTTAAACAGAATAGAAGAATTGACTGATAAAAAAGGTTTCAAGTTCTCCAAATCGAAAACGCAGTGTGTTCATTTTGTAAGCTACGGAAGAAATACGAACATCCTTCCCAGTTTTTATACGGATCACCAATTCCTGTTGTTGAAGAAGCCAAATTTCTTGGGGTCATATTTGATCAAATATTTATTTAAAATCTATGGATACTATCCATCTACAAGGCCTTCGTCTGACTATGGGAGCCTTCCGTACTTCTCCTGTATTAAGCCTTTATGTAGGAACATGTGAACCATCTTGTTAACTTCGCGCAGAGAGAAACTTTCTCTTCAGTATGCTATCAGAATTGCTGTTAATCCATCCAACCCGGCATTCAAAATTTCATTTCCACCTGAATTTGTAGATAAGTATGAAACTATACCCACAACAATCAAACCTTTGGGATTACGTGTTTTACCACTGCTGGAAACTTCAGGTATCGACCTTAAAAATATTCAAAAACATGAAACCGCCGAAGTTTCATCTTCATCTAAACAACCTTCTATTTTGTTCGACTTCTCAATCAAAATTTACAGGCACTGCAGTCCGTTATCATAATTACCAGCAAGTCGATACAGATGGTTCCAAAGAAGGAGATAAAGTTGGTTGTGCGTGTGTTTCTAAAGATACGCACCAAACCTTGCGCCTTCCAGATGGTTCATCTATTTTTATAGCTGAAGCCAAAGCAATAGACCTAGCTTTAGATTTTATCATCATTTCTTCAACAATTCAAAAACAATAATATTTTCTGATTCACTTTCTGTGCTTAAGGCTTTAGACCATTCATCATCCAAAAATCCTCAAATTCAAAAATTGATCGAAAAACATGAAATTTATAAAAACCCACCGAATCTTGTTTTGTTGGCTTTCGAGCCATATTGGCATTGTCGGCAATGAATATGCTGACAAGAAAGCAAAGGAATCGCTCAATTTTGATCCGTCTGTTTTTAAAATTCCTTTTAATAATTTTAAACCATTTATCAACAGATACATCTTGTCGGAATGGCAAGGCAAATGGGACCGTGCAATAAATAGCAAACTCCATGCCATTTAACCTGTCGTTGGAACAAAATGCTCTCCTCCACAGTTTTCCAGGAGGGAGGGTGTAGTATTAACACGACTGCGCAGTGGCCATACTAGAGTTACTCATTTTTATATTTTTAATGGTGATGATCAGCCTTCTTGTATAGGATGTGATCAGCCGTTCACTGTTAAACATATCTTAATTGAATGTGTAAACTTTTCACAGTTCCGTTACTTATACTTCAAAGCTGACACTTTGCAACAATTGTTTGAAGATGTACCTGTTGATAATATAATTTTATTCTTAAAAGATATTGGCCTTTTTCATAAGATTTAAATGTTTCAGATTTTTATACATATCATACTAACTGTTTTACTTTTAATATCCTCATAATTCTTCATGCCGTTTAACCATTAACCGCTTGACGCTTATGACCCACAAAGAGGGTTGACGCGTCGTTAAGCACTAAATCATCATCATCATCTATTTTGTTTAAAAACTAAAATTTGTATGACATTAAAGCTCCGACTAACATCAGTAGAGGTCATTGTCATTCATATTTGATCAGTCTTTGCGGATGAACAAACCAGTCTGAGTTTTCTCCGATCGGACATGCTGGCCATAGCCCGAGACATGCAGAAATAGAGACAACATTCCATAATTCTCGGTAGAAATGTATTATGTGGGTATTGGACAGGATCGCGGCGACTGTAACTTGTAGCGATAAGTTATTGGACAAATAAGAAAATGTTTTCATTACTCATCCTGAAGCTGGTGCGATGCCAGCTTGTACATTGTGCATTAGCTAAGTAACATACAGTAAGTGTCACCCGCAGCATAGTAGCCCAAAGACGTTCGTTCTGCGAATGATGTGTCAGCTTACATTTCAATGAACAGATCCATTGTTAATCTTTTAGCATGACATACTCGGTAATTATCTAGACTTCCTGGGGCTCAGTTTTAAAACACGTTAGTTGATGCAAACAAGCTGTTAGATGTATTCGCTTTATATTTATAGACTTGAAAATATCATTGACAAACCGCTGCAGATGTTTTGACTACAAGGACTACACAAAATTACATGAGAAGATGAAGAACGAAGTGACTGCTTTGGTTGTGTTGTTAGTGCTTGCTTTTGTAAGCTGTGAAGATGGTAGTAAGTTTCCAGGAACTTTTAAGTGTTTTAATTTTCTGTTCTTTATAGTTCTTCTGATTTAATTTTATTTTAAGCAGCCAAATTTGTCGGATAAAGCCTTTGAAATGTCAATAATCAGACATGAGTATATTTATCAATCAGATAAACTAGACACTAATTCAAAGCACGACAACACTTTTGGGTCAATTATCTGTGAACGTAAAAAAAAAATAACCTGTTTCTTTTCAACCTGAAATTCCTTCATTTTATGCAAACTGTTGAGATCCAGATCAGACTCAGTGTTTCCGTTCTATGGCATCTGAACTTGGTGTACACTGATTGCGACACCAGAAACTTAAGTACAGCTTATATTTTACAGGTAACGCTCTTTACATAGCCTTTGACAAAAACGTTCGAGTAACACCTAGCAATCTATGCTTGGCGCAAACGGAAGACCTAGCAATCTTTGCTTGGTACGAATGTTAAAACATGTAAACCATGGTTCTCAATGGTACTAGCCATTTCAGATGGTTCTTACTTTTGTGACAAGTATAGATTGCTAGGTTTTCTTTTCTTGCGCCAAGTAAATATTGCTAGTGTCTCTGTTATTGTATCGATTCCTGATCAATGCCTTCACTTCTATTTGACCCTTCTATCTATCTTCATGTTCTGAGTCGGTCATATTCGGCCATTTCAATCTTAGCTTGGCGCAAACGTAATAACCTTTTGGCGCAAAAGGAACACCTAGCAATCTTTGCTTGGTACGAATGTTAAAACATGTGAACCATGGTTCTCAATGGTACTAGCCATTTCAGATGGTTCTTACTTTTGTGACAAGTATAGATTGCTAGGTTTTCTTTTCTTGCGCCAAGTAAATATTGCTAGGTTTTGTTTTTCGTCTCTGTTATTGTATCGATTCCTGATCATTGCATTCACTTCTATTTGACCCTTCTATATATCTTCATGTTCTGAGTCGGTCATATTCGGCCATTTCTTAAGTTGAGCCTTAATTGCAACCACTGGGTCGGTATCTCTGCTGGTGGATGATTCGTTCGACCCCGAGGGTATCATCAACTCAGTATCAGTTCCTTAGTGCTGAGGTTAATACTGCGGTGCTGACGTTAGTACTCAGGTACTGATTTAAATAACTATATTATATCTTTAACTTTTGCAGTACAAAATTCTAATTTTTCTAAAACTAAGACTGACTTGTCAGATGAGACATGTATCTTAGCGGATTTGGTTGTCACTTTTTGTTATATTTTACATTTTGCAAGTCTCGCTACTTTGGACATCTCCTTCCTGATGTACAGGGCCTCCGTGGAGTGAGGGCCATGTTTGCTGATGTTGGCTCGGTGGGGGACGCCTACAAGTCCGCGGGTGGGCGTCTCATTTCCGATGCCTCCAGTTGACCTTCTCACGAGCTACGTCGGTCGGTGTGTGCTCGGAGGGGGATGTGCTGTGTTTGCCGGGTCTTGTCCATCATCCGTTTCGGTTTCAGAACTATGGGGTTGAGACACACTGATGAAGATTAAATATCAAAAAGGCCTCTATGTCACTTCATTTGGTATAGTTACGCCTTAAATGCAACCACTGGGTCGGTATCTCTTCTTGTACATGATTCGTTCGTCCCCGAGGGTATCATCAGCTCAGTATCAGTTCCTTAGTGCTGAGGTTGATACAGCGGTGCTGACGTTAGTACTCAGGTACTGATTTAAATAACTATATTATACCTTAAACTTTTGCAGTACAAAATTCTATTTTTTTTTTCTAAAACTAAGACTGACTTGTCAGGAGAGACATGTATCTTAGCGAATTTGGTTGTCACTTTTTGTAATATTTGTAATTTTGCAAGTCTCGCAACTTTGCACTTCCTTCCTGATGCCCGGGGCTTCCGTGGAGTGTGGGCCATGTTTGCTGATGTTGGTGCGGTGGGGGACGCCTACAAGTCTGCGGGTGGGCGTCTCTTACCATGCCCCCAGTTGACATGGCTCACGAGCTACGTTGGTCGGTGTGTGCTCGGAGGGGGATGTGCTGTGTTTGCCGGGTCTTGTCCGTCATCCGTTTCAGTTTCAGAACTTTGGGGTTGAGACACACTGATGAAGATTTAATATCAGAAAGGCCTCTGTGTCACTAAATTTAGTATAGTTACGCCTTAATTGCGTCAAGAATCAATAATGTTAGATCAATAAAGACAGATTACTAGCAAATTGTAAGAATAATTATGAACCAAGTTTAAGCTAGGGTGTATTGCTTCTGGTTTATCCGTTCGTTCGTTCGTCCGTCCGTTTGTTCGTACGCCACGCTTTCTTGTGCACAGCATTACTTTAGAACCATTACGCGGTTGTCTTGAAATTTCATCTATGAATTCCTCATGAAAAAATAGTTGATCTATAATTTTTTCTCATCCGAATTATCTCCTCTTTTTGAGTTATTTTAATTAGATAACATGACAATCTCGCTAGCAAGATAAAAAGTATAAAAGGCCAGAGCCTTTGTTTTTAGTTTACTCTTTGTGACTGAGAATGCGATCGCCTTCTTAAATTTTATGAAACTGCATTGAAGTTAAGGCCCTTTAAAATTTCGAGCCATTTAATTGTATTCCTTTCTTGTGTCTTGTTGCTTTATTCTTTCAAAATAGTCAATAGGCTATCCAAAACAAACAAAGAAAAAAAAAACATTTAAGAGATACTCACACGCAAATACAAATCATTACAAAAACAAACCGCGATAGAAGAACCGCGTTGGAACGGTCACCGACAAGAATTTCACTGGGGGGCTTAAATCGATTTTTTGCGGCGGCAATCCTCGTCCTAACGTCTGTCGCGATTTAGACAATTAATTTGTTCAGTGCAAATGAAGGCCTCCAAACCAATCAGTGCAACATCTTCGAGCACACAAAAATTAAACAACCACAAAGATGAAACACAGGTGATGACTGAAAAACAAAGAATCACTGAAATGCTGGAGCAAAAGAAGAGACTCCGTTTGACCCAACCAGACACAGAGCATCAGGAACCAACCAAAATTGCAAAAAAATAAATGCTTACTGTCAGCAAGCCTTTACGGCGGAACCGTCATAGAATCTAAGGCCTGACCCACCGGATGTGCAATGAAAGAGGGTCACAAAGTAGTGAACCGTGATTGGGTTAAATTCCAACGCCCTAACTTGCATGTAGTCTGTCTGTCTTTGTTTTTGTTTGAGTTGGTGTTTAACGTCCCCGTCAACACTGTGTTGGTCATTTTGGAGACATTGCTTCTAATTTTATGGGACTTACCCGACATTGAGATGAAATGACATCTCAAACACTGCCGCCCAATGAAACCAATAGGGTTTATAAGCATGGACGGTCCAACTCGCACTGCTTTGCCTGGGAAGGTTCCTCTAAGCAGTTTACCAGTACTCGTTTGCGGGTCGGTTTCAGCTCTGCCTGGAAGCATCAGACAGCAAATCTATTTCTTTAAGCCCCGATGGGCAGGTGCAGGTGTAGTCTGTCGTATAACATTTGTGTTGTAGCCAATCTTTTTTATATCGAAGAAAGAAATTATGAAATTGGGTGCTGCAAGCCATTGCAAGTATATATATATTTCTGATATATATACTAAACCACCATAAAATTCGTGTTCCGATCGACCTTATTGCAGAAGATATTTAAATCAAACATTGAATGAAGATGTTGAATCGGAATGACGCCTATAAAATTTAGAAAAGGCTTTCGGAGAAAAGATCAGGGAGAAATCTGTTTTGGTCTATAAAATACATTCTAATGAAGCTTTAAATAAACGGAAATACCGACGTTTTAGCACTTCAAAATAGAAGTGAAGGCAATGAACAGGAATCGATACCATTTACCTACAGCTTCAATCAGTGACACCAAAGGGAAAGAAACACAGACATGTCATAACTAGACCCTAATGGAAACATCAATAGCGGAAAGCCAACCGGACAGTTACTTTCCCACAAAAAGGCAAATTGTCTATCCAAAACAAAATAATATAAGCGATACAGAAGAAATAATATAAGCGACTCAAGTCTGTCTACTTATTATTTTTCAACACATTACACCACACTGCCTCATAATCTTATTAAAGAAATACTTAAGTTTCAGTTGAATAGACATGTAATAGGGAAAAACTCCCTCTATCTTACATGTAACGTACGAAATGCCTTTTTGACTTCTGAAGAACATAAACATTATCCTTTATGGTCACGCCAAGTTCTGCAACGGAAGGTCTGGTGGTTTTTCTCCGAGTACTCCGGTTTTCGCCCACCTCTGATTAACGATCGGCTCGATATGAGTGAAATAATCTTGAAAGGACCATAAAACCAAAACATAAATAGTGTGAAGCTCCAACCTAGTCAAGTTGTGGGTATTCCGATGGATAAGAATGTCGCACCCCTTGTGGCAGATCTGTTCTTTACTGTTATGGAAGCGACTTCATTATGTCACTTTCAGTTGAAACCAAATTTGTAATCGTTGAATCCTTTAGCTCGAAATCCAGGTATTTGGATTATTTATATACAATGTAATATTGGCAATACCTATTTCGATTGTTTTATCAGTCAAATTCACCAAAGTTCTGTTAAATAAAGCGAATTCTTCTGATACCGAGGCCCCGTTTTTGAATTTACATCTTTCTATTGCAGATTGATTTGCAAAATTTATGATTAACGCGAAGATTTTGATTTTGAGATTTTAATTTTGCCTTTTTGGGATGGTGATGTTCCTCCTGCGGCATCCTATGGCGTTTATATTTCGCAATTAGTTCGATTTCCAAGAGTGTCTAGCCCTGTTACAGACTTCAATACTTTTAATTAATTGTTAATTGCTAAACTTCTATATCAGGGTTATCGGTATCATAAACTACGCAAAGTCTTTTTTCAAAATTTTATAGACAGCATTCCGATTTAATTTCAATTCAGTGTTGCACTAAAATCTCTTCTGCAACAAGATCTATCGGAAACGAATTTAATAATGACTTAATGTAAAAACTTAGACAAATTTATAATTGCAATGACTTCAGCACCCTATTTCGTAAAATCGTTCTTCGATAAAGATTATTTGATCCGACATAAATGTTATACAACAGAATGCATACAGGGAAGTTAACCCAATCACTGTTAACAACTTTGCTTACCTCCTAATTGTACGCCGGTGGGACACGCCTCAGATTCTATGACGGTTCCAGTGTTAAGTCTTACTGAGAGTTAGAGAGAAATTTAATTCTAAGTAATGTTGGTTGGTGCCTTATGCTCTGTGTTTGGTCGGGCCCATCGGAGTCTAAGTGTTGGTTTTCATTTGCTCCGGCATTTCAGTTGTTTCTTGCTGTCGAGCCAACACCCTTGTTTCATCTATGTGGTTGTTTGATTTCTGTGTTATCTCAGATGTTGCCTTGATGAGTTAGGAGGCCTTCGTGCGGATTGAACAAAGTATTTCTCTACATCGCGACGGAAGTAAGGGCGAGGATTGCAGCTGCGTTAATCGATTTAAGCACCCCCACCCCCCACACACAGTGGAATTCGTTTCACTGACTGTTCCAAAGCGGTTCTTCTATCGCGGTTAATTTTTGTAATGGTCTGTCTTTTTAGTGTGTGTATCACTTATATGTTTTCTTTTGAATAGTCAATTTGCCATTTTGTGGTAAAGTACCCGTCCTTTTAGCTTTCCGCTATTGATGTTTCCATTAGGGTCTAGTTATTACATGTCTGAGTTTCTTTCCCTTTGTTGTCACTGATGGGAGTTGTGGGTAAATTGTATCGATTCCTGATCATTGCATTCAATTACGTTTTGCGTAGTTTATGATATCGATAACCCTGGTTAATAATTTTAGCTGATAACAATTTATAACGAGTGCTGAAGTCAGATACGTGACTAGACACAATGGCAAATCTAATAAATTGCGAAATATAAACGCCGTAGGATGCCGTAACACCATCCAAAAAAGGAAAATTTACAATCTAAAAAAACCCGAACTTATCGAGTTTTAACAAACATTTAACAAGCAAACCTATCTACAATCTATAGATGTATATCCAAAACCGGGGTCTCGGTATCAGAAGAATTTGATTTATTCAACTGAAGTTCTTGGGGGATGGTGAATTTGAATGCTCAAATCGTCGAAATATGTATTGCCAATATTTAATTAATCATCCACATATCTAGAGGTCGAGCTAATGGCTTCAATGGTTTTAGACTGGTTTTCACCAGAAAGGGACATCTTGAGGTCTCTTTCATAACAAACCAGGAAAAGATCAGCCACCAGAGGTGTGCATTTCGTTCTATCGGAATACACCCAATCTGTCTAAATAACATGGTACCAAATCTTAAGTAAATAATGTCAAGTAGAAGATGAGACCTTCACATACTTTCTGACATGACCATAAAGGATACTTTGTATGCTCTTCAGAAGTGAAAAAAAACCTTTCGTACATCATATGCAAGATAGAGTGATTTTTCCCTTTTACCTGACCATTCAATTAAATCAATACGTGTTTCTTATATAAGATTATGAGTGTAGGGTACATGGTGGAAAAGTCATAAGCAGACAGACGTGAAAAATACGACCTTAGTAGACATTAGTAGACAGACTCGCAAAATACGAACTTATTATCTCCTAAACCTAAGGCGTCTTAACGTCACATTAAACTGGATATTCAAGAATTTCATAAGCTTCAGCTGATAAGGCCGCTAACAATGTTGTCGTTGTTTGGCGGCTTCACTATGTTAACACGCTTCAGCAAGAACTTGTGGTACTAATGCCTATGAACTTCATACTTTAGCTGTAGAGAGGGCTTTAGTTGATGACCACATTTGTCATTCAGCCACCAAGTTTGCTGCCTGTGTTACAGAGGCCAAGATAAGCTTCCTACATTATATTGGTTACTTAAACTTCATAAAAGACCATACAAAGCACGGTTTATTGCAAATGCGAGCTATTGTACCACCACTGAGCTCTCCAAATTATTAACTTCATGTTTTACTGCCATAAAAAATGCGATAAAATATTGCGACAAAGTCTTCGTAAGATCAGGTAGAAATCTGTTTTGGGCTATAAAAATTTCTAATGAAGTTTTAAATAAATTGAAATCCAGACGTTTTCGTGCTTCAAGTCTGTTTACTTATGATCTTTCCACCTTTTACCCTACACTTACTCATAATCTTATGAAAGAAAAACTTAATGATTTAATTGAATGGATATTTCATAGGAAAGACTCTCTCTATCTTGCATGTAATGTAAGAAATGATTTTTTTCACTTATGAAGAGCATAAAAATTATACTGTATGGTCATGTCAAAAAGTGTGTGAAGCTCTCACCTTTCTACTTCACAATATTTACATAAGATTTGTTACTAAGTTATTTAGACACGTTGTTGGTATTCCGATAAGTACTAATTGCGCACCACTTGTGTCTGATCTGCTTTTGTTTTGTTATGAGAGAGACTTCATGATGTCCCTTTCTGCTGAAAACCAGTCTGAAATCATTTAAGTTTTTAGCTCCACTTCTAGATATTTGGATGATTTCTTAAATATTACTCATACCTATTTCGATGAGTTGATCAGTCAAATTTACCACCACCTTCCCCAGAACTTCAGTTAAATAACGCAAATTCTTCTGATACCGAGGCCCTGTTTTGGATTTACATCTTTCTAATGTAGATGGGTTTGTATCTTGCAAATTTATGATAAATGCGATGATTTTGAATTTGTATTGTATATTTTCCTTTTTGGGGGGATGTTGATGTTCCTCGTGCGCCATCCTATGACTTTTATATTTCGCAATTAATTCGCTTAACCAGAGTGTGTAGTCATGTAACTGTCTTCAACACTCGTAATAAATTGGTTACGGCTAAACTTCTTAAACAGGTTTATCGGTACCATAAACTACATAAATATGTTCTATAAAAGGGTTATCCTTTGGAAGCAAGGAATACGCAATGGAACGGGAACATATAAAGTGTACAAGTTTTCTGGGCCAGACTTGCTTGTTTCGGCCAATTAGGCATCATCAGTGACCCTCAAATATTTTCAAAATTCCATAATGGAATCAATGATCCCAAAGGACAAGAAAATATAAACTTCACTATGATGTAGGGCAGGGTGACATTTTACGGCCTTTTCAAAATTTTATAGACGTCATTCTGATTTCATTTCAAATTCAATATTGAACTTAAATCTCTTCTGCAACAAGGTCTACAGGAACCCGAATTTTATGGTGACTCAGAATATAAATTCAGAAAAATATATAACTGCAATGACTTCAGCACCCAATTTCGTAAAATCATTCTTCGATATAAAAAGATTTGGTACAAACTAAATGTTAAATGACCGACTGCATGAATGGTAGTTAACCCAATCACGGTTGACAACTTTGCTTCCCTCTTTAATTGCACGCCGGTGGGTCAAGACTCAGAATATATGACGATTCGAGCGTAAAGGCTTATGTTGGTTGGTACCTGATGCTGTGTCTTTGGTCGGGCCCATCGGAGTCTAACTGTTGGTTTTCTTTTTATCCAGCATTTCAGTGGTTCTTTGCTGTTTAGTCCTCACCGTTGTTTCATCTCTGTGGTTGTTTGATTTTTTGTGTTCACGGAGATGTTGCACTGATGATTTAGGTGGCCTTCGTGCGGACTGAACAAATTATTTGTCTAAATCACGACAAAAGTATGGGCGAGGGTTGTAGCAACGTAAAATCAATAAAGCACATCCCCCCTCACACACACCAAGTGGGATTCGTTTCACTGACCGTTCCATGGCGGTTCTTCTGTCGCGGTTTATTTTTGTTATGGGTTGTTTTTGAGTGTTTGTATCGCTTATATTATTTTGTTTTGTATAGTCTTGTGAGAAAGCAACTGTCATTTTGGCTTTCCGCTATTGATGTTTCCATTAGGATCTATTGTGTCATGTTTGTGTTTCCTTCCCTTTGGTGTCTCTAATGGCAGCTGTGGGTTAATTGTATCGAGTCCTGATCATTGCTTTCACTTTTATTGCCCAACAACATTTTGCCGGATCTAGTTATGCGTGAATACCTACATTCAAACAGAATGTACTTCCTCAGATGTATACAGTATGGTCGAAGAGAGATAAAGACTTTTTTCAGAGATTTTAATTGAGAAAATATGCACACCTGTTGAAGACATGGAAATATGAACACAATAAGAAAGGCGACTGGGGATGTTTATATTGATTGATATGAGGTTTAACGTCCCCGTCAGCACTATTTACGATTTTTGGAGACGTTGTCAAATTTCACAGCTGAATGGCTGAACACCACTGACTTCCCAACAGCATTTCTGTGGATCTAGTAATGCGAAACTATGGCGATCCATTGTTAAAGTATACCAAAAGGGTTAGATAAACCGAGTTTACATGGGGATTTTACACAAGAATCAAACAACAACAGAGATGAAACAACGGTGAGGACACAACAGCAACAAACCACTGAAATGCTGGAGCGAAAGAAAGCTAACAGTTAGAATATTATTTTATTTTGGATAGCCTTTTGGCCATTTTGTGGGAAAGTAACTGTCCTCTTGGTTTTCCACTGTTGGTGTTTCCGTTGGGGTCTGTTGCTTCATGTTTGTGTTTCTTTCCCTTTGGTGTCTCTGATGGGAGTTGTGGGTTAATTGTATCGATTCCTGATCATTGCCTCTTCTTCTATTCTGTCGCAGTTCATTTTTTATGGTTTGTCTTTGAGTGTGTGTATCGCTTATATTTTTGTTTTGGAAAGCCAGTTGGCCATTTTGTAGGCCAGTAACTGTTTTTCTAGCATTCAGCTATTGCTGTTACCATTAGGATCTGGTACATTTCATGTCTATGGTTCTTTCCCTTTGGTATCTCTGATGGGAGCTCTGGGTTAATTGTATCGAGTTCTGATCATTGCCTTCACTTCTATTTTTATAGATAATTCAATGGAGGATATCGACAAAGGGGACATTGAAGGTACACTTTGTCTTGACTTTCCAAAAGCATTTGAATTGGTAGACCACGATCAACTTATAAATAAACTCTCGTTATACTATATAAGCCCCTTAGCTTTAAGTAAAATTAGTTCCGGCGACTTATCCCATATTCGCTCTGGTGTTCCACAATGGTCTGTACTTGTTCCTACATTTATTTAGAGGTTTGCTCTGGCTCACCTCCCTTATCTCAAGCATTCTAATGTTGATGGGACTGACACCGAGTCCGACAACGTCAATGAACTGGAAGCTGCTAGTGAAAAACGCCAACCATTAGATAACTGCATTATACACCTTAAACAAGCTGAAAATATTGAGACTGTATCAATAATGCCTTCAAAAGTATAGACATGGTTAACAAAAGCCAAGATAAAGAGCCGAAATGTTGCGACAACTACTAGGTAAAATCATCATCGTAGAAAAAATATGACATGACCATGTGTATAAAATCTATGCTTTAGTTTCATGAATTATGGGTTGGCAAATTAAAAGATGAACCTGTAGGATTGTGGCTATGCACTGACTGTAGAAACTTACCACACGACTTAAAAGCTGACATTAATGATCTGAAACGCGACATGGATGATCTTAAGCAAAGCACTTAGCCAACATTGAAGGCATTTCAAGGACACTCCGCGGAACTTGTAAATGGTATTGGAGAGTTGAACGACAAATTAACCTCACTGAGCAGACACATATATGGCAAAGATTTATGTATTTCTGAATCATTAGAAAATCTATCATTAACGACAGACAGTCTCAAAACAATATTAGATAAATATGTTCTAGAAAGGGTTATCCTTTGGAATTAATGCGTAACTATACCAAATTTAGTGACACAGAGGCCTTTCTGATATTTAATCTTCATCAGTGTGTCTAAACCCCAAAGTTTTGAAACTAAAACGGATGATGGACAAGACCCAGCAAACACAGCACATCAACCTCCGAGCACACATCGACCGACGCAGCTCATGAGACAGGTCATCTGGAGGCATCAGGCAAGAAACGCCTACCAGGGAACTGAACCCCTACCAGGGTCCCCAACCGAGCCAACATCAGCAAACATGGCCCACACTCCACGAAAGTCCCGGGCATCAGGAAGGAGATGCCCAAAGTAGCGAGACTTGCAAAATTCATAATTTTACAAAAGGTGGCAACCAAATTCGCTAAGATGCATGTTCCACCCGACAAGTCAGTCTTTGTTTCAGAAAAATTAGAAATTTATACTGCAAAAATTAAAGATATAATATAGTTATTTAAATCAGTACTTGAGAACTGACGTCAACACCGCAATATCAAACTCAGCACGAACTGATACTGAGCTGATGATACCCTCGGGGACGAACGAATCATCCAAGCAAGGAAGCAAGGAATACACTACAGAACTGGAAAATTTGGAGTGTACATGTTTTCTGGGCCAGACTAGCTAGTTTTGGCCAATTAGGCCTCATCAGTGGCCCTCAAATATTTCCAAAATTCAACAATGGAATCAATGATCCCAAAGGACAAGAAAATATAAACTACACTTTTTCAAATGTTAAATAAAACCACAGTGGTAGTTGATAATGTCAAGGTTCAAACTGAACATATCAAAACAATAACAAATAACTCTGAAAGTTACAGACGCATGGAAACACATTATCAGAACGTCCGATTAAAGCAGCCGTTTAAGCGAATTTAATGTACCCGTAAGTCTAAACGCAAAACATCAGACACCAAAGCTCCAACAAACATGTCACAAACAGTAAATAAAACTGCAGCTTGGCAAATCGTCAATAATACAAGAAATTAGAGATATGATCTGGGAATCATACCAACAAAATATATAACTATACCACAAGACCTATATTGAAAGATATAAAAATCAACGAACTCAACCCAAACACCACCGTAAGATCGTTTCCATAAGCAACAATGGAGGCTATACGAGACAGACTCATAGATATTGAATTAAGCATCCAAAGACCATCGTATATTTGTCCCTGGTCTCGTACCAAGGAAAGGTTTTGATTTGAAAACATAAAATGAAAGGTGGGGATCTCTCTGGGCAGACAAGGCTACTGACTTCATTGATCATTAAAACAGTTTCTTTATTGCTTCTGGGGAAATATCAGAAACGAACTTTCATAGAGACAGTGCATTTAAATGCATTCAGAATAGTTTTGGTAAATTTGGATAAAGTGTGCAAGGTTGCCAAATCAATGTATCCTGTTGGTCAGAAAACGTAAGGGAGAACAATGTTTCATTGCTTTAGGCATAGCGACATGCCTCCAACCATGATACGTAGTTCGTCTTGGAATCATTATCACCCATGTGCTCTAAACCGCCACAACACCGATGAATGTTTGTATAATGGTAGCAGCTCTGTGCTGCCGAGGCGAGCACCTGTTTCGGATACTGCAGAGCGTATAAAATATACATCTTGTGAGCATGTTTTGTCGCCTGCAGCATCGATTACAAACATATTTATCCGAATTCAAGAACGTGATGATATTGGAAATGTACCCGACATCCCGGATGCTCCGCTCGAAAACCATAATGATAATTCAACCATGTACCCTAACAATACAAGTATATATACCGATGATCCTGTCTCTTTGTTCTTCCGTACGGCATCCATTGACTAGTCCGATTTAACGTTTGCTTCCAAGGGTTTGCATATTTTTAATCTCAATTTCAATTAAAAAACTAAATTAGATGAGCCTCGTTTCTCCATGGCCAGTGAAAACTGTTCTGACATATTTTGCCTATGTAAGACATTACTTGAGCCAGATGTCCCGGACAACCAGGTAGGGATCGAAGGTTATGATTTTGTTGGAAAGGACAGCGGTAGCAGTTGTTCAAAATAAAAGTGGCGAAGGTTTACCTTATACTTAAGAAAAAGTCACTCAGATGTAAACTTCATCTAGATCTCAACGTTTCACTCGTATTAAAACTATTTGGGTAGAAGTATAACTTCCCAATACTAAACCATTTTACTATGCACAGCTTTGCGACTGAATTGATCTCTTTGAGGAAAGAGCTCTCCATAACAGAAACCAGCAGTCTTGAATATACACTTATGGATGTCTTCAGGATTGACGTTTTGATAATGACAATTTGACTTGATGATGTAAATGAATGGACATTTCGCGGGGGACTCCGTCCATCTTGTGTTTGGTGTGGATGGAATCTTTTCGCTTCTGTGGGGCGTGTAGTTTGTGCTTTGTGGTCGTGTTGGAGGGTGTGTGAAGCTCTAACCTTTCTACCTTTCTACATGACAATGTTTGCATGGGATCTGGTGCTGGGTTATTTAAACATGTTGTAGGTGTTCCAATGGGTGCGAATTGCGCGTCCCCTGTGGCTGATCTGTTCTTCTTTTTTGTGAGGGAGACTTCATGAAACCCCTTTCCGTCGCAAGCCAGTCTGGGGTCATCATTGTGGCCTAAGGCTCGACTTCAGGATGTTTGGATGAGCCTCTGACCCCCCCCCCCCATCGGAGCTTCGGTTTAATAAAGCAGGTTCTTCTGATACCGAGGCCCCGTTTTTTTGAATTGCATTTATCCATCATAGATGGGCTTGTGTCCTGCGGGGTTTGTCGTAGGCGCGATGATTTTAATTTTGAGATTGTAGATTTTCCTTTCTTGGACTGTGTTGTGTCGTTTGTGTTTCGCAATTAATTCGGTTTGACAGAGTGTCAGCTTGTATAACGAGCTTCAACACTCGTGGTGAATTGTAAACTGCTATACTTCGTAATCAGGGTTATCGTTGTCATAGACTACACAAATCTGTTTCAAGGTTTTGTGGACGTCATTCCTATTTAATTTATTTAATTTCCCCCAGGTATTAGATTCCTGCCTTGCCGTAGCCCTGGGGCTCAATTCCCACTGGGCACATTGCCGCTGTCGTATTTGAGCCCACTGGGAAGAGCTAAGGGAAGTACCATCCGTTTGCCATGGTTGGCGTCCTGTAAAATTGAAGTAAAACAAAGATCAGGAATCGATACAATTAACTTACTCCACCCATCAAAGACCCCAAAGGGAAAGTAACACAAACATTAAGCGACCAGACCATAATGGAAACCTAAACAAAGGAAGGCCATAAGGACACGTACTTTCCCACAAAATGGCAATATGGCCATCCAAAATAAAAAGACACTAGTGCTACACACAGCAAGTAACAAACAACAACATAAATAAACCGCCACAGAAGAACTGCCTTGGAACGGTCAGTGGAATGATTACCACTGGGGGGCTTAAATCGATTTTACGTGGCCCCAATCCTCGCCATTACTTCCGTCGCGATTTAGACAAATAAATTGTTCAGTCCGCATGAAGGCCTCCTAACTTATCAGTGCAACATCTCCGTGAACAAAAAAATCGTAGAACCACATAGGTGAGACAACGGTGAGGACTCGACAGCAAGAAACCACTGAAATGCTGGAGCAAAATAAAACCAACAGTTAGACTCCGATGGGCCCGACAAGAGACAGAGCATCAGGCCCCAACCAACATTACCAAGAATTAGATCTCTCTAATTCTAAATAAGCCTTTACGTTGGAGCCGTCATAGAATCTGAGGCCTGACCCACCGGCGTGCAATTAAAGAGGGAAGCAAAATTGCCAACCATGATTGGGTTAACTACCACGCATGCAGTCTGTCGTATAACATCCATGTTGTACCCAATCTTTTTATATCGAAGAATGATTTTACGAAATTGTGTGCTGAAGTCATTGCGGTTATATATTTTTCTGAATTTATATACTAAGTCACCATAAAATTCAGGTTCCGATAGACCTTGTTGTAGAAGAGATTTAAGTCCAATATTGAATTTTGAAATTAAATCAGAATGGCGTCTATAAAATTTTGAAAAGGCTTTGATGAGGCCTAATTGGCCGAAACTAGCTAGTCTGGCCCAGAAAACATGTACACTCCATATTTTTCAGTTCTGTGGTGTATTCCTTGCTTCCAAAGGATAACCCTTTTAAAGAACATATTTGACTTCGCTGCAGCTGATGTGTGGGAATGTGTGGCGGCAGTAAAACGTCTCCCTGCCCTACATCATAGTGTAGATTATATTTTCTTGTCCTTTGGGATCATTGATTCCATTGTGGAATTTTGAAAATATCTGAGGGTCACTGATGAGGCCTAATTGGCCGAAACTAGCTAGTCTGGCCCAGAAAACATGTACACTCCATATTTTTCAGTTCTGTGGTGTATTCCTTGCTTCCAAAGGATAACCCTTTTAAAGAACATATTTGACTTCGCTGCAGCTGATGTGTGGGAATGTGTGGCGGCAGTAAAACGTCTCCCTGCCCTACATCATAGTGTAGATTATATTTTCTTGTCCTTTGGGATCATTGATTCCATTGTGGAATTTTGAAAATATCTGAGGGTCACTGATGAGGCCTAATTGGCCGAAACTAGCTAGTCTGGCCCAGAAAACATGTACACTCCATATTTTTCAGTTCTGTGGTGTATTCCTTGCTTCCAAAGGATAACCCTTTTAAAGAACATATTTGCGTAGTTTATGGTACCGATAACCGTGATTAAGGAGTTTAGCCGTTAATAATTTATTACGAGTGTTGAAGTCGGTTACATGACTACATACTCTAGCAAATCGAAGTAATTGCGAAATATAAACGCCATAGGATGGCGCACGAGGAACATCGCCATCCAAAAAAGGAACATTTACAATCTCAAAATCAAATTCATCGCGTTTATCATAAATTTTGCACGAAACAAAGCCATCTACAATAGATAGATGTAAATTCCAAAACGGGGCCTCGGTATGAGAAGAATTTGCTTTATTTAACTGAAGTTCTGGGGGTAAATCGGACTGATCAAATCATCGAAATAGGTATTATCAATATATAATAAATCATCTAAATATCTAGAAGTGGAGCTAAAAGCTTCATTAATTTCAGATTGGTTATTATTGGAAAGCGACAACATGAAGTCTCTTTCATAACAATACAAGAACAGATCAGCCACAAGAGGTGCGCAATTAGTACCCATCGGAATACCCACAATTTGTCTAAATAACTTAGTACCGAATCTAATATAACTATTGTCAAGTAGAAAGGTGAGGGCATCACACACTTTCTGACATGACCAAAGTGTATAATTCTTATGCTCTTTAGAAGTGAAAAATGCATTTCTGACATCACATGCAAGATAGAGAGAATCTTCTCTGTGAAAAGCCCATTCAATTAAATCATTAAGCTTTTCTTCTATAAGATTATGAGGAAGTATAGTATAAAGAGTGGAAAAATCGTAAGTAGAGAGACTTGAAGCACGAACATGTCTGGATTTCAATTTATTTAAAACCTCATTCGAATTTTTTATAGACCAAAACAAATTTCTTCCTGATCTTTCAAAGACTTTATCACAGTATTTAATCACATGCGTTTTAAAAGCAGTAAGACAGGAAGTTAATAATTTAGAAAGTTCGGTGGTAGTGCAAGAGCTAGAATTTGCGATAAACCGTGCTTTGTAAGGTCTTTTATGAAGTTTTGGTAGCCAGTATAGCGTAGGAAGCTTGTCTTGGCCTTCGGTAACACACACAGCAAACTTGGTGGCTGAATGACAAACATGTTTTTCTACTATAGCTCTCTCTTCAGTTAAAGGCTGAAGCTCACAGGCCTTAGTACCACCAAGCTCCTGCTTAAGCGTGTTAACATAGTGGAGCCGTCACACAACGACGACGTTGTTAGCGGCCTTGTCCGCAGGGGCCAAAACAAACTTTTTATGAAATTCTTGAATACCTAGTTTAAGATGACGTAAAGACGTCTTGGGCTTAGGAGGTAATAAGTTAGTATTTTGAGAATAGAAATGTGTTTATTCACTAGTTTTAAAATGCTAAGTTTCCAGTCCTTAAGGGCTTTATGCTCCACATACTCTCGCTTACACCATCGATTACCGAATTCATTCAAGGAAGCAGCGATTTCATCTCTACATTTACTGAAATCAGTTTTAGAAGGAAACCGATATTTCGGTCCTTTACAAATTATATTCCTTATCCTAGAATCAGAAATAATTTTCAAATTGCCAGTAATTACATGACCAGCAGCAGGATAGCAATACACTGAGTTTTTACAACCACATGAATCAGGAGTATTAGTATCAATATCAAGATCTGAAACAAGTTTATGGAAATTAAAATGATAGATGTAACAGGTTTGTTGTATCTATAACAAATTATAGGTATTTCAGTATTTTGAAAATAAGCAGGAATGGAAGAAAGCACCGATCTCTCGCGGAAGATACTGGGCAAATCTATAAAATCCATACCCTTATTAATGAAGGATATTTTGAAGAAATGGCGTTTATGATTAATTTCAGAATCAATGTAAGGACGGAGAGTATGCTGAGTATAGCCTCTTGTTAAGAGTGCCGCATCATATAACTGATTAGAACTATCATAGAATTTATTCGCCTCGGTGTCCAGAAGGCGTAAAACAGAAACGGGTAATGAACTTAAAAATGAAAGCATAGAGTGGCGTCCATGATTTAATAATATAATTGACAGTCACTTCAGTCTAGTATTGCTTCGTTTAAACGCACCTAATTTACGTTTAAAGTTACCATTTTTCCTGGTGTCGTGAGATCTAGTTCTGCGTTTTCGACATTCTAGGAGCGAGAAAATATCAAAGTCCGGCATTCTGGAAATATTACACTCATGATAAATGTTGTCATTAAATCCCAGTGGAAAAGGGGTCTGTAAAAATTTTATCCATTTCAGTTCAGCCTCATGTCTTTTGATGATTTTGAATCTAGATGTAGAATTTGCATCGTAATAAAGTTTTACCACTAGTTGTATACAGAATGACCTGTACGTCGAAAGTGACGGTACAAGAAAGTGTCAGTTTTCTTTGGCTTACTCAGTCTACGATAAGGCTCGTTCAATCTAGTTTTAAGCATGCGGTTAGTTTGACCAACGTACTGCATATTACAGTTTGCAGCACGTCATGTAATTAGATAAATTAAATCTGTAGACTGTCATGTCAAATCAGATTTTGATTTTGTTACTTACTGTGTGTATCACTTGTGTCTTTTGGTTTTGGATGGCCATATGGCCATTTTGTGGGAAAGTAACTGTCCTTATGGCCTTCCTTTGTTTAGGTTTCCATTATGGTCTGGTCGCTTAATGTTTGTATTTCTTTCCCTTTGGTGTCGTTTATGGGTGGAGTAAGTTAATTGTATCAATTCCTGGTCTTTGTTTTACTTCTACTTTGTAAACTACAGAGAAGCGTCTACCGTTTACAGATGAAGTAACGGTAGGCGCACTGCTTAAATGCGAACAACATCTGCACCTCTTTGCATTGCACTTAGAAATACTAGGATACATTCAACTTCTTTTCCACAGATTAATGTATTTTCAAAGGACGGGCGATTTGAGAGGAGATAGTCTTATACGAAGACTACTCCCAAAAACGTTGGTATTGCCTGGAGATTGAAGGTTACCTGAGGTGGCGGTGCTCCATGTACCCAACACGCCTCTTTGGCCTGGCTTTTCAGTGTAGACGAGTGACCGTGCGGTCCGACACGGTCAATCGGCTGGTCGCGCCGAGCCCTAGAGATACCTTTTTGCTTTCTTGTCCATTATTTTGTATTTTTCCTGATACAAACCATATACCCATTTACCTTACCCCTTTCTGTCTTTTTATCTCTGGATGGCGGTGGCCAAACGGACCAATTGTGTAGGCGTTTTGCTTCTGCGAGTATATCGCACGTGTATCTCTAACACCTGCGAGTCGGAAAAACCGCTCCATTATGATGTTCCCTTGTAGGGCTCCAAGGAGGGCGGAGAGCACTTGGGACGAACCTTAAAGCTTTCTTCATGGCGAAGAACAAAAATCATAACCGCAACGCACCCAAACGTAAAAAAGATCAGGATTCATCCGAATCGGATGAACCTATTCAGCAGCCTGGTCAACATGTTAGACAGGAGTCTACAGCACCAAAGCTATTGAATTTTTCGCGCTTCCTAGTTATGACATCAAGTGAATATACTTGCACTGTGTCAAGTTTATCGCCCTTTGTAATCGAAAAGAGCATAGTGTACATTGCCGGACATCGAAAAAGCATCAAGAAGCTAAGTCAGGTGATCTCCTCTTGGAAGTCGAGCGAGAACAGCAGGTGAAAAACCTGCTTGGAACCACAAAGCTATTTGATCTTCAAGTTAAAAGTGTCTCTGCTCAAAACACTTAATTCGTGTAAAGGTGTCATCCGCAACCCAGAGCTACGCCCTTGCAGTGATGCAGAGATAACTGACAACTTGAGAGATCAAGGCGTCATTGATGTACGTAACATCCAAGTCCGTAGAGGTGGTGTATTAAAATCCACAGGTTCTTACGTGTGGACTTTTAATACACCGGTAAATCAAAGTAGCAGATCTTTCAGTTAACGTAGAGGTATATATACCAAACCCTCTCAGATGTTACTCGCGTCTGGTTTTTGGCCACCACGACAGCAGATGTCAGAAGAAACAACTCTGTCAAATCTGTGGTGAAGAAAAACATGTCGATAATCATCAAAACTGTAAGAATGAGGCCAAATGCGTCATTTGTGGTGGCAAACATGCTGTTTTCTCTCGAGATTGTCCGGCATGGAAAAAAGAAAAATAAATACTCACTGTCAAATTCCAAAGGTCGATAACTTTTCCGGAAGCGCTGAATACAACAAACCTTTTAACTTATCCGTATACTAGTTGACGCCATTGAAAAATCACACGATACGGCAACGGCCCGGATGAAATTTATTAGCAGATGCTGAAACATCTGCCATAAGGTTCTCTTTCAACACTTTTAGATATTTTTAATAATATTTGGGAAACGGGGGTCTGTCCTGAGAGCTGGCGTTTAGCTGTACCAATTCCAAAACCAGGGAAAAATCATGCAGAACCTACGAATTATCGACCGATAGCTTTGACAAGTTGTTTGTGTAAAATGATAAACAAGAGATTAGTCTGGTAATTAGAGTCCAACAATCTCATTTCAGAATATAAGTCGGGTTTTCTTTCGT
Source organism: Lucinisca nassula (assembly GCA_963580285.1). Taxonomy (NCBI): domain Eukaryota; kingdom Metazoa; phylum Mollusca; class Bivalvia; order Lucinida; family Lucinidae; genus Lucinisca; species Lucinisca nassula. The sequence goes on from CAUZLF010000652.1 coordinate 418,852, forward strand.
AGTACCAACGACAATTTAATAAGACTAGAAACATTTATACGAATTGCTTTTATTGTATCTCTTGTGTATTTTTATTTTGGATGGCCATATGGCCATTTTGTGGGAAAGTAACTGTCCTTATGGACTTCCTTTGTTTAGGTTTCCATTATGGTCTGGTCGCTTAATGTTTGTGTTTTTTTCCCTTTGGCGTCTTTGATGGGTGTAGTAAGTTAATTGTATCGATTCCTGATCTTTGTGTTACTTCTACTTTTATTAACAGAGAACACGTAGAAGCTGTCTTTTTCGCCTAGGAGAAAGCATACGGTACGACATGGCGTTATGGAATATTGAAACATCTCATAACTTAGGCTTAAGTGGAAAACTTCCCAGTTTTATTCAAAGCTTTTTAGGTGAGCGCATATTTCAGGTGCGTGTGGGATCTGCCATGTCAGATCTCTATTAACAAGAGCAAGGTGACCCACAAGGTAGTATTCTCTCAACTACGCTATTTAACATCAAATAAACAATATTGTACAATGTTTGGATGACAAAACAGATTGTCCATTGTATGTTGATGAGTTTTGTATATGTTCAAAATATGAAAGCAATTGAACGAAAGTTACAGTTACTTTCTCACAAAATGGCCAATAGGCAATCCAAAATAAAATAATATAAGCATCACAAACATCCAAAGACAAACCATAACAAAAGTAAACCGCGACAGAAGAACCTACTTGGAACAATCAGCAGAAACGAATTCCACTGGGGGGGGGGGGGGCTTAAATCGTTTTTTCGCGGCCACAATCCTCGCCCTTCTGTCGCGATTTAGACAAATAATACGTTCAGTCCGCATGAAGGCCTCCTAACTCATCAGTGCAACATCTCCGTGAACACAAATTATCAAACAACCACAGAGATGAAACAACGGTGAGGACTCGATAGCAAGAAACCACTGAAACGCTGGAGCAAAATAAAACCAACAGTTAGACTCCGATGGGCCCGACCAGAGATAGAGCATCAGGCACGAGCCAACATTACCTTGAATTAGATATCTCTAATTCTCAATAAGCCTTTACACTGGAACCGTCATAGAAGCTGAAGCCTGACCCACCGGCGTGCAATTAAAGAGGGAAGCAAAATTGTCAACCGTGATTGGGTTTACTACCATGCATGCAGTCTGTCGTATGACATTTATGTTGTACCCAATCTTTTTATATCGAATAATGATTTTACGAAATTTGGTGCTGAAGTCATTGCAGTTATATATTTTTTTTTTCTGAATTTGTATACTTAGTCACCATAAAATTCGCCTTCCGATAGACCTTGTTGCAGAAGAGATTTAAAAACAATATTGAATTTTGAAATTAAATCAGAATGACGGCTATAAAATTTTGAAAAGGCTTTGCGTAGTTTATGGTACCAATAACCCTGATTAAGAAAGTCTTATATAAAATCTTTGGATACTATCCACCACCAAGGCCTTCGTCTGGCTATCGGAGCCTTCCGTACTTCTCCTGTATTAAGCCTTTATGTAGAAGTAGGTTAACCATCTTTAACTTCGCGCAGAGACAAACTTTGTCTTCAGTATGCTATCAGACTTGCAGTACATTTCCTCTGGCGTTCGTAGCTGGATCATTACAGGGTCACTGATGAAGTTTTAATAGCCGAAACTACGTAGTATGACCCATCTTCTTCCTTATGAATGTGTTCATTGCTCTTAAAGGAACTCATTTTAGATTTTTATTTGCTGTTAATCCATCGAACCCGGCATTTAAAATTTCATTTCCACCTGTATTTGTAGATAAGTATGAAACTATAACCACAGCATTCAAACCTTTTGGATTACGTATTTTACCACAGCTAGAAAATTCAGCTATCGACCTTAAAAATATTCCGAAACATGAACACGCCGAAGTTCCATCTTGGCGTATTAAACAACCTTTTATTCTGTTCCACTTACATGATGGAAAAAATCCGAATCAAATCCATTGCTTCTTAACCCTTTACCACTCAGATACGTGTTTTTACGTGTCTGCGACCCCCCCCCCCCCCATTTTAAGCCCCAGAAACGCCTAAAATCTGCATTTCTACCCCTGGATAGTTATGTTTGCTTTAGGATTTGTTGGGCAAAAAAGTGACATGTTTTTTCGCGCGCCTCCCCACTAAAAATATTCTGGGGGGGGGGATTGAAGGGGGGCGTTGCCCCCCCTCACATCCCGAAAAATTTTGGGTTTATGGCCCAACCGGCCGCTAAAATTTATATCTCAGGGTGTCTGGGGTCAAAAATGCCTGAAAATTGATGCTGATAAAACATGCTGCAAACAGTGAAAATGGCCAGTGCCAAACACCTAAATTGTTGCCTTGACAGCTGTGTGAAGATTAAAATGTGGTCAAAAATTCATGTGAAAACACACTTTTTGCCAACTTTGAGATGCCCCCTCTTTAGCATAACAACAATGATCAAGTCATGAAAGGTTGCATTTGAAAGGCTACTGCCCAATAAACATTCATACCGAGTTTGGTGTAAAACAGACCATCCATTATGACACAATGGCTAGTTGAAGTTGCTGTCAGGTGCAACACTGTGAAAATCAGCAAAATTCGCAAAATCCCTGAGTGGTAAAGGGTTAATGAAGAAAATCCCAACTGACCAAAATAATGTTTTTTTCATCATATTAGTGCAAGAAACAATATTTCAGATAAAATAAATGCATTTTAGGCTAAAATTCAGTATGTTCCCAGATTTCAGTTAACCCTTTACCACTCAGATACGTGTTTTTACGTGTCTGCACCCCCCCCCCCCCATTTTAAGCCCCAGAAACGCCTAAAATCTGCATTTCTACCCCTGGATAGTTATGTTTGCTTTAGGATTTGTTGGGCAAAAAAGTGACCTGTTTTTTCGCGCGCCTCCCCGGGGGGGGGGGGGGGGTTGAAGGGGGGCGTTGCCCCCCCTCACATCCCGAAAAATTTTGGGTTTATGGCCCAACCGGCCGCTAAAGTTTATATCTCAGAGTGTCTGGGGTCAAAAATGCCTGAAAATTGATGCTGATAAAACATGCTGCAAACAGTGAAAATGGCCAGTGCCAAACACCTAAATTGTTGCCTTGACAGCTGTGTGAAGATTAAAATGTGGTCAAAAATTCATGTGAAAACACACTTTTTGCCAACTTTGAGATGCCCCCTCTTTAGCATAACAACAATGATCAAGTCATGAAAGGTTGCATTTGAAAGGCTACTGCCCAATGAACATTCATACCGAGTTTGGTGTAAAACAGACCATCCATTATGACACAATGGCTAGTTGAAGTTGCTGTCAGGTGCAACACTGTGAAAATCAGCAAAATTCGCAAAATCCCTGAGTGGTAAAGGGTTAAACAAAACTTTCAGGTACTGCAGTTACGTTATGATGATTATTAGCAAGTCTTTACTGATGGTTCCAAAGAAGAAGAAAAAGTTCGTTGTGCGTATGTTTCTAAAGATACGCACCAAGCCTTGCGCCTTCCAGATGGTTCATCTATTTTTACAGCTGAAGCCAAAGCAATAGACCTAGGTTTAGATTTTGTCAGTTCTTCAACAATTCAAAAAAGCAATTATATTCTCCGATTCACTTTCTGTGCTTAATACTTGAGACCATTCATCATCCAAAAATCCTCAAATACAAAAATTGATCGAAAAACATCATGGCATTTCTAAAACACACCAAATCTTGCTTTGTTGGCTTACGAGCCACATCGGAATTGTCGGCAATGAATATGCTGACGAGAAAGCAAAGGAATCGCTCAATCTTGATCCGTCTGTTTTTAAAATTTCCTTTAATAATTTCAAACCATTTATCAACAGATACATCTTGTCTGAATGGCAAGGCGAATAGGACCGTGAAATAAATAACAAACACCATGCCATTAAACCTGTCGTTGGAACTAAATGCTCTCCTCCACAGTTTTCCAGGAAAGAGGATGTAGTATTAACGCGACTGCTCATTTGCCATACTGGAGTTACTTGTTCTTATATTTTAATGGTGATAATCAGCCTTCTTGTGTAGCATGTGATAAGCCATTCACTGTTTACCATATCATAATGGAATGTGTAGACTTTTCACAGTCCCGTAACGTATAATTCAAAGATGACACTTTGCAACAATTGTTTCAAGATGTACCTGTTGATAATATTATTTTATTCTTAAAAGAAATTGGACCGTTTCATAAGATCTAACTGTTTTAGATTTTTATACATATCATACTTACTGTTTTACTTTTAATACCCTTATAATTCTTCATGCCGTTAAACCATAACCCATTGACGCTTATGACCCACAAGGAGGGTTGACGCGTCGTTAAACACGAAATCATCATCGTCCTATTTAATTTCAAAATTCTGTGTTGGACCTGGGTTTCTTCCGCGGACGGGTCTGTCGGGCCCGGGTTTTGTGGTAATATAGTGTTTAAGTTCAGAAGTGCGTGTATTTGCAGTGGCTTGGGCACCCGGTTTCGTGAGGTAGTTATTCGAAGTAGGAAGATTGGGTACGGCGTGGGTGCTCTACGGCGGGCTGTATGCGTGGTGGTTGGCCCGATCGCGGTTGGCAACTTTGCTTGCCTAATTGGTTATTCGCCGATGGCTCAGGCCTCGGATTCTGTGACGATTCCGGCGTAAGGGCATACTGAGAATTGGAGAGAATTTGATTTCATGTAATGTTTGTTGGTGCTGGTGCTCTGTCTCTGGTCAGGCTGTTGGTTTCCGTTTGTTCCATCATTTCATTGGTTTCTTGCTGCCGAGTCGTCAACGTTGTTTTGTCTCTGTGGTTGTTTGCTTTTTGTGTTCTCGGAGTGATGCGCTGGTGGGTAGGTAGGCCTTCATGCGGACTGAACAGGTTGTTTGTCTAAATCGCGACGGAGGTGCGGGTAAGGATTGCAGCTGCGTAAGGTCGATGTAGGACCCAAGTGGAGTACGTTTCACTTGCCGACTCGGGGCGGTTCTTCTGTCGCGGTTTATTTTTGTTGTGGTATGTCTTTTGGGTGTGTGTATCGCTTGTATGGTTTTGTTTTTGATAGCCCGTTGGTCATTTTGTGGGAAAATAACTGTCCTTTTGGCTTTTCGCTATTGATGTGTCCGTAAAAGTCTAGTTATATCATGGTTGTGTTTCTCTCCCTTTGGTGTCACTGATGGAAGCTGTGCGTTAATTGTATCGAGGCCTGATCATTGTCTTCACTTCTATTGTGACTACATCTCGTGCATAAATAATACATGATTTAATATTGTTCAGCTTTTTTTCACTTTTTAAAGCTCGTTTTACAGCCCAGACATATCACGCAAACAAGGTCAATGATAAATGTCCACGATTCCACCTCCCACCAAGAAAATATAACAGAGAGTATGTCTCCAACTTTTCAGTAAGTGATGATTTCGAAATATGTTTTACACGGAAACTCAACAGAAAGCATTAAAAATAATTAGGTAAAAAAAATTACACGAACATACTACTATTTCGTATTGATGTTTAAAAGAATTTAATGAAGGTATGTTTCTAAATTAACTAGCAAATGACCTGAATACATTTTCAACAAATCTTATATTGATGACGATTTTCCCAAATGGTTTTCCCTTGTATTAAAGCATTTAAACAGTCTAGCGCTTATTAAAGCGCGAACATCTTCCAGACCGGTATAAACCAGAAATATCTCCGATGCAAACACTAAGAGATAATTGCAAACGCCTAAAACAGTGAGGAGCTTATTGAAAAAAAAAAAAAAAAAAAAAAAAAAAAAACGAAGTAAAACTAGGGGGTTGATTAGACTACTAAAACGTAAATATTTTTCAGAGTTGATAGCAAATAGAAAAAATCTGTCAATGTATTTGGAAGCACTTATGGCCAGTCAACAAAAATAAAAACAAAAATAAACTCATTTTTGATTTTTATTTGCCCTCACTGCAGCTGGTGTTGTGCCGTGTGGCGGCCGTAAAACGTCTCCCCGTACATCAACCATAGTGCAGTTTATATTTTACTTTTGGTCCTTTGAGATCAGCGTGAATATTCTGAGAAATCAGAAATAAATTATTGGTTTAGACTCATATTCTAGACAGGTTTTTAATTATTTGGACCGCATTTTGATTTATATCAGTCTTTGTATCGACTGCCTATTCGAAATTTGCAAAATTGCAGTATGTTTCCTCTGGCTTTCTTTGCCGGATCATTACAGGTTCACTGATGAGGCTTTATTAGCCGAAACTACGTAGTATGACCCATCTTCTTTCTTATGAATGTTTTCATTCCTCTTAAAGGAACTCATTTTTGATTTTTATTTGCCTTATAATCTGCCTTATGAGCTTGTCATAAATAGTGATCACATAACCGAGTCAGGTACTCTTGCTTCCGAATTTAATAAATATTTTGCCACAATAGTCGAATTTTCGAATAAAAACACCACCGTGTGTCCTTCTATAGATACTGATTAGATAAAATATTGCATTGAAAGGAAAGTATCTAGTGACATATCATTCACTATTCCCTTCATTTCAATGACAAGTTACGTCCTTTCTAGAACATATTTAACGTCACTACAGCTGTTGTCTGGGAATGTGTGGCGGCCGTAAAATGTCTCCCTGCCCTACATCATAGTGTAGTTTATATTTTCTTGTCCTTGCGAATCATGGATTCCACTGTGAAAATATCTGAGGGTCACTGATGAGGCCTAAATGATGTTACCATTAGGGTCTAGTAAAGTTTATGTATTTGGTTCTTTCCCTTTGGTATCTATGATGGGAGCTGTGGGTTAATTGTATCGAGTTTTGATCATTGGTTGATACTGCGGTGTTGACGTCAGCACTCAAGTACTGATTTAAATAACTATATTATATATTTAATTTTTGCAGTATAAAATTCTAATTTTTCTGAAGCTAAGACTGACTTGTCAGGTGTGACATGTAACTTAGCGGATATGGTTGCGCTACGTCGGTCGATGTTTGCTCGGAGGGGGGTGTGCTGCGGTTGCCGGGTCTTGTACATCATCGGTTTCGGTTTCAGAACTTATGGGTTTAGACACACTGATTAAGATTAAATATCAGAAAGGCCTCTATGTCACTAAATTTGGTATAGTTACGCCTTAATTGCAACCACTTGATCGGTATCTCTGCTGGTGGATGATTCGTTCGTCCCCGAGGTACCATTAGCTCAGTATCAGTTCCTTAGTGCTGAGGTTGATACTTCGGCGTTAACGTCGGCACTCAAGTACTGATTTCAATAACTATATTATATATTTAACTTTTGCAGTATAAAATTCTTATTTTTCTAAAACTAAGACCGACTTGTCAGGTGAGACATGTAACTTAGCGGATTTGGTTGCCACTTTTTGTTATGTTTTAAATTTTGCAAGTCTCGCTACTTTGGACATCTCCTTCCTGATGCCCGGGACTTCCGTGGAGTGTGGGCCGTGTTTACTTATGTTGGCTCGGTGGGGGACGCCTATAAGTCCGCGGGTGGGCGTCTTTTGCCTGATGCCTCCAGTTGACCTGTCGCATGCGCTACGTCGGTCGATATGTGCTCAGAGGGGGATGTGCTGTGTTTACCGGGTCTTGTACATCATCGGTCTCGGTTTCAGAACTTTGGGGTTAAGACACACTGATGAAGATTAAATATCAGAAAGGCCTCTTTGTCACTAAATTTGGTATAGTTACGCCTTAATTCCTTCACTTCTATTGTAATAGATAATTCGATGGAGGATATCGACAAAGTGGACATTGAAAGTACACTTTGCTTTGACTTTCCCTAAGCATTTGACTTGGTAGACCACGATATACTTATAAATAAACTCTCATTATACGAAATCAGCGCCTTATCGTTCCATTTGTTTAAGTCCTAATGTCATTGTCGCATGCAAGCTAATGGAAGTAAAACTAGTTTCTGCGACCTATCCCACGTTCGCTCTGGTGTTCCACAATGGTCTGTACTTGTTCCTAAATTTATTTAGAGGTTTGCTCTGGCTCACCTCCCTTATCCCCCGAGCAAGCATGTTAGTGCAGTGGATAGAGCGCTGAACTCTGAACCAGAGGGTCATGGGTTCCCGGAAGAGGATTTTTCCTTAAAAAAAAAAAAAAAAAAAAAATTATAATAATAATAATAGTTATTATAACTTGCAAGTTTGTAGATTTTTATTATTTATTTATTTATTTTATTTTATTTATTTATTTATTATTTTTTATGTCAAATCTAAATTTCGTTTATTATGCAAAGGCTTGAAAACAGGATTTAATTCATGTTCATATGTTCTTATGGGTATGTTTTGGTACTCTTTCAATTGCTGCAGTCTGTTTATCTCTTTCACATTGGAAAATGGCTTTTTCTGGCAAAATCGAAAAAAATGGAATCGTATATATTTTTTTTTTCAAATAAAAACACTTAAAATGAAATTTTGTGTTCAGTGTTTCTTCTGGTTCCCTTTCAATGGCTGTGGTCTGTTTTGCTCTTTTATGAAAAAAAAAAAAAAAAAAAAAAAAAAAAAAAAATGAAAAACCCATCCATAATCGTGTTAGGCATTTTTCTTGTTATTAAAAATACAAATCTAATCTCATCAGAATCTAAGCTCAAAGACAACTTCCAGTGATTTAAAGAAATGGAAAATTTTCTGAACTACCATAGCTGGCCGTTGCCTGAATATGCAGGAATAAGATTTCAATAATATATTTCAATTTCGATTTCATTTTCTGCCAGTTTCTGAAGGGGGGTTGTTTATTTGAAAGAGCAACGAAACAATGGCTCACTTAAGGCTCTCATATAACTGGTAACAGTTTATTAAGTATAAGCTCTGGGTAAAAGAACACCTCCCTGCAGCAATCCCTAGTTCTATTACAACTAATAGAATGACCTGTAAACTCTTTCAAATATAACTTAATCAAAAAGTGCAAACACCAAAATAATATTACACTTGCGTCACCATACCACTTCTTTGAATCTGGACCTCTTCATGAAAATCTAGCTGAAATTCCCATATGCAGTTGTTATAATAAAGAGGATTCTCAGCATTATTTAATCCACTGCACGCATCAGCAATCTCAATGCACAACCTTGATGAATGCTATATCCAAAATGCAGGCACTTACTGCTCTATGGCAATTGCATTGCATTTATATTATATTATCTGCTGCTATATGACAATTCCAACCTCTCCTACATTAAACGCTGTTAAAACTCAAGCAAATGAATGTTGCAAGTATAACTTGAGACCCGAACTATATCTGTATTACTTGCCTGTTGATGTAAGCTAAGTTGTTCCTCTCCAAGAAAGCATTTTTTTTGTATATTGTATATTATTACATACTGTTTGGTTCTTACAACTATTTATTTATTTATTGTTGTGAGTTTACTTAATCACATGAAATAACTATCACACTGTTTAATTTGAGCCGTCAAACAATCTGCCATCAAGTAAACAACGTTACAATGCTGAGGAGAAGAAGTCTATGCGTACATGCCATTTAGACCTAAAACTACCTGTGTTACCGCTTACCCGACCGACCCTGCTTCAGATCCCCCACCCCCCCCGATACTGTTTTTATCAATAAAAGAAGATAAAAATTAAAACCCCGACCCTACCATTTTCAATTTCCACCTGATTACACTCTTCTGGAGTCCATGTCTATTGATCTGAACATTGCTATTTGCCAATTGTCTATGGATTAATGATTTTGGATTAACGCTTTGGTACTACGACCTAAACTACCTTTCAATTTCCGATCCTACCCAGTGTCGTCTTTTGCATTTTCCTAAATAAGTTAAAGGTTTGTAGGTTTTGCCATTTCACAATACAGAGCTGACATTTTTGAGCATCTAAAATGAATTATGATATACATACAGTACAAGTCTTGAGATGACACTTATAAGCTTGTTAGCTTACAGTCAGATCCTTTTGCCATGTCTTATGTGTGATTGTATTTGATATTTGCTTCTATTAAGATATTGTTTAAACCAAGTCTCAACACGGCAATTTAAAAAAAAAAAAAAAAAAAAGAGTACAAAAACAAAAACACAAAAAATATAGGCCCGACCCTGCTTTCTTCGGCAGACAAAATGAAATAATAAAAAAAAGCAAGTTTTTCCAACCTACCGACCAAAATGTTTTGCAGCATGTCAGCAGAATTTTACGCCTTTTGCTTTCACTCTAATTCTGTTACCATGTTGTATATAAAATATTTTTGAACGTAACATATCCATCAGCAAAACACGCATATTCAAATATGGACAGTTTTACACGTCCAAAAATTAAAATTCTCAGAAGAAAAAATGCGAAAAAAAAAATGCAATTTTTTTCTTATTTCTGTACGAAATATAGATTGTGGGTACTCGTTAGAACCGCCTCATCGAGGCGGTTCTGACAGTACCAGCAAGCAATATTTTAGAGCAGAAATAAGAAAAATAATGTTTACCCGTGTAAACCCTAGTTTTCTCCATAAAAAATTGGGTTTAAGGGGTGTCAAAATTACATAGGCGTGTTTTCGTGATGTCGAAAGTTACTTCCGGAACGCTCCAATAGCACATGCCTAAGCATTCCCAGCGACACAGGCTGAACAATTATGCTGCCTGAATCTTTAAACTTCGTTGGACGAAAATGCCAAAATATCTTGATTTACATCATTTTACCAGATAAGATATGTTTACTGCGTTCAAGTAATCTATTATTGCCAACAAATGATTCAAGATTACACCATTTTATCAATTTCTATTGATTATTAGAGGTTCTATGTATATTGTGTGACTTGATGAAGTTTTTACATGTTATTAAAATGTTACAACTTGTGTAAATATCAATTTTTTAACTGAGACTATAGTTATATAATAAACTACAACTTCCTTTATTTCCATGAAATGTATGTATGGGTTTATTTCGCCGAGGTCGTTGGTAAGTTCATTCTTACACCTTTGAAAGACTTCCTTAAAAACACCAGTTTTTGGTGGCGATGGCAAAGTTGGAATTAACATGTCCGTGAATTTTATCGTTGTGTAAAACCCGGCGAATCACTCACAATCTGCAAGAAGTTCCGTTGATTATATCGATGTGCAAAATCCAGTCACTCACATACAAACTTAGCGCAAAGCCCTTCGGGCTTCATGCAGTTTGTGGTTGATTCGCCGGATTTTATTGAATATTGATAATACCTATTTCGATGGTTTGATCAGTCAAATTCATCTCCCCCTAGAATTTCAGTTAAATAAAGCAAATTCTTCTGATACCGAGGCCCCGTATTTTGGACTTACACCTTTCTATTGTAGATGGGTTTGTTTCGTGCAAAATTTATAACAAACGCGATGATTTTGATTCTGAGATTGTAAATTTTCCTTTTTTTTGATGGTGATGATCCTCGTGCGCCATCCTATGGCGTTTATATTTCGCAATTAATTCGATTTGTCAGAGCGTGTAGTCATGTAACTGACTTCAACACTCGTAATAAACTGTTAACGGCTAAACTTCTTAATCAGAGTTATCGGTACCATAAACTACACAAAGCCTTTTCAAAATTTTATAGACGTCATTCTGATATAAGTTCAAAATTCAATATAATAATTGGACTTAAATCTCTTCTGCAGCAAGGTCTATCGGAACCCGATTTTTATGGTTACTTAGTATATATATAACCGCAATGACTTCAACACCCGATTTAGTAGAATCATTCTTCGATATAGCAAGATTGGGTACAACATAAATGTTATACGACAGACTGCATGCATCGTAGTTAACCCAATCACGGTTGACAACTTTGCTTTCCTCTTTAATTGCACGGCGGTGGGTCAGGCCTCAGATTCTATGACGGTTCCAGCGTAAATATGTTCTGTAAAAGGGTTATCCTTTAGAAGCAAGGAATACACACAGAACTGAAAAATATGGAGTGTACGTTTTCTGGGCCAGACTAGCTAGTTTCGGCCAATTAGGCCTCATCAGTGGCTCTCGGATTTTTTTCAAAATTCCACAATGGAATCAATGATCCCAAAGGAGAAGAACATATAATCTACACTATAATGTAAAGGCTTATTGAGAATAAGAGAGATCTAACTCAAGGTAATATTGGTTGGTGCGTGATGCTCTATCTCTGGTCGGATCCATCGGAGTCTAACTGTTGGTTTTCTTTTGCTCCAGAATTTCAGTGGTTTCATGCTGGCGAGTCCTCACCGTTGTTTCATCTCTGTGGTTGTTTGAATATTTGTAGTCACGGAGATATTGCACTGATGAGTTGGGAGGCTTTCATTTAGAATCATTTTGAAAATAGAGTTCTGCTTAAGCCGATGCTAGGGGGCGTTGCCGGTGTAGCACATTTCAGAACTGGTCATGAACAGACTCAATAAATCCGAGTCTGCTTTTTTCGTTTATTTGGTGTACTCATTGCTTCCAAAGGATCTAGCTATTCAGAACGTATTTATCTTCACTGCAGCTGGTACTGTGCCGTGTGGCGGCCGTAAAAAGTCTTCCCGTACATCCATCATAGTGCAGATTATATTTTCTGGTCCTTTGGGATCATTGAGTTCATTTAGAATCATTTTAAAAACAGAGTTCTGCTTAAGCCGGTGCTAGTGGGCGTGGCCGGTGTAGCACATTTCAGTACTGGTCATGAACAGACTCAATAAAATCGAATAATTTATTTTCGTTTATTAGGTGTTTTCTTTGCTTCCAAAGGATCTAGCTATTCAGAACTTTTCTAACTTCACTGCAGCTGGTGTTGTGCCGTGTGGCGGACGTAAAAAAGTCTCCCAGTACATCCATCATAGTGCAGATTATATTTTCTGGTCCTTTGGTATCATTGAGTTCATTTAGAATCATTTTGAAAATATAGTTCTGCTTAAGCCGTGCTAGGGGGCGTGGCCGGTGAAGCCAATTTTAGTACTGGTCATGAACAGACTCAATAAAACCGAGTCTGCTATTTTCGTCTATTTGGTGTATTCTTTGCTTCCAAAGGGTCGAGCTATTCATACCTTATTTCAGAAGGTCTGAAAAAATATTTGTCTAAATCGCGACGGAAGTAACGGCTAGGATTGTGGGCACGTAAAATCGATTTAAGCACCCGCCCCAGTGGAATTCGTTTCCGCTGACCTCTCCAAGGCGTTTTTTTTGTCGCGGTTTATTTTTGTTATGGTTTGTCTTTGGGTGTTTGGGTCGCTTATATTTTTTTTGACAGCCTATTGGCCATTTTGTGGGAAACTAACTGTTCTTTTTGCTTTCCGCTTATAATGTTTCCATTAGGTCTGTTGTTTCATGTTTGTGGTTCTTTCACTTTGGTGTCTCTGATTGGAGCTGTGGGTTGATTGTATCGATTCCTGATCTTTGCCTCCACGTCTATTTTACAAATCGATAAAATAAAAAAAAAAATGTTAATTCATTCCTACAGTGGCCACCTTTACGGGTAACAAAGGCGAGACCGCACTTCTACACAGCATTACGAATACACGCCTATATAATTCTGACCCCCTCCCACTCCACTTTTATATGGTAAAACTGGGGTTAGCATGGTAGACCTTATGTTTCTTATTTCTACTCTAAAATATAAATTGTGGGTACTCGTAAGAACCGCCTCATCGAGGCGGTTCTAACGAGTATCCCCAATCTATATTTTGAGCAGAAATAAGAAAAAAAAAATTCACAATAGCTATCGGAAAATATTCATTTTTTAGGCGGTAAAATTTACAATGTATTTGTATAGGCGTGTTTTCATTCTGTTCTCCACAGGCTCGCCTGCGCCTTTGTTGTTCGTATTTTCTGTTTGTTTAACTGTGCAATAAGTATCGTTTACTCGCACGTTGGCTCAATGAGACACCCATCTCGTTACAGCTTCTGCCGATTGTCTGCTGAATATGGATAAAGGATTGTGCCGCGCAAACTTTTATCGCTGGTACTGGGACAACACCGAGTGTAAATGTAAATACTTCGTCTATGGAGGTTGTGCAGGCAACAAAAACAATTTCAAAGCCGAAGAGTGGTGTATGGACGCTTGCAAGAACACTCCTTGTGGAAACCCTTCAAATGGTGATGTTCAGCCAACTGATCAAGGTAAATACATACAGTCTTACACGAAGCGTGGTATAGTAGTCGCAGATAGGATTATCCAGGTGTTGTCAATATATGTCGAATTCGCTCATTCCACCAGAAGATTTGGTAGAGCGCCTGTCGCATGTTTTCTGCAAGCGGACCAAATGGCCCTATACGCCACAGCTTTGTTTGTGTTACAGTTGAATTCACACAATCGGGTCACTGGGTTTACCTTTTTCTTGAGGCAGGTGAAAACGATAGCTCCGCCTAGACAATCTTATCTGCGACAACTATAGCTCAGGGCTAGAGGCTCCCGGTTCGCTTCCTGGCAGCGACGATAAAATGCAGTGCCCGAACAAGCTCTTCGGATATAGTGCACATCAAAGGCGTATTTTATCTACGTGATTATGAGCAGAGACTCTATGAGAGTTATGTTTATTAAAAGGGGGTTTAAACAAAATATTGTTTTAAATAATCTCATTTAGGTTAAAAAAGTAAAGAAAAAGACTGACATCTTTGTTTCATTAACTCAAAAGTGAAGAGAAGTAAACAAACACGATAAAGGTAAATGAGCTGATTGATTGAGCCCCGCCCAGCGAATTTGTGTCTTCGAGCATTCCGTCATGACAAATTTTAACTGCGCATGCCCAGCCATTCAGAGGGGCCAGGGATATGGCTGTCTGTCTGAAGGTTCCTCTTGATTCACTGCTTGTATGAGCGAGCAGCGAAGTTCTGGCGAGACTGCGCGGATGCGCAGGCTCGCCTGAACCTTCGCTGCTCGCACAGGCGATAAGTACCAAAACCGCTTGACGGAGCCCAATTCAAGTTTTAATCAATGACATAAGATTTGTTTCATTTATTTATTTATTTATTATTTATTATTTAAGAGCTTTATGCTCAACATGCGCTCGTTTATACCATCGACTACCAAATTCATTCAAGGCAGCAGCGATGCAGCAGCGATTATATCTCTACATTTATTGAAATTAATTTTAGAAGGAAATCGATATTTCGGTCCTTTAGAAATTAAATTACGTATCCTAGAATCAGGAAAAAAAACTGCTCGCATAGGCGATAAGTACCAAAACCGCTTGACGGAGCCCAATTCAAGTTTTAATCAATGAAATAAGATTTGTTTCATTTATTTATTTATTTATTTATTATTTATTATTTAAGAGCTTTATGCTCAACATGCGCTCGTTTATACCATCGACTACCAAATTCATTCAAGGCAGCAGCGATGCAGCAGCGATTATATCTCTACATTTATTGAAATTAATTTTAGAAGGAAATCGATATTTCGGTCCTTTAGAAATTATATTACGTATCCTAGAATCAGGAAAAAAAAAATGCAAGTAATAATATGACAAGCAGCAGGATAGCAAAACACTGAAATTTTACAATCACGGGTACCAGGTGTGTTAGTGTCAATATCAAGATTAACAATTATAGATCTAACAGGTTAATTGTATGTATAGCAAATTATGGGTGCCTCAGTATTTTGAAGGTAAGCAGGAATGGATGAAATCACCGAACTGTCCCGGAAGTAACGAGGTAAATCTATAAAATCCAAACCCTTATTAATGATGGATATTTTGATGTAATTACATTTGTGATTAATTTCAGAATCGATGAAAGGACGAAGAGCATGCTGAGTATAACATCTAATTAAAAGAGTGGCATCGCATAACTGATAAGAACTATTGTAGAAATTATTCGACTCGTTGTCCGGAGTTCGTAACACAGAAATGGTTTAAGAACTTAGCAAAGCAAGCATTGAGTGGCGTCCATGATTCAATAATATTATCGACGGTCGTCAGCCTGGTATTGTTTCTTTTAAGAGCACGTAATTTACGTTTATAAGTTCTACTTTTTCTGGTGCCGTGCGATCTTGTTTTACGTTTTCGTCAATCCAAAGACTTAAATCAATCTGCCTTGTGAAACTTCAATAGCGAGTATGTAAATCTCTTAGCTCAGGTGAGCGATATGGGACCATCATTGTCCAATTGTTTTAACAAACCCGACACATTACAAAATCCTCAACATAATGATATGCGCCTGAAGTAAATACTCAGGTCTGTTTGTTCATATGCATAGTTCCACAATCTGTTTTCATCAATCTGTTTTCCAGTTATTTAAGGGGAATGGATTGACCTTCACGGGAGGCAACACCTGAAAAAAAGGATTTTTGGGTTCCATGTCAATAGAGTCAACTCTTAAAGGAAATAATTTTGCTCCTCGGAAAGAATTTGCTCCAGCGGAGCGAAATTCTTTCCTTTAAGAGTAGAGCCTCTTTTAAGTGGGACAGAGCCTACAGAACAGCGAACAGGAAGTCCCAAAAGTTGCCTCCCTTTGAAACATGGCGGAACAATTTACCAGGTGTTCCCATTCCCCTTAAGTTCCCGGATGCACAAATCAGGCTATTTTGGTCCTGGGCCCACGATTGCAATCGTACCTTAAGGGGAATCGGAACAATAACAGATTTTCCGCAATTTTTCAAAGGGAGACAACTTTCGGGACTTCCTAGTCGTTTTTTTTTCTATAAGCCGTGTCGCATTGACAAGGGAGTCTACTCTTAAAGGAAAGACTGGAGCAAATTCTTTTCTTTAAGAGTTGACCCCTATTAAATTGCGAGGCAAAAATACTTTGGCCGGAGTTACCTCCCCTGAAAGTGTTCCCATTCCCCTTAAGGTAAGGTCAAATTACCGATTTAAGGAGGAATTCTTATTTTAGTAAATTATTTCATTAAAAAGTTTATTCAAAGCCGCCTATTTTATTTTACATTGCTAAGTATTTAACATCGGATAAATACTCTGAGTGAAAATATTGTTTTTATGCTCAAATTTGATGAGCATGTCTCTGAAATGTGCAAAAAATGCCTCAAACCAATTGGCAGACTTAAAATGCATAGGCAATTGTCTATCAAAGAAAGGAAAACTCGCCTTTTACAACTCATTTTTGGCCCCAAACTTCAGGTATTGCCCATTGGCTTGGCACTGCTCATCTAGCACAAATAAACTTTAGAAAACTCAAGAGTGGGCTCTGAGATTTATCAATGATGATTATTCATCCTCTCTCCGGGCTCTCCCAGCTTCGACTAATACACAACATCTGCATGTACGTAGGCTCACACAAATAGCATGTGAAGTTTTTTTAGATTTTCAATGAATTGTCATCCCTACTAGTCAACTTAAAATCATAAAAATATAATTTCAGGAACGACAGTACAGCAGACATCCACAGAGGTAACAAGTCAAGGTATGGACATCTTCAGCATTTATTTATTTTTTTTCAAAATCCCAGGTCTAGCAATGCAGCTTTGGTGGCTATTATCTTAGCATTTTTCTCTTTCTTGTCTTGCTCTTCTTTCTAATTAGTTTGTAGATACTGCAGACTCGAGCATTATGTAATTGTGTTTCAGTTTCAGTCCCAACGGGCCTCCGTGGCCTAGTGGTTAAGAGCGCTGACTCTTGATCATTAGGTCTCTCACCGCTGTGGTTCGAGCCTCGCTCGGGTCACATGTGAGACGCCAAGTTCTGCAACGAAAGGTCAGGTGGTTTTTCTCCGGGTACTCCGGTTTTCGCCCACCTCTGATTAACGATCGACTCGATATGAGTGAAATAATCTTGAAAGGGCTTTAAAACCAAAATAAACAAATAAAAAAAAAAAAACAAAACAAAAAAAAAAAAAAACGGTGCAGTCCCATGAATTTTAGTACATCGTGTTATGTTTTTCTTAAATTTTCGTGCTCTTTTCAAGATATGAGAGCTGAATTACTCACTTGAGGAGGGACCACCTCTCCTAGTCATGCTGGTTTGATGTGGTCTCTTCACCAGTGATTCATGTATGCTTATGCTCCAGTCTGCTTAAGAAAATCATATAATGATGGAATTTAAGCTGCACATACTAAAACTGTAGTATTCTACCGCTTTGGTCATTTTAGTATATTTCTTATTAACCTTTATCCTTGTTTTTCTTTTTTATTTTCCTTTACATATTAATTTACAATTTCTTTTTTAATTTCTAATTTAGCTCTAACAGTATGATATTATTACATAATTCTTGAAGACATGAATCTGAAACATGCGACCAGAACAGTACTCGAACCGGCGATCCCTTGCTACAAGCCACTTGCTCTACCGACCGAGCTATCCGGGTGCTGATAGCATTTCTTCAACTTCGAAGTTTTATAGACTCAGTAAATAAACAACTCTACAGATGAAGTAAGGGGAACCCTTTTACACGCCCCAAGACTTCACTTAACACCGGCTGTTGCAAATATACATAAAGGATCAGTCTCTTTAAGGCGATTTTCATGGCTAAAACCGATTTTCTTTAAACTGATATGTATTAACTGTCTTATGGTGCCATACCCGACTGTTTGGTTTACTGGTTTTTGCTGTATACACGATTTAAGTGGGTGGGGGTAATTCCATCCCATTAAAGCTATAGATACAAAAAGGCTATTTTTCTATTTCCAAGATCATGCTTCAAAATGGTGGTTGTAATAGAAAAAGGACAGTTCTGGACTTAAAAGATCATGATAATATTGTTATGAAATTCTTACCAGAATAGAGTTTATACTCGCTTGTAAGATGCACCCCAATTTCAGTATTTTTGGTTCTTTGACTTTGCGAAAAACCACAGTACGTTCACAGTTTTCAACATATTTTAAAAAATCCTTTGCTATTATAATCTTGGTATTATAGTGATTGCAGGCATCTGTCAGAATTTATTTTGTGGTCGTTAATATGAGGGTAATCTCCCCACAAAATGTGATTTTGTCCAGTTTTCTTTATCAGCATGCACTCGTTATTCCATAGTACTCTAAACTCCATTTGGAAGTTAATAACACCTTTTGATGCAAATACGTGTTGATATTTTATGGCATTGGAGTCACTTTTGCATGCGACGATGTCATTATGGCCCCCCTTTTCGGGGAGACATATTGTTTTTCCCCCGGGCGTCTGTCTGTCCATCTGTCTGTCAAACAAATAGTGGTCGCTCTATAACTAGAAAACCTTTCAAGCTATATTCACAAAACTTCATATAAATATTAATCAACATTAGCTCACGTGCAGAGTGCAAAAAACTATAACTCTAGCATTTATACTTTTTGAGTTATTTCCCTTGGAAGTTTGTCGGTCACAAAATCTTTTATGTATGTATGGGCAAATTGTGTCCGGTCAATATTTTTTGTATTTTTTGATGGATTTTGAAATTACTTGGCAGAAATGTTAACCATCATGAGACGATGTGTTGTGTGCAAAGTAAAAGTGGGGTTTACAGGGGGTAAACCTTATTTTATTTCTACGCTTAAATACGGTGAGGCGGTTCGAACGAGTACCGACAACAATCAATATTTTTAGCAGAAATGAGATATGTGTCACGCGCTTGACCCAGGTTAGTACCTCAAAGGTCAAGGTCATACTTAGAGGTCAACTGTAATAGAAAGCATTTTTATCGTGTTCTGTCAAAAACTTTATTATTCCAGAATGAATTGTGAAATTACTTTGCAGAAATGTTAACCAACATGAGGCAATGTGTTGCGCGCATGACCTAGGTCGGTTCCTCCAAGGTCACGGTCATACTTAAACGTCAAAGCTCAAAAAAGGGATTTTTTTTCTTGTTCGGTCAATAATTTAAATTCATATTCCTGGATGGGTGTTGAAATTACTTGGCAGAAATGTTAACCATCATGAGACGATGTGTTGTGCGCAAAGTAAAAGTGGGGTTTACAGGAGTAAACCTTATTTTATTTCTACGCTTAAATACTGTGTGGCGGTTCTAACGAGTACCGACAATCAAGATTTTAGAAAAATGAGAAAATTTTCACAATTATTCATCTAAAAATTTTCGTTCTTTCGAAGGTAAGGTTAACAATATATTTGTACAGACGTGTTTTCTTAATTACTTTTCCTCATCATTTGCGTTGAATATATCAGTTCAAAACGGCTAGGAACTTATCAAACAGTCCTCGTATGTGTATAGACATGCGGCGCTTGCGTTGTCAGTTTGAGTCACTATAGGGGAGATGACACTGAGTAGTCACAACATCTTAATATACATGCCAGTATGTCGAAATTACACGTACCTACAACTGATAATTTTCTCCCGACTACAATGCAAGCAACAACGAAACATTTGAAAAAAAGAACGGTTTATTTGGACAGGACCGGGTCCGAGGGTCTTCGTCATAGGACACAGTTTTATCCGTCGACTTATCAGCTGGTGGTGCAGGAATAAGCGACGGCCACAACCTCCTTGCCATGGCGAGGCGTATGGTGAGGGTGGCATGCATCTCGTCGATTTGGTGGATTTCGTCTCCAAAACTGACAGCGATTGGCGATCCTTCGACTCCGCGTTCATCCAGATCGGTGAAAACGACATAAAAATATGTCGATAAAGTAGAAGTAAAACAAAGATCAGGAATCAATACAATTAACTTACTCCACCCACCAAAGACACCAAATGGAAAGAAACACAAACATTAAGCGACCAGACCATAATGGAAACCTAAACAAAGGAATGCCATAAGGACAGTTACTTTCCCACAAAATGGCCATATGGCCATCCAAAATAAAAAGACACAAGTGATACACACAGTAAGTAACAAACAACAACATAAACAAATCGCCACAGAAGAACCGTCCTGGAACGGTCAGTGGAAAGATTTACACGGGGGGGGGGGGGCTTAAATCGATTTTAAGTGGCCACAATCCTCGCCCTTACTTCCGTCGCGATTTAGACAAATAATTTGTTCAGTCCGCATGAAGGTCCGCAGCACAGTCCGCTCTTACTTCCGTCGCGATTTAGACAATAATTTGTTCAGTCCGCATCACTTTTACAAAAGACTATGAGAGCGTATATGAAGACCATTGACGACATTCCGCAAGGTAAAGGGGTCCGAAACATAAAGTTTGGTCAAGTCTTCCTGCAACACAGCAGGAACCTGAACAAAAAGATCAAACTCCACAACAAGATGTTGATGCAGTGTTTCAGCGACGGTATGATATTAGACTACGGTGACTTGAACTCATTTTTTCATCAGATACAACCTGGGGTTGATCATATTAACCGAATATACCCAAAAGCATCTCAAAGACTAAATATTTTAAGAATACTTAAATATGACATGGGTAGAATATCTCTAATAAGATTTTATACCTCATACATGTATGTTCGACCATTCCTGGAATATGGCAACATTTTATGGGATAACTACAATGCCTACGAAGCTGACCTTCTAGAATCGATCCAACTTGGTGCAGCTGGAATTATAACAGGATTACGCAGAGGAACTTCACATGCTGTCTAATATAGAGAACTAGGCTGGACAACATTAGCTGAAAGAAGAAAAAACAGTAAACTAATTCACTTTTACACAATTCTAAACTATGAAACACCAACTTACATAAATAATATTGTAGATGCATTCAATTAATTTGAGACAGGATACACCCTTAGAAATAATAATCTACGATATCCTATACCGAGAACAACATCCGTTAAAAATCTTTCTTTCCATCAACCATTGACCTATGGAACAATCTTGATCCAACACTTAATAATTGTACATCACTCTTCTCGTTTAAACAGAAACTTAAAAAACAGATACCAACATCACCTATTCATTTTACTTATGGCTAAAGAAGAGATAATATCCTACTGTGCCAACTTAGAAATCCTAAAAGTCAACTTAATCAAGATCTGTACAATGACCACCTTAATGATTCACCAAAATGTGCTGTTTGCAATTGTCCTGAGTCCCTGGAACACTTTCTCATTGTGTGTCCTAAATATAAGAATGAGCGAATGAACCTAATAAATGCATTTATACAAAATCCCAAAATATAAGCTTCAATTAATATATCTGCAAACAACTTACTCAGTGGGTATCCAAACTTAACGTATGAAGAAAACTGTACCCTACTTAATGTGTTGTAATATTTATCAACGAAGCTGAGAGATTCTAAATTACGGTTCTGTGCTTTGAAAAATACCGACACGTAAGCCACATATTCACTTTTGAACGGAAAGCATGTTTTCAGTTTCAAGGCCTAACCTCACAACATCGAGAAAACATGCCTATATAACAAATGATGATTGATAGAGATATATGCACATTGGGTTGTATTTTAGCAGTTAAGTTTGCATAAAAGCAAATGTGATCTATTTATACATATTTAAAAGGTTTTAACACGACATATAAAAGTTTTTTCTCTCAGTACTTGTTTTAACAATCAACCCTTGCAACTCAGCCTTAATTTAGTTTCGAAGGCTGAGTGCGTGAGGCCTCTCACGTCAGTGAGCAAGCTTGTTGGAGGGAATGTCCTTCGAGTTTAAGAAGGATTCCCCCTTCAGCTTGACAATTTATATGCATATATTTACGATATTTGCTCCTTCTCCACTGTAAACAGTGAACTAATGGTATCATATGCGAGAAAAAAAGGAGCTAGCTGCTTCTTACAATCAGATTCAGCCAATTCCCCAAACCCTGGCGTCTCTGCTTACAATTGTATGCACTATTCTTCTTATTACTACCCGGGGGCATGGAATATGGTAAAGATTGGGACTGCCTCGCAGTTGCAATGTGCTCCCTAAGTCTATGTTCTGGGCGGAGGCATGACGAAAACCAGAATGTTTGGTCTGTAAAATTTCAGTTTTGGTGATGAAGCCTTCGATATATTGGAATAGGCGTTTTCTTCATACTGATATTCTAGTTTTTTAATAATGAAATGCAAACAGTACCTTAATTGTAAATAAACGTGGGTACAACGCAGCCTCATAAGAACACAGTTTGTTATAACATGATTTGGATATAACAAGATCTCAGGGTGGATCCCAAAATATGTTATGTGGATTATATAAAAAATACCAAAAATGGTCATTTTTTCCATATTATCAATACATTTTTTGGGTTGGATACAACGCGGTTGTTTTGCTAAATGGTGTTTGCTTTGGATCCCATTAATAATGTTATAAAGAGGTGGTGGTGATCTACCATCTTATATCATTCTAATATGGCAATACATCTTTCTGTCAATTATTACCTTTATCAGTACACATTTTGTCTATCAAACTGTCCTGAAAACATAAACTCTAGAATTCTGGTTAATTCGGTGAATTGATTAAAATAAGTTTAAATCCACAAAACCTAAAACAAACAATGTTCCGCAACCAAAGGCTATGTACACTCCACACTGGCTCTTACCCACCCATTTAACGACTCGAAATATGTAAAATAATAATTAAAGGGACGTACAACCGAAACTTAAAAAAAATAATAAATAACAATTATTTTCATCCAAGCGAACAACTGGCTCGTTATGAGTGAAATATTCTTGAAAGGATCGTAAAATCAACATCAAATAAAAATGTCAAAACCATATAAAAATGTCTCTGCTTTGTGCATAGTGATCAATATGGACTGGGCTTTGTATCCCTATATGCAACCAGAAAAATACTGATAACATATTTGCATGAAAAATAAAGATAAAACATTGGATCCTTCGAGACCTCTATTATGTACCCGATTGAGGTCCGAAAACAACCGTGCGCAGGACAGTGTAACAGACGAACCAAACTTGGGCTAGGTGAGAAGTTATTATGGAAAGAACTATATATATATATATATATTTATTATAATTATTATTATTATTATTATTATTATTATAATAATTATTATTATTATTATTTGATGCCTCTTTTTATTAAATTAACATTATTAAATATATTTTCATGATGCTCGAATATTTTTAATACCGTCAGGAGAGAGCAATAATAGGCCTAGTCTACGCTCAAACCTTGTCTAACTCATTATTTAAACTGTTTTATGTTTTCGAATATTTAGCTATACTGTGTAAATATGTGTTTGATGACAAAAAATTCTGAATAAATAAACTTGAATTCGACAGTAAACATCAACAGCGAAGACCATATTCATTTAAAAGAAGATAAGTAAGACGAGTTTGAAGACAGTATTGCACGCGCCTGTATATCGGTGTTCTAAATAGCTCATTTACACTGGCGCAGTATAGCAGTCCTTTTGAGGACTAACAATATTGCCTGAAAAATAACCTTTCAATGTCATCTTAGTCCAAAGTCTAAACTCGGTGATGAAAGAAGGATATGCGACCGGATGCGTCTGAGGGGACGGCGTTTTAAGCTAGTTTCCCTACTCCCGTGCAGGCCCTGGTTAACGTAGTTATATAGCACGGTTAGAATCCCGTGCAACACATATTTAATATATCCTTCAAAAAACATCAAATATATTGTAAAACGAGGTTTTGAATGGTGTGTATTTTTCATAATTTTTGGAAGAATTTTATACTCATTAGAACCATTGTCCCCACCCCACGCCTATCGGGGCTTGTAGAAATAGACAGGCTGCATGATGTATCCACGCAAACCTGAAGCGGACCGCTCATGGGCACTACTTTATCCGCTGAAAAGTGGTTTCCTTGATCGCAAGGGCTTGAAATGTCATTCCATCTCAATGTCGGATGAAAACTCAACAAAATTGGAAGCAGCGTCTGCAAAATATGGTGCTGACGGGGCTGTTATTCCTGATGCCACACAATAAAAAAAAAATCACTCCTTTGCCGTTTTTCCATACAAATGTCTAAGTGACCAAATTTGACCTTGACGTAAAACAGGTCAAGGTCAATCAAAGGTCATCATTTGAACAATCTTGGTAGGGCCCGAGTCCCCAATGCTGCATACCAAGTTTCAAGATCATCAGCTATTCGGTTCTTGAGAAGAAGTATTTTTAAAGGTTTTTACCATATATTGGCATGGCGGCCATATTGGTCATGTGACCCAGTCCTCCCGAACAAACTTTCGTCCCCCCTTCTCATAGACACTCCACATATAATTTGGTTTCAATCGGTTAAGTAGTTTCAGAGGAGATGTTGTTTGAAAATGCTGACGACACAGACGACGACGTCGGTCGACGGACCAATGCCTATACTATAAGCTCCTTCGAAGCCTTCGGCTCTGGTGAGCTTAAACGTATGTAATCTTTTGTTAACAAAAGTAGCTTTTATGTAAGTTGTTAACAATAATTATAAACCAGTACAGTGCATATTCTTTCGCCAGCAACTGACAACTGCCCTTCTTAAATCAGCCGAGTTTGTCTTTTACTGCTTTGAGTTGAGGATTTACATTCGTGTCAAAACTATTATCTGGTCATACTGAAGACATTTCTTCCAATCTGGCAGGACTCTTTGTCTAACCCAACATTAGCCGGTCTAAGTAGCTCAGTCGGATGTGCATCTGCCTGGTGATATGGACCCAGGAACAATACCTGCCGGGGTTGGCAACATTCTCTCGTGGAGATTGACCATGAAATCTTTCATTCTCTCCGCTCCGCTGATTCAAGAAGGGCAGTTGTCACTGTTTTTCTTTCTTTCTACTGATACTGCGTTGGTTACAGTTAGACATTACCGCAGGTGTACATTACACACACTCCAAGTTTGCAGGATAAAAGCCTACACAGCAATATTGTAATTACGGAAGGGATTTTTAACCTGCACAGGGGGCCTCGAGTTAACGGTTAACATCCCTATCCGAAGGACGGTGCACTTTATGACATTCATCCCTGCATAGGACGCCAATTGAGCGTGTTCTATCTATCCCTTCACACGGCATACATCCTCAAATGAGTATTGCGTGCCGGGTTCCCCGCAACATGCAATAAAAGCAAGATTTTAAAAATGAAAGTGGACAGGGAGAAAAGAATAAAAGTGCATATTGTTAGTGTGTTATACATTAGAAGCAAGAAAAGTGAGGATAAAAACAGTGGTGTTTTGATTTAAGGTCTGTGGTGGTACTTCTGACTGACAGCCAGTTTGAAGCTGTCAAGATTTGCCAGGGTCGCACTTCTATCTATCTATCTATCTATCTATCTATCTATCTATCTATCTATCTATCTATCTATCTATCTATCTATCTATCTATCTATCTATCTATCTATCTATCTGTCTATCGAAGAGAGAGAGTTTTGACTGACAAACTGACAGACAAACCGACTAAGTGACTAACAGATGAACAGTTAGACAGACAAATAAACATACTGACAGTCAAAAAAACTAATGAGTGGGCTGACAGACGGGTGTCGAGTCAATGTTGGTTCGACGTCGTGCCATCGACACCCACTCCAACTCACTTCAATGTCACATGACCGTTGAGATGAGAGAGAGAGAGAGAGAGAAAGAGAGAGACTAACGGTAGACAGACAGACGACAGACAGTCCGAATGAATAACACACGAACGGACGGACAGTTTGACAGACAAATAAACATACTGACAGTAAAAAAAAAACTAAAGAGTGGGCTGACAGACGGGTGTCGAGTCAACGTTGGCTCGACGTCATGCCATCGAAACCCACTCCGACTCACGTCAATGTAATGTGACCGTTGAGATGAGAGAGGTTTGACTGATCCCTGTATCCAAGAAGAGCTAATAAGCCATTAAACAGTTTTGTACCAAATGGAATCTTCCTCCGTATATATAGCAGGAGTCTATAACAAAATTCAGGGTCGTTAGGATGTGTTTTCTTCAAAATTTGGATTTTTTTGGAAATTGGCTTGACGTTTTGCAAACAGTGTAGGCCATGATCAGACGCCACTTTCTGTGGCGTCTGATCTGGGTCTGCACTGTTTGCCAGGGCAAAGGTCTAAACGAATTCCATTGTTTTACGCTGTAATTAGCACTTTGTCTGTCCTACTACCTTGAAGCAATACGACAGTTGATGGCATGGGCGTTTGCTGTTCTATGTTTAGAACCGGAATTACGTCACGTTGAAAAGCTCCTAAACGCCTGCCAAGGAAAAGTGTGGATACTAGAGAAACTGACTGGCTCTAAAATGACATAAAATGATGTTGACTTGCCCCTTACAAACCTAACACCGACATTAACTTGATTAAGATGAAATGACATCTCAAACCCTCCCAATCATTTTTCCTGGGAGTGGTCTCCAGTAATGGCAGTATTCAAGTTCACTCGGTTTCAGTTCTGCCTAGATGGAGCATCACGCGGCCCTCCCTGATGGGCGGGGCGAAACAACTAAGCCTGTTTGTCAAGGCCAAGTTTGTTAGGGGTCGAGATGTCCCTACAATGGTTCCGCGACGTTTCGCCCCCCAAACCATTTCCTCCCCTAGTCGTTTCCTCCCTGGTCGTCCCCCCACCTAGTCGTTTCGCCCCCCCCTAGTCGTTTCGCACACTTTTCACTGTAAGACTAATTTTCACTGTTGAACAAGTATCCACAATCCACATTGCTGTTATAAAGGCAATATAAACCCCTATAAACCTCCTTTCGTCTCATATAAAATGTGGTCTACTAGGGTCTTCATTGCAATGTCTTGTTATCTTGATGATATGCAAACTTTGAAAAGGTATACTTAGACCTACCGTTCAAGGTAACAATCCCTGTTAGAGGAAACCAGAAAAAAAAAGCGTGTAAATTAATATATACGACCAATTTATCTTTTCAAACTCGTAGCGTGAGTTTTGAGAGCTCGTCAGGGCCGACTCATTACGGCGAACCAGGCGGGTACCCACGACATATGTTTTGGAGTGGAAATAAGCAAAGTAATGTATACCATTGTAAATCCAATTTTTCTCTTTTTAAGGTGGGGTTTGTAGGTGTGTTCATTGCAAGAACTTGTTAGCATTATAATCTGATAATTGTTTCATATTCCTTCTCCGCTCTCACTCATTAGAGTAATAATATTTCTGTCATTTGCCAATTATTATCAGTTTTATAGATGTTGAATGTAGCAATTACCCATAGCACTGTCATATATGCCACTATATTATATACATATTTTTTATCCTCATGGGCATTTGTGCCTACTGGAAATTTAAATAAAATCTTCTTCCACTTCATTTTCAACTGTTGCTTGCCGACACTGTTAAAGAATCAACCAACCAATTTAAACGTGAAAAAGAGATAATTAAAGACAAATAACTTTTCAAAGAGCATGTTTTTAACACCTCACCATTTATCTGTGCTGGACGACTCTGTTATCGAACCAACCGACCAATTTAAAACAAAACTGGTAAAGGTGCTTAGGCGATAAATAAAGACGTTTAACTTTGCAAAGAGCGCGTGTTTTCACACCTCATCATTAATCCCATTATTTCGTGATTAAGGTGTCAAATCAAATAAAAAATGTGATTAACGGTATTGATCGAAACAGGTAATACTTATCATACATCCTTATTAACATTTTCAGTTAAATTACACGTTTTGACTTCTCTTTCTCTCCCTTTGTCTCCGTCACACATGGAATAATAAATCTTTAATATATAAAAAGTATGAGAAAATATTTTGTGGGGCTAAACGACTAGGGTTAGGGGAGAAACGAATACGGGCCAAAAAAGGAGGCGAAACGACTAGGGGGGAAACGACGGTAACTGGTCAACTCCTGCCTAAGTCAACTCATACCTTAGTCAACTCCTACCTGTTTTTGGTCAACTCGTACCTGTTCTTGGGTCAACTCGTACTCCGGTTGGTGTGGGGAGGGGGTGGGGTACTCTAAACTTTGCCTGCTACACAGCTTTGTAATTTTTTACAAAGGGGGGGGGGGGGGGGTCAAACTTTAATATTTTCGCTTTTTTGGGGGTGCGTGGGGGGGGGGGGGGGGTAAGAAAAATGGTATTTTTATGGGTACAGGCCATTTAGCAGATATTTTGTTGACGGTAGGGTTGGGGGTCACTTCTAAAACTGACTACTTTTTTGGGAACGTTCAGAAATTGTGGATTTTTTTTATTATAATTTATTCATTTATTTTTATTTATTTTACTTTATTTTATTTTGCTTAAAATGCCTACTGGGTAATTGGTATTTACACACATTCCACTCATATCAGATTATTATACGACAGAAATATGTAAAATCACACGTTTTTAAATAGCAGAAAGGAAGCCAGTTTAATTTGGAGATCAATAAATGGTGACTACAGGAAGATATTCAAAATTTTTATGTGAGTCCCAAGGCAGGAGGTGGGGCCGAACACTGCGCGAGGGTTCAAAATTCATTTTGTTCAAACATAGTCAAGTGTGCCAAAACAGTTGTCCCGGTTACATGTTTAGGGGTCACCAGAGATACAAAAATAAGAAATGGGTTTTGTGGTCTTTTTTTTTATTGTCACACAACTCCTTGGATTTCTGAACTAGAATCCTGAAACTGTCACTGTTAATAGCCCTATGGATTCGGAGTGGAAGAATGTATTCGAAATTTTGATTTGACCTGCCCTCAGGGATGGGGCTCAGGGGTCAAAAAGCTATTTTGTTCAAACATAGTCATGTTGCGTATCAAATCAAAGGTAATTAAGGGTAGAATACAGTGATGCAAAAATTTGCCCGAAACAAGTCTTCGGGTACCTGAAGGTCAAACAGAAGTCTTTTGGGTCCTTTTATTGCAACGTGATTTTCACATCGCGGGGATATGCGATGGCGTGCTATGGACCTGTTCTAGTTATTATTATTGTTATTAGTATTCACCCTTACTAAACACCGTAAATCGTGCACCAATTAATAAGAGTGTGAAAAAAAAAAAAAAAAAACGAATATCGATACTAGTTTAATCTAATTGTCTTTACTTCAAATTTTAATTCCTTTGATTTTGTCGATAAGAAGCGGTTTTGTGGTTGGCAAAACCTAATGACACGCAGGACTTTTATTGTCAAATTGATGTGGTTAGGTTATTGGTGGACATCAGCATGCCGTAAGCTGCGATATCTTTGACCGTTGGCAGCATCGTTTTTGCGGGACATGTAATACAAATTTAATCTATTACCTATATTTAGACTAGTGAACATTTATTCATTTATAAAGTCTGTGTATTGAACACCCCTCTGAACCCCACTCTGTGTAGGGAAAACTAGGGTTTACAGGGGTATGCTTTGTTAATTCGAAAACAAGTGTATTCAAAATGTTCTATAAAAGGGTCATCCTTTGGAAGTAAGGAATACACCACAGAAGTGAAAAATATAGAGTGTATATGTTTTCTGGGCCAGACTAGCTAGTTTTGGCCAATTAGGCCTCAAATATAACTGAAAATTTTACCAACAAAAAAAAGAAGATTTCGCGATGGAAAAGAAACTGAGATTTTTAATATGCCGAATCTCCTCAAAACATAGATTTTGCGTGCTCGTTAGACAAGCCCCAACAAGGCGGTTTTAACGAGTACCCACAGTTTACTTTTTTCAGCAGATTTGAGAAAATAATGTATACCTCTGGAAACCACCGTTTTACTATAATGGGGACAAAATTATAAAGGCTCGTTTCGTGACGATTGTTTTTTTTTTTTTCGATAGTTTGTCAGTGAAGCATTTATAACAAGTGTTTATTATTTGATTATTAAGTATTAAAATTATATAAGCTACTGGATTTGCCTGTACATTTCGCAATTTCTGTGACATACATGTAGGACTTGTTGGGAATAGGGCAACGTAGATTGTAGTCATTCGGTAGAGTGGTTAAAATTAACGAGCACTCATAAACTATATTCCTACCATACAATTCAGAAAATAAAAATAATATATAGACAGACACATCCTGCGGGCGCACTTCTAAAACAAGCTGTTGTTTTGTCTGATGCCATTTACTATGATCCAGATGTTGCATAGTGCTTAAGCGACCAGCATGACAAACGATTACATAATATACAGACAGGCCGACCTTGCGGGTGTACTTCTAAAACAAGCTGTTGTTTTGTCTGATGCCATTTACTATGATCCAGGTGCTGCAAAGTGCTTGAGCAACCAGCAAAGATTCAGATCAGAAATCAGAACCGAGCAGTCTCATCAGTAGTTTTTCAAGCCGATCGAGTATGTTGATCTTGTTCTATCCACAGATGGAAACAGGGATGTATTTGTTTCACAGGATTATTAATATATCTATTCGTCGCATATTGCCAACCGTGTTTTTATATGTGCATCAGCTCTTATATCAGTCACGCAACTTGGAAATATATCAGTCACGCAACTTGGAAACCTAGCTTTGTCATTTGCGAACAGACGTGCAGATTAGCCTGCGCCTTTTAGCAATCTGACCAGCACCGGTACCCTTGTGTTTGCTGCTTGGAAAGAGAAATGCCTTCATTTTCCTATATCTAAAATTCCAAGGCTAATTGCAAGCATTCGTAGTGGAGTTAGTCCGGTTTGTGTTTTCCCTGGTCCATGTCGTGGCATATTTGTAAATGATCCGGGCACAGCATTGTCAACAATTTACGTGTGCGCCTAGCGAAGACTCGCATCAGCTTGTGCATCAATATAGTCTGACCAGAGACTTTCCTTGCTGCATGAAGAAGCATGTGTCTTTAGGCATCCTTAGAACGCACTACGAAGACTCTAATCAGTCTGCGCATATTGATCTGAATCTTTGCTGGGAGCACTTGTTAATTGTAGGAAATGCTGTGCCCCGACTCAAATATGACGTATGCCCGTTAGGGCCCCTTGTGGAAATATTTTTTTATTCTATTCAATTTTTTGCAGAAATATTTCTTGTCACTGGTCTCATATGTAAAAGGACAATCAGCGAATGATCAGTATCGGGACTGCTAGAGCTAACTCGCTAGATCACGTGACAATATGAAAATATAATCCATTACTTTAGTTGTGTTTTTGGTTCTCGCTTATGTTAGCTATGATGTTTCCGATAAGTTAACTAATAACGTAGTATTCTGAATTGAGTTTGTAAAAACAAACCATATCGTTAGTTAACATATCGTCAAGAATTTGATCATCTGTTCTGACATAATGCGCGTATAAAAGCAATGGAAACGAGATGCCATTTATTGTACAAAAAATCACTGGCCAGAACGGGGTAATGTGATAAGCCCCCGATTTTTAATGTGTAGTATTTGACATTATGAAGCCATTTTCTCGAATCAAACCATTAGAGCAGGACATAGGTACATGCGTTACAGTCCGTAATGTAGACGGGATATCGTCTAAAATTCAGAGGGTTGAGGTGATTTGAAGGAAACAAGGTTATTGTCTAAACAGCTCGGATATAGAGTTTGCATTGTTGAATAAGAAAACGCAGTTTTTTTCAGTCAATTGCAAGTAGATAAATACTCGAGCGGCATGCTCTTGATTTAATCTGCTTTACAACTGACTCCCAAACTGTGATTTATTACAACAAGAGCTCCGCTGGCGAGGCAATATACGCCCATGGCCAGTAATGGGCTGTAAGGATGACCTTTGCCTTTGAGATACCGACCCAAGTCGTGTGCGCACGACATCATCTTATAATGGTTAACACTTCTCGTACATGATTTAAAAATCCTTCCAAGAATGACGGTTATTTTTCCGGAAACGAACAAATATGATTTTTTGGCATTTGACTTCTAAGGATGACATTGACATTAGAGGCACCGACCCGAGTCTTGCACGAGACACATCGTCTCATGATGGTTATCATATTTGCGGAGTAATTTTACAATTTAACAAGGAATAAAACAATGACTGGGTACTTCCAAATGAACAAACGCAGGGTAGGGGCTAGGGATAAAAGATAGAAAAATGTTCTATAAAAGAATTATTCTTTTTGGAAGCAAGAAATACACAACAGAACTGAAAAATATAGAGTGGGTTAATTTTATAGGTTCCTGATCACTGCATTCACTTCTATCCTTTGGAAGGAACACACAACAGAACTGGAAAATATAGAGTGTACATTGTATCTGAGCCAGCCTAGCTAGTTTCGGCCAATTAGGCCTCATCAGTGACCCTAAAATATTTTCAAAAGTCCACGATGAAATCAATGATCCCAAAGAATAAGAAAATATAAACTGCACTATGATGTAGGGCCATGAGCCTTTTTATGGCCGCCACGCATTCCCAAACACCAGCTGTAGTGACGTTAAAAATGTTCTATAAAAGGGTTATCCTTTGAAAACCTTCGTATTACTGTGTTATTTTTTTTTTTTCAAATGTTTTTATAACAATCGTCACTCATCACAGAACATTCGTATCTAGAATAAGTCTGCCTGGGAGTTTCTTCTAAGTTTTCAGAACAATACACCCAATTTGTTCATGCCGTTGCGTGGGGCTAGGGGTCAAAACTAGGACGCCATTGTAACATGTTATATGAATTTGCATTATGCTTACACGTTATGCATACAACAGCCCATTATCTGACATTGGTTCAAGCATAAAATAGTGGTTGTCATGGTAACCTACATTTCACGGTCCTGTGAATTAACCCATAAAATGAAGTATGTTTGATGGAGAAATGTCACACCTGGGATATAGTTCCATGTTATCCAATCATTAGCCGCAAGATATATCTAGGTCATTTTGACCTGTATGTTATGCTCCAGTGATTGAAAATAGAAATAGAAGTTAAGGCACTGTTCAAGAATCAATGCAACTACCAAATAAGTCCCACGGAAAGAAACACGAACATGAAATATCTAATCCCTAATGAAAACATCACAAATGTAGAACCAAAAGGGCAGTTACTTTCCCACAAAACGACCAAATGGCTGAACAAAATGAAAATGATATAAGCTATACACCGAGTAAAGACAAACTAAAATAAAAAAGCAGAGCGCGACGGATGAATCGCCTTGGAACGGTCAGTAAAAATATATTTCACTGGGTAGGCTGCTCAAATCGATTTTACAAGATATCTAGGACAGTCCGTCCTATATTTCATAGTTCAATGATTTTGCCTTCAACTCGAATATGTTCTAGAAAGGGTTATCCTTTCGAAGCAAAGAATACACCACAGAACTGGACAATATGGAGTGTACATGCCTTCTGGGCCAGACTAGTAGTAGCTAGTTTCGGCCAATTAGGCCTCATCGAAGACTGTTTGGTGGAGGTTTGTCATATCTGGAATATAAGATCCTGACCCGATGACTTACAAAAGTTTACAGGTCAGTGTGACCTGTATTTCATGATTCAGTGGTTTTACCTTATCTTGAAGACTATTTGTTTGAGAAATATCACGCATGGTATATTAGTACAATATGATACGGTGATTGACCTTAAAACATATCTAGATCAGTGTGACATATGTTCTATGGTTCAGTTTTTTGCCATATATGTTGGAGAAATGTCACGACTGGTATATAAGTAACATGTCGCCCGACGATTGACTTTAAAATATATCGAGGTCCGTGTAACCTATATTTCATGGTTCACTAATTTTTGCCTCCTACCTTGAAGGTTATTTGTTATAGAAATGTCACACCTTGTATAACCCGATGAGTTACTACGCCACTTGGACCTATATTACAGGGTTATGTCTTTTATCATTAATTTTGAGAGGCCACCGTTGTGTAGTGATTATGCTACTCGCCTTATAATCCAGAGGTCGTGGGTTCGATCAAGAGCTTCTCCAGACTTCGGATGTGCCTTTAAACCGAGGTCCCGTCTCCGTACAACCTTATTTTGATAGCAATTTGTTGGAGAAAATTCATACCTTGGATGTAAGTTCCATGTCACTTGATTATTGACTTCCAAATATATATGTAGTTCAGAGCGACCTATACCTCATGGTTAAGGGACTTTGCCTTATATGTAATCAATCTGTTTGTACGCCGTAGTTTGTATATGCTCCAATAAGATACTTCAAGGGAAAGCCGCATAAGAAACCTTTCCTTTATACATGTGAAAGTATTGGCAGTCAAGGCACGAAAAGGGCGAGCTATGCTGAACAGTCAAAATCAGATAGCTCGAGCATCTTTGTGACCATGAACATGTGTTCCCATTACGAAAAAAAAAACAAAAAAAAAAACGCCTATACAAATACACAGGAAAGGGGGTCTTTCACGGTATAGGAAATTTACATTGGATTCTGCCCACGCTTGGAATATGATGAAATTATGCACAATAATTGCCTTCGGTATATCTATTATAATTACGATGCATTCACTTTAAATGTTATTTCCGTGGTAAATTTATTTCATTTTTATGAAGTCGCTATCACAACAGGCCGTAAAAGGTCTCCCTGCCCTACATCATAGTGTAGTTTATATTTTATTGTCCTTCGGAATCACTGATTCCATTGTGGAATTTTGAAAATATTTGAGGGTCACTGATGAGGCCTAAATGGCCGAAACTAGCTAGTCTGGTCCAGAAAACATGTACACTCCATATTTTCCAGTTCTATGGTGTATTCCAGTTCTGTGGTGTATGGAGTCGCTATCACAACAGGCCGTAAAAGGTCTCCCTGCCCTACATCATACTGTAGTTTATATTTTATTGTCCTTTGGGATCACTGATTCCATTGTGGAATTTTGAAAATATTTGAGGGTCACTGATGAGGCCTAAAGGGCCGAAACTAGCTAGCCTGGCCCAGAAAACATGTACACTCTATATTTTCCAGTTCTGTGGTGTATTCCTTGCTTCCAAAGGATAACCCTTTCTGGAACATATTTCATATATCTAATGCTGCAATGTTTTATTAATTAAAACAGACGTGGAGGAAATGGTCAGGAATCGATACGATTACGTGGCCACTATCCTCGCCCTTACTTCCGTCACGATTTAGACAGATAATTTGTTAAGTCCTCAATCTCCATGAAATTTCATTTACATATTCCTAAGATATGTGGATAGTTTTCATACTAAAATGGTGTCGTGACATTTAAACTGGTGATAATAATTATTTATTCCATATTTCAGCTCCAAGTTTTGTATTCATTAAAATTTTATATGCAATTTTACCATGTTCCAATTTTTGTCAAGACACCATTTTAGTATGAAAACTATCCACATATGTTAGGAATATGTAGATGGAATTTCATGGAAATTGAGGACCGGTAACATTGTGTTTTAACAGACTGAATACTGATAGTTCAGTTTCAGCAAAATGTGAAATTAGATGATTATCATGTTTCGGTCATGCTGTTTATTAATTCTTTACTATTGCTTTCAATTTGGATGGCTATAGTATCGTTTGGTTTGTGTAAGTATTTCATAGCATAATTATAAGTATTATTTCAAAACCTCAAGTTCGGTAAATTTGCCCCTTATTGAATGCCATGGCTAAAACAAACTATTTTGTCTACAGAACTATACCGCAAAGATTTTGATGACAAGCGTCATCAAACGCACCCATGAAATTATGTGCATAGTTTTCTTTCTGTCTGTCTTGTCTAATATGGTAGCGGTGCTAAGCTGGTGTTTAGATTGAAAACATTCAAATCAACAACATACCAGTCATTTTAGATGTTGCTTCAGATTTTGTGAGATGTGTTATCCTACTCGAGACAAATGACTCTCAAGTCTGTTGTTGTTTGTTTGTTTGTTTGTCCATTTTAAAAGAAATGTTTACTCTAGGGACAATCAATAACACTTGAGATTACCTTCCCTTGACATTAAGACCCCTTAAACGATTTTCAGTATTTGTATCTGCACTAAGCACTAGCCAATCTATCTTTTTTGTTTAGCCCTTATGAACGAAATCAAACGGCTTCCTGAAGTTATATTCAAAGGCCATTTGAATTAATTTGCTTTTTGAAATCACATGATCGTACATTTGTCTGTGTTCCAAAACTTACATGTATGCGATCATGATAATGTTGTCTATATATTTGTATAGCTTTTTTACTTCATTTACCTATCTCAGCAGTTGTCGCAGTAATTACAAAGCACATACGCAAGGTATCAAGAAGCATTTAAACTGGTGATAATAATTACTAAATCTGTGAGTAGTTATCTCATTACGCATAAGATTTT
This sequence comes from Lucinisca nassula, assembly GCA_963580285.1. Lineage (NCBI taxonomy): Eukaryota > Metazoa > Mollusca > Bivalvia > Lucinida > Lucinidae > Lucinisca > Lucinisca nassula. The sequence continues at coordinate 455,537 of CAUZLF010000652.1, forward strand.
AAATTATTTTCAGTAAATACACTGCGATGCTTTTTGTCTATCTAAATAGAAGTAGAGGCAATGATCAGGAATCGATACAATCAACCCATCAGAGACACCAAAGGGAAAGAACACAAACATGCAACAACAGACCTAATGGAAACACCAACATCGGAAAGCCAAAAGGACGGTTACTTTCCTACAAAATGGCCAATAGGCTATCCAAAATAAAATAACACAAGCGACACAAACACCAAAAGACAAACCATAACAAAAAATCGCGACAGAAGAACCGCCTTGGAACGGTCAGTGGAAACGAATTCCAATGGGGGGCTTAAATCGATTTTACGTGGCCACAACCCTCGCCCTTATTTCCATCGCGATTTAGACAAATACTGTGTTCAGTCAGCATGAAGGCCTCCTAACTCATCTGAGCAACATCTACGTGAACACAAATAATCACAGAGATAAAACAACAATGATGACTCGACAGCCAGAAAACACTGCCGTGCTGTTTCTAAGCTGAGATATAAATTGCAAAGAAATTTACCCGTAATTATTAATGAACAACAAAGCAAGCAAGAACTGTGCTTAAAAAGAACAGCGAACTTGCATTCAGCAGAAACATTGAATAAGTGGTTGAAAGTTTTACAACCAGAAAAAAATACTAAAAGCTCGCTTCAGATAAAATAACCACTATATTGTCAAAGTAAATAGAAAAATAAGACACTAAAGAAACGTTAAAATTTACAATACCAAGGCAGAAAAGAGACAGTTTATGCATGTGTACAGTAAGGAAGGAAACTGTTTATCTCCCTGTCTAATAGCAAAATTCCTCTAGGTCATGGAACAGCCAGGTTTACACCAAATAGTCTGTGCCTCATCCACCAATGATATCTTTTGCAACAGAAACTCAATATCAGTGTCAGTTTTGATTTTTGGAAATTCTGACCAATAATTAGTGTAACCTATTTGTTAGGATATGAATCCAGCGTACATAAAGACGGAGTATATCTAAGGCTTAATCTGGCCATGGATTTATGAACAGTAATATTTTTAATTGTAACAACCAACCACTGACCATTGCGTCCTTGCACACCATCTCGGTAAGGAAATGAAATAATGGATTTCCTTGCCTTACACCTAATTTAGTAGCATGACTTATGTAAAGTCATTTAATAAATAAAAATCAAAAACGAGTTCCTTTAAGAGCAATGAAAACATTCATAAGACAGCAGATGGGTCATACTACGTAGTTTCGGCTAATAAAGTAGAAGTAAAACAAAGATCAGGAATTGATACAATTAACTTACTCCATCCATAAAAGACACCAAAGGGAAAGAAATACAAACATTCAGCGACCAGACCATAATGGAAACCTTAACAAAGGAAGGCCATATGGACAGTTACTTTCCCACAAAATGGCCATATGGCCATCCAAAATTAAAAGACACAAGTGATACACACAGTAAGTAACAAACAACAACACAAATAAATCGCCACAGAAGAGCCGCCTTGGAACGGTCAGTGGAAGATTTCCACTGGGGGGCTTAAATCGATTTTACGTGGCCACAACCCTCGCCCTTACTTCCGTCGCGATTTAGACAAAAAATTTTGTTCAGTCCGCATGAAGGCCTCCTAACTCATCAGTGCAACATCTCCGTGAACACAGAAATCAAAGAACCACAGAGGTGAGACAACGGTGAGGACTCGACAGCAAGAAACCACTGAAATGCTGGAGCAAAAGAAAACTAACAGTTAGACTCCGATGAGCCCGACCAGAGACAGAGCATCAGGCACCAACCAACATTATCTCTTTAATTTTCAATAAGCCTTTACGTTGGAGCCGTCATAGAATCTGAGGCCTGACCCACCGGCGTGCAATTAAAGAGGGAAGCAAAGTTGCCAACCGTGATTGGGTTAACTACCATGCATGCAGTCTGTCGTATAATATCCATGTTGTACCCAATCTTTTTATATCGAAGAATGATTTTACGAAATTGGGTGCTGAAGTCATTGCGGTTATATATTTTTCTGAATTTATATACTAAGTCACCATAAAATTCGGGTTCCGATAGACCTTGTTGCAGAAGAGATTTAAGTCCAATATTGAATTTTGAAATTAAATCAGAATGGCGTCTATAAAATTTTGAAAAGGCTTTGCGTAGTTTATGGTACCGATAACCCTGATTAAGGAGTTTAGCCGTTAATAATTTATTACGAGTGTTGAAGTCAGTTACATGACTACACACTCTAGCAAATCGAATTAATTGCGAAATATAAACGCCATAGGATGGCGCACGAGGAACATCACCATCCAAAAAAGGAAAATTTACAATCTCAAAATCAAAGTCATCGCGTTTATCATAAATTTTGCACGAAACAAATCCATCTACAATAGATAGATGTAAATCCAAAAACGGGGCCTCGGTATCAGAAGAATTTGCTTTATTTAACTGAAGTTCTAGGGGGTAAATCTGACTGATCAAACCATCAAAATAGGTATTATCAATATTTAATAAATCATCTAAATATCTAGAAGTAGAGCTAAAAGCTTCAATAATTTCAGATTGGTTATCAATGGAAAGCGACAAAATGAAGTCTCTTTCATAACAATACAAGAACAGATCAGCCACAAGAGGTGCGCAATTAGTACCCATCGGAATACCCACAATTTGTCTAAATAACTTAGTACCGAATCTAATATAAATATTGTCAAGTAGAAAGGTGAGGGCGTCACACACTTTCTGACATGACCAAAGTGTATAATTCTTATGCTCTTTAGAAGTGAAAAATGCCTATCAGTCTCATCAGTGACCCTATAATGATCCGACAGCGAAAGCCAGAGGAAACATACTGCATTTTTGCGAATTTCGAATAGGCAGTCGATTCAAAGACTGATATAAATCAAAATGGGGTCCAAATAATTAAAAACCTGTCTAGAATATGAGTCTAAACCAATAATTTATTTCTGATTTCTCAGAATATTCACGCTTCTCTCAAAAGACCAAAAGTAAAAAAAAAACTGCACTATGGTTGATGTACGGGGAAAAGATTTACGGCCGCCACACGGCACAACACCAGCTGCAGTGAAGGCAAATAAAAATAAAAAATGAGTTCCTTTAAGAGCAATGAAACATTCATAAGAAAGAAGATGGGTCAAACTACGTAGTTTCGGCTAATAAAGCCTCATCAGTGACCCTGTAATGATCCGACAACGAAAGCCAGAGGCTACATACTGCAATTTTGCAGATTTCGAATAGGCAGTCGTTTCAAAGACTGATATAAGTCAAAATGGGATCCAAATGATTAAAAACCTGTCTAGAACATGAGTCTAAACAAATAATTTATTTCTGATTACTCAAAATATTCACGCTGATCTCAAAGGACCAAAAGTAAAATATAAACTGCACTATGGTTGATGTACGGGGGACGTTTTACGGCCGCCACACGGCACAACACCAGCTGCAGTGAAGGCAAATAAAAATCAAAAATGAGTTCCTTTTAGAGCAATGAAAACATTCATAAGACAGCAGATGGGTCATACTACGTAGTTTCGGCTAATAAAGCCTCATCAGTGACCCTATAATGATCCGACAGCAAAAGCCAGAGGAAACAAAGTTGCACATGTTCACAATAATTTTGCTGCTAATAAAAAGCAATATATGCTGTTAATTTGTTGATTAGAATATCTTTTGATTTAGTGTTTAACTATATACTATTTTGGATAGATGGCAGTGTATAAATGAAAGGCAAGTACCAGAAATTCATAATATTTTAATGGTTTCTAAGCTAGATCAGCTCAATATGTGTTCAATTTGATTTGTGTAAACTCATTTTTATTACGTAATTGATAGGAATTTTAAAGGCATTGCCTTTTTGTAAGGTTCTTGGATGATTTCAATAAAACAGTAAATTTTGCAGAAACAACTTAAACCCATTAAAGTGTTACCGGTTTTGGATTTTCATGAAATTTGGCATAGCTACAGAAGATACATATGGCAAGTTTTCCTAGTAATATAAAATCTTGACAAAGACTAGAACATCTTTATCTTAGGTTGATATATTTTTTGTTTTTAATTTTAATTAAAAATGAGATTTTTATTAAGAATTTTATCCGAAAATGTAAACTTAAATTAATTCAAAAGGTTTTTAGTATCAAAGAATGCATATGGAGTTCTGCATTCAATCCAGTTCACAAATCTTGAAACTAAATAAAACATAAGATTTAAGACAGACTCATTTAGACACATACATCAGCTCATGGCGGGAGTCAGTCAGGGTGGCCTCCTGAGTCCTACCTTGATTTATATAATTTATTAAATACATTTTTATAGGTTGTATATGCCGTGTTATTAATATACAAAGTTTAAAGAAAAAAACATGCATGGGTACAGATGAAAGATGCCCTTTCATCACCAGAAAGATGAAATATTGTGATATTACCGGATAACTTCTCCTAGACCGTTAGAGATAGAGACTTGAAACCTTGGGAACTGATTTGTTTGTTTTTTTTTTTGTCTTGGGAGTGCATGACGCTTTCGGAATTTTTATCTCAATCCTGTGGGCGGAGCTGGGGTAGGCCCGTGGAGTCAAAATAAAAGTTTTCAGAGTATGGTCGTGTAACATATCAAATGGATAGAATGCATTGTAATCAAACTGTGACACCTCGTGTCAATGTGGAGGTCAACAGGGGTAAACAAAAACATACCCCGTCCATTACGCCTCCTAAATCGTCCATTCGTATTTTCGGAAAACTCCTCCAGGACCGTTAGAGATAGAAACTTGAAACCCTCGGAACTGAAAGATTTTTGGTCTCGGGAAGTGCATGACACATTCTGAATTTTGATCCCATCCCAATTGGGGAGAGGGCTGGGCCATGTGGTAATATGGGGGTTGGGTGGGCTCGGGGTGTGTTAAAATCAAAAGTATTCTGAACATGGTCATATAACCTATCAAATGGCGATTCTAGTTCTTACTTCTACTCAAAGTCATAGGTTGTAGGTACTAATTAGAATCGCCTCATTGGTGCGGTTCTATGAGTATCCAATTTACATAGGTTTTAGGTACTTATTAGAATCGTCTCATTTAGGCGGTTCTAACGAGCATCCAAAACCCATGTTAGGTGGATATCATTGAGGCGGTTCTAACGCGCATCCAAATAAGTGTTAGGAGGATATATTAGAAAGATATATAGGAAAAGTTTTATCAGAAAATGACTGTTTTGTAGGTATGAAAGAATGCATTATATCACACGGATGTGTTATCGTAATGGTTAAACAAATTTAATACCAGAAAACCCAAAACGGGTATCCTGGCAAACAGTGTCTGAACAGCAGATCAGACGTCTGATCAGGGCCTACACTGGTTGCAAAAAGTTCAGCTATTTTCCAGATACATTTTTATAAAAACACAGCCTGTCATCCCTTAATTTTGAAATGGGCTCCAGCTATATATATGGAGGAAGATTCCATTTGGTACAAAAAGTTTTAATGAGTTATCAGTGTTCGAATTTTTTAAAGTCTCACTCTATTCATTTATCTTCACAGCTAATCACTGTAACTGGACATATAGAAGAGGGCCATGCCAGGACTTTCAATACCGCTATTACTGGGACAAGCAGCAATGTAAATGTAGGAAATTCATCTATGGAGGTTGTGGAGGCAACAACAACAACTTTAAAACCAGAGGAGACTGCAAGGCCACCTGTGAAGGAACCAGGCCGTGTTGAAATGAAAGAAAATAACATCGCAACAGGTGAAAATGATGTTGTCAATGAATATTAAATTTGAAAGCTATTTGTTTGTTGTTGTTTTTCTATTTTAACCCCCACAGCGCTGGCCATTATTAGCAGATGGGATTTGCGAGTATTTTTTTATCTATTTTTCAAGACTTGACATTACATATATATAGTAAATTTCCGCTATTTAGAACACCAAAAAATAAGATTAATTCTGCTATGAAAAGCGTATTTAGCAGGTTGCAGCTATTCTTTCTTTGTGTTTTCCGCATACAGTGACCTCAGGTCAGAGACAACCTTTGGGACTGTTCAAAAGTGGTCTTAAAGATTGTTTGCTCAGCTGAGTAGACTATTCACCTAAAAACCAAGCCATATTTTCTCTCAAACATCACAAAAGCACGCCTATATAATTTTCACTCCCTAGATTCCCACTTTTATACAGTAAAACTGGCTCTTAAATATAGACTGTGGGTACTCGTTAGAACCGCCTCATTGAGGTCAGATAAGCATGATACCCAGACTTTTAATGGTCTTGTCCAGAAAAGTATTTTTCATCACGGCTTTCTTTCTCTGGTGATTTTAACATAATTTAGAAATAATATGTAGACCACCTTTTATTGTAGTAAGCTGCTGGCATTTACTTAGGCAGCAACTGGTGAGATTTTCTCCTCTGGTTATCGAATGCTCAACCAGACGATCCAATGCTTAACCAGCAAATTTTGACAGCTGAGGAGTTCTTCGCAGAAATTAAAACTCCAAAACCTGTTTAATTTCATTTCAGGCAATTACCGGACCATTGATAAAACAAACACAGCGTAAAAGTCAGTGAAAATCATTCGGTACTATGATTCTGGAGACTGAAATGTTTCCATAAAATACTATGTCATTATCGAATCAATAGCGCACTGCTTATCAGGTTGGCTAAAAAATGGTTCCGTAGAACAAGGTGCTGGTGATTCTGGGGCCGTGGAGATGAAAACAGATCCGCTTTATAGTTGCAAGTTTTGTTATCATTTCTATAGATCTAATGCGTAACCAACCATTTTCTACCTTTTCCGTGGTGATTTCTCGCTAGTGTTGCAAATGAAAAAAAATATCCACAACACATATAACCATATATGTTTATTGTGTGTGCATGTTAATACGCTGAACTTGTAGCAAAGCGCAGTAATAAATAAAAGGCAACAAACACCTCGAAAAAAACACGTTTTTTAGGCTTGAGTTCACCTTCAGCAGGAGAAACTAAATTTAGCCAAAATGTGTGAAGTACGGGATTTGGTATTTACTCCAAAGATGCCGATATCAATGGGCTCCTGAATGTAATTCCCCGTTTTTTAAATAACTTCCTCGTAAAAATTATATAACTTATGAAACATAGAAAATGCACAGTTTCTTTACCTTTTTTAGCGATCTAATTCCTCACCGGATGTCGCTCTAATTGCTTCATGTTCTTATCCAATGGTTACGCATTCTATCGTTCCGTAGGCGTGTTTATCTATCCACACTTTTCCTTTGGTGTCTTTTATGGATGGAGTAAGTTAATTGTATCAATTCCTGATCTTTGTTTTACTTCTACTTTATACGTAAGCGGTTAACCAGTAAAGTGCACTCTTTCGCCAGAACTGACAATTGCCCTTCTTGAATCAGCTGAAGGGAAAGAATGACCGTATTAAAGATTTCATGCTCAATCTCCACGAAAGAAAGTTGCCGACCCCGACAGGTATCGAACCCGCGTCCTCCTGATCACCAGTCAGATGCGTATCTGACTGAGCTACCGCGGTCGACTCATAGATAATAGATAACGGCATGTAGTAACAATGATATGACCACAAATGTCATAACAAATGTGCCGGGCCACAGCATTCCTATAATTTACAGGAGCGCCCACTGAAGTATCGGATCGGCCTGCGCATCCATAAAGTCTGACCAGAGACTTCTCTTGCTTCATGAAGGAGGTTTTGGCCCTTAGCTATCCTAAGAGCGCACAACGAATACTCTGATCAGACTGCGCGGATGTGCATGCTTATCTGAGTCTTCGCTTGGCGCCATGTAAATTGTAAGTAATCTTGTACCCCGGCTAAAATGATTACTGGGCAATTTCGGTGATTTATTCCAGTTGAAAATTGCTGTGTAATAAAATCTTACATTCATGGTCATTTCATGTGGATATTAAGCTTGCCAAAGGCGTCATATGAAAAGATCCCTCGTGTAATATGTTCTATAAAAGGGTTATCCTTTGGAAGCAAGGAATACACCACAGAAGTGAAAAATATGGAGTGAACATGTTTTCTGGGCCAGACTAGCTAGTTTCGGCTAATTAGGTCTCATCAGTGACCCTCAGATATTTTCAGAATTCCACAATGGAATCAATGATCCGAAAATGACAAGAAAATATAATTTACACTATGATGTAGGGCAGGGAGACGTTTTACCGCCGCCACAAATTCCAACACACCAGCTATAGTGAAGTTAAATATGTTCTACAAAAGGGTTATCCTGTCTAATTCTTATTGTCTGTCGATCAGTGAAGATACAGACAAGGTAAAAAGAAACTTTGGTAACTTTCGGAACGATTGTTTTAACAGAGTTTTTGGAGTTTTGCGCAAAAAGGTAGGTTGAACTTGGCAAACATTCTGGCTCAAGATCAGTCGCTACAGAATACGAGGTCTGATCCGGGTCTACACTGTTTACTTCACGTATAAAGGGTTAAGCGAAACAGTCTGTGTTGCCGTTAAGGATGACTTTCCAAGCCAAACGTCACGTCTCGAAAAGACGCGTATTCAAAAATAGTGAAACTTTTGCCACCGAAAATGAATATTTTCCGATAAAACAACAACCAAACGAAAACCCGATATATTTTTCATATTTCTACGGAACCCGGGAAGGGACATTATTTTTTATTTTTATTGTGTTGTGCGAACAAGATATATCTTGAGCGGACAAGATATTATCTTGTTCGGACAACATATTATCTTGTGCGGACAAGATATGATCTTGTTCGCACAACATAATATCTTGTGCGCACAAGATATTATCTTGTTCGCACAACATATTTTTTTGTGCGCACAACATAGATCTTGGGAAGTTGTGCGAACAAGATATTATCTTGTGCGAACAAGATATTATCTTGTGCGGACAAGATAATATCTTGTGCGGACAAGATAATATCTTGTGCGCACAAGATCTATGTTGTGCAGACAAGATATTATCTTGTGCAGAGAAGATAATATCTTGTTCGCAAAACTTAATATCTTGTTCGGACAAGATAATATCTTGTCTGCACAAGATAATATGTTGTCCGCACAAGATAATTTCTTGTGCGGACACGATATTATGTTGTGCGGACAAGATATTATCTGGTGTGGACAACGTATTATCTTGTGCGGACAAGATGATAATATCTTGTCCGCATAAGATAATATCTTGTCCGCACAAGATAATATGTTGTCCACACAAGATAATATCTTGTCCGCACAAGATATTATCTTGTGCGCACAACTTATAAAATAATAAAACAAAAAAAAATCATGTCCCTTCCCGGGTTCCGTATATTTCTGGTCAGATACATAGATTGTGAATAGTCGTAGATGTTTATGAGCAGAAATGTGAAAAATAGTGTTTACCCCTGTAAACCCGATTTACGAAAACTCGCCTATACTAATACATTGTAAATTTTACTGTCGAAAAAAAAAAAAAGCGAAAGTTTTCAGATGAAAAATTGTGATATTTTTCTGATTTACATTTTTGAGCATAAATAAGAAAAATACTCGCCTATGCTAATACATTGTAAATTTTACTGTCGAACAACAAAAAAAAAAAAAAAAAACGAAAATTTTCAAATGGAAAATTGTGATATTTTCTTATTTCTGCTCAAAAATAAAGATTGTGGATACTCGTGAGAACCGCCTCATCGAAGAAAAGTTTACCCCTGTAAACCCTAGTTTTACCATATGAAATTGGGTTCAAGGGGGTCAAAATTATATAGGCGTGTTTTCATGATGACACTGAGAGATAATGGACTCAACAGTGCTGTTAGTACTTAAATGACTCGTTCTTAGAAGTTTAATCAACATAGGTTCACGAGATTCGAGGTTCACATTTAAATCATTATGTACCGGAAATCCCAAAACGGGTACCCTGGCAAACAGGCAGGCCAAGATCAGACGCCATAGAATGCGGCGTCTGTTAAGAGCCTCCACTGTTTGCTGAAACTTCTGTTCTTTTCAAAAAAAAAAAAAAAAAAAAAAAAGAAAAATAAAGAAAACACAACCTGAAAGCCCTAAATTTTGAAATTGACTCCTGCCATATATAAGATGGAAGATTCCACACGGTACAAAAAGGGTTAAATAACTTTGCTCGCGATCCCATGCTGATTATACTTAAAAAGTTTCATGATCTTTGGATACATACAGGATCTTATATAAGTGTCCGTGTATTGCTGAATTTGTTAAATGAGTTGAGGAAAAGTGATAAAATGCGAGGCTTCGTCGAGCATTTTATCCCATTTCCTTAACGAGTTCAATAATGCATGAGCACGGATGGAACATTCTATTGATCATATGACATTTAAAACGCATTTTTTTCATGTTTCTTTTATGAAAATGTCACTAGTCCGCCATTGGTAAACGCGACGTCGTTGAGAACGTCGTACATGTAACGATAAAGGACGTATCTGACTAATTTGCATAGTTAATCCACTAGTGGATTATCTTATTTTTTACATGGCGTTATTACACTCTCAGGCTAGACGTCATATGATAAATTCCTATCTTACGCAAAATATTGATATTTTGACTCTTTGCGATAACAGACCCTTGCGATTTAGTGCATTTATTCACACCTCCAAAATGACAATTTATTTCTTATTTATACTGTAAACATTGGTTATTGGCGCTCGTTAGAACCGCCTCATTGAGGCGGTTCTAACGAGTTCCAACAACTTAAATATTTGAACAGAAATAAGGAAAGTAATGTTTACCCCGTAAACCCCAGTTTTCTTTATATAAAGTGGGGTTTAAAGGGTTGTTAATTTCACGGAGTTGTTAACGTGATACTAGATAGCCAACCCTGATACAAGAAACGACTGCAAGCAGGCATCATAGCAATATCGGAAGAGTATCGTTGAAGTAATGACGTCGCAATTAACCAATAATGTTGGAGAGATCTCTGAGACGCCTCGTGATTAGCAGTCTCATACAGATCTATACTGTTTGTGTAGGCAGCTGCATCAGTCTATAGGCCGGCTGAACGAGTAATGTTGAGGTCAACCTCGGTAATCAACATAGACAAACAAAACTTGTGAAGTTTTTGTCTTGTTTCAGAGTTATTATAATGTCAACACTGTCAATAAATGACGTGCTAGTTAGTCAACCTTACCAAACCTTTGCTAGAAAAGATTGCTGTTAACTTGGGATTAGACGTTGTAAAGAATGTCGCCACTCACGTACCTCTTATGAACCGACACAATTAACCCGCACATGAGTACTGGTAAACTATTTAGAAAAATCTAAGCCTGCACAGACAAAGTGGTGCGATTCGAATCGCCCATGCATATAAACCATATTGGTTTCATTGTGTGGCATGGCTTGAGATGTCATTTTATCTCAATGTCGGGTAAAGTCCCACAGAACTGGAAGCAATGTCTCGTAAATGACCTAAATAGTGTTTTCTCAATTCATACAAACAAAGAATAGAAGTAAAGGCAATGATCAGGATTCGATACAATTAACCCACAGCTCCCATCAGAGACACCAAAAGAAAGAGACACAAACATAAAACAACAAAACCTAATGGAAACATCAATGGCGGGAAGCCAAAAGGACAGTTACTTTCCCCACTAAATCGCCAATTGGCTATCCAAAACAAAATAAGATAAGCGATACATACTCTCAAAGACATACCATAACAAACAATAAACCGTGACAGAAGAACCGCCTTGGAACGGCCAGGGATACGAGTTCTACTGGGGGTCTTAAACCGATTTTACTTGGCCACAATCTTCGCCCTTACTTCCGTCGCGATTTAGACAAATAATTTGTTCAGTCCGAATGAAGGCCTCCTAACTCATCAGTGCAACATCTCCGTGAACACAAAAAAAATCAACCAATCACAGAGATGAAACAACGTGAGGACTCGACAGCAAGAAACCACTGAAATACCGTAGCAAAAGAAAACCAACAGTTGGACTCCGATAGGCCCAACCAGAGCCAGAGCATCAGGCACCAACCAACATTATATTGAATGAGATCTCTCTAATTCTCAGCAAACCTTTACGCTGGAACCGTCATAGAATCTGAGGCCTGGCCCACAGGCGTGCAACTAAAGAGGGAAGCAAAGTTGTCAATCGTGATTGGGTTTACTACCATGTATACAGTCTGTCGTATATTATTTATGTTGTACCCAATCTTTTTATATCGAAGAATGATTTTACGAAATTAGGTGCTGAAGTCATTGCGGTATATATTTTTCTGAATTCATACACTAAGTCAACATAAAATTCGGGTTTTTATAGACCTTGTTGCAGAAGAGATTAAAGTCCAATATTGAATTTTCAAATTAAATCAGAATGACGTCTATAAAGTTTGGAAAAGGCTTTGCCTTTGATCAGTCAAATTTACCGATGGTTTGATCAGTCAATTTACCCCCCAAAACTTCAGTTAAATAAATCAAATTCTTCTGATATACGAGGCCCCGTTTTTGGATTAACATCTATCTGTTGTAGATTGGTTTGTTTCTTGTAAAATGTATGATAAACGCGATGATTATGATTTTGATATTGTAAACTTTCCTTTTTTGGATGGTCATGTCCCACGTGCGCCATCCTATGGTGTATATAGTTCACAATTAATTCGATTTGCCAGGGTGTGTAGTCATGTAACTGACTTCAATACTCGTAATAAATTGTTAACGGCTAAACTTCTTAATCAGGGTTATCGGTACCATAACCTACGCAAAGCCCTTTCAAGATTTTATAGACGCCATTCTGATTTAATTATAAAATTCAATACTGGACTTAAATCTCTTCTGCAACAAGGTCTATCGGAACCCGAATTTTATGGTGACTTAGTATATAAATTTAGAAAAATTTATAACCGCAATGACTTCGGCACCCAATTTTTTTAAAATAATTCTTCGATATAAAAGATTGGATACAACATAAATGTTATACGACAGACTGCATGCATGGTAGTTAACCCAATCACGGTTGACAACTTTGCTTCCCTCTTTAATTGCACGCCGGTGGGTCAGGCCTCAGGTTCTATGACGGTTCCAACGTAAATGCTTATGTTGGTTGGTGCCTGACACTCTGTCTCTGGTCGGGCCCATTGAATTCTAACTGTTGATTTTCTTTTGCTCCAGCATTTCTGTTGTTTCTTGCTGTCGAGTCCTCACCGTTGTTTCATCTCTGTGGTTGTTTGATTTTTGTGGTCACGGAGATGTTGCACTGATGAGTTAGGAGGCCTTTATGCGGACGGAACAAATTATTTTTATCAATCGCGACGGAAGCAAGAGCGAGGATTGTGGCCGCGTAAAATCGATTTAAGCCCCTCAGTGGAATTCGTTTCCGCTGACCGTTCCAAGGCGGTCCTTCTGTCGCGGTTTATTTTTGTAATGGTTTGTCTTTGGGTGTTTGTGTCGCTTATATTATTTTATTTTGGATAGCCTTTCGGCCATTTTGTGGGAAAGTAACTCTCCTTTTGGCTTTCCGCTGTTGGTCTTTCCGTTGAGGTCTTAGTTGAGTTGCTTCATGTTTGTGTTTCTTTCCCTTTGGTGTCTCTAATGGGAGCTGTTGGTTAATTGTATCGATTCCAGATCATTGCCTCTACTTCTATTTTGCGTAGTTTATGGTACCGATTAAGAGGTTTCGCAGCTAACAAATTGTAACGAGTGTTGAAGTCAGTTACATGACTACACACTCTGGCAAATCGAATCTTTTGCGAAATATAAACACCATAGGATGGCGCACGAGGAACATCACCATCCAAAAAAGGAAACTTTACAATCTCAAAATCAACATCATTGCGTTTATCATAAATTTTGCAAGAAACAAATAGACAGATGCAAATCCAAAAATGGAGCCTCGGTATGAGAAGAATTTGTTGTATTTAACTGAAGTTCTTGGGAGGGGGGGGGGGATAAATTTGACTGATCAAGCCATTGAAATAGGTATTGTCAGCATTTAATAAATCATCCAAATATCTAGAAGTCGAGCTACAAGCTTCAATGATTTCCGATTGGTTTTCAGCAGAAAAGGATAGCATGAAGTCTCTCACATAACAAAACAAATACGGATTGGCCACGAGGGGTGCGCAATTACCACCCATCGGAATACCCACAACTTGTCTAAATAGCTAGTAACCAAATTGTCACGTAGAAAGGTGAGCGCTTCACGAACTTTCTGACATGACCATAAAGTATAATTTTTGTACTCTTCAGTGTCACGACAAGGTGTTCTTATTTTTCAACCCGAGACTTATAGGCATGTAATTATTTGCTCTCTTACAAGAGAGCAATACTGACATGTTTACAAGTTAACCGATGTTTTATATTTTTTTTTGTGCTACGATAGCTAGGCCTTGTCAAGAAAACTGTCCAATTATTTTTTCTTGATAAACGTAGGTTTCTTCGTTCTTTTTGGACGGTTTCGGACCTGCACACACCTAAACGTATTTTCTTGATGAAAGTTACGTCTGTCAGATCAGATAGATCTTGCTAAGAGGGCATATTTTCTAACCAACTAACCTTCTTGAACCCTATGTTATTCTCTGCTGGCTGGCCTGGTCAATACTCCATACAGGTGACGTGTCGATCAGGCGACCCGACTTTTGCGAGCTATTGTGGCAAGGTCATCGCATGATCGTATACGTGTACTGACACATCCATATATAAGTAACTGACCGCTCAACATAGGGTGTGGGACATTATTTCCAGAGCCGATGTTGCAGTGTCGAGCATAGGCCGATAGCAGTGAGTAAAATGATTTTTATTTATTATCTTTGATTCTTAGATGCAGCGCTATTCTTGCTTGCCAGTATCCTTCTTGTGTTAATATTGCCATTTATTTTCCCTGTACAGCACATAAGGGTGACACCTTAGTGTTGGGCAGAGAAGAAATGGAACTTAAGCGCTGGATCTATTGTTTACATGGATCGCCATCTATTGTAGATAATTTTGGCAATTTATGTACCGTTCATTGTAGAGGCAGATAACTGCGTTAGGATCAAAAGATACCGTGTAAGACGGCGTTTGTTCAAAGGGCACGCACGCACGCATCTTTTTGCAATATAATTTGTGTAGATTCTGATCAGGCGCAGTTTAAGGTCACTCATACCATCATTATCGGCGCTTCATTGCATTGAAGGTCCTGATCAGACGCAGCACTGAATTTTCGCAGTAATGTTATTGTACATTTTTTTTCTCTTCTTTCGTTTGAAGACTGTTCAGATTCAATGAAAGTTTAATGAAATAGTGCCAGGGTGCATTGTCTGTAGTCCCTGATCAGACGCCACCTGCGTCTATGCGCGATATGTTTTTTATCAATCATATGGCTCCAAGCAGATTTTTCAGTTATTTTGAGGGAGTACATTTTTCTCACCGGTTTAGCCTGTAGGACTGGCAAGCATACTGTACTCGATGATGGTTGTCAAAATGATATCCTTTACTCGTCGTCGGTTGGCAAGGCGAGGAGTCCAAGCATCTACGGCTGGTTGTCATCATGAGGGAGTACCCTTTATTCTTAGTTTTGAATCGGTGTACATATATCAGAGTACTCCGAGCGATTCATTGTCGCTGCGATTTTAAATACAAGTTGTCTTCTTTAAAAAGAATCCAAAGGAAAGGTCTGCTGCTGTCTAGTCAGCAGAATGAACAGAGCATTATCACAATAGTAATGATAATACTAATAAACATAATAATAAACGTGCGTAATGTTTGTCTTTTGCAAACATGACCAACCCTTAACTATTCGCTTTAGAACCTTAAAATCAAGAATAAGCAAATACCGCTGTCATTTGGTGAATCGCTTTTATTTTTCAATAGTTGTCATACTTAAAACTAAGATGAGAAATTCTATAGTTGTATAATTTGCATTTCCTGTTTTTAAACTTCGTTTTAGCTGAGACCTCAAAACAAATCAGTGTTAGAATTGGCAACTACACCAATAGCTGCCATATATCTTGCCAACGAAAGGCAAGGAAAAATATAGAGAAAGTGGCCACGGGGTCATGGATACCATCGGCAGATTCAACCGTGTATTGCAAAACACAACTTTTAAGTTTAAGACCTTGATCTCAATTTCTAAATAGCAAGTTTTTGACATTGATCTGCTGACAGCAGTATCTTTTCTGCATAACTGGAACAATACTCTATATGTGTCTATTTAAAAGTAATACCCGTTAGGCTTTATAAGTTCACACTGCAAAGTTATAGGAAAAAAAATAAATCTAGAAATTACCAATATCGCTATATATTATAATTTCTGGCGCTAGCCAAACCCGGGCACTTGACTCAGGAGTGTGACCGACTCATGTTTAAGACAATGCCAAAGAAACACGATATACCAAATAAAAATGTATTAGACAAGTGATTAGCAAGATATTAGAATTAAAGGAAAACTTTGAAGTCAAGTGTTGACGGACGTCCACGCGTTGTCACCAAACAGTCAATGTGTGACTTTTCGTTATGTGTCACTTTTTGTGTGACAGCCACTTAAAAGGCTATTTGTTCTCAAGCATTTAGCGTTAAATTGATAGAATGTATGACGAAAAAAAACTGCAAGTGACTGTTTCGCAATAATTCTATAGAAACCAGTTAACAATCATTTCTTCGGCCAAGACAGTCAGAAGGACAAACAGAAGGAAGAAAAACAGACACAGGACGAAA
Source organism: Lucinisca nassula (assembly GCA_963580285.1). Lineage (NCBI taxonomy): Eukaryota > Metazoa > Mollusca > Bivalvia > Lucinida > Lucinidae > Lucinisca > Lucinisca nassula. The sequence continues at coordinate 472,137 of CAUZLF010000652.1, forward strand.
ACTACATACAGCTCATCATTCTTCTCAGGTCGGAGGAAATTATCAAAATATTCCTAACGGTTTGAAAATTATGTCCATCATCAGCTGGTGACAAATTTGCCTCGGCGAGGCTATTTATATTAAAAAATATTGCATTATACAAATTGGTTAGGTCATGCCAATATACATCTTCATGCCAAAATTATTAAAATATAACTTGCGGATAATATATCTAAAATCAGTTTGTTATTATTTTACCCCGGAGAGGCTATCAATATAAAAAAAATTTCGCATTAAACACTATAATCAATTAGATCTACCTGCAAAAACTTATCAAAATATTTCTTGCGGGTTGAAAGTTTTAACGTTTCTGTTAGTTAGTGAAATGTTTGCCTCGGCGAGGCGAATTATAAAGATATCAGCCTTTAGGAAAACTCATTTGTTAGGTCTTGTCAATCTCACTGCATGCCAAAACTTAACAAAACTAGAATCGCGCAGTCGATGGCACGCCATCGCATATCCCCACGCCACTACATAATCTACTCATCATGCCGTTCGCTTTGATATGTTACACGACCATGTTCTGGAAATTTTGATTTTTGAACCCCGCGGGCCCCAACCCCTGGGTCCACCCCTAGGGGTGTGATCGAAATTCCGAAGGTGTCATGCACTCCCCAGACCAAAGATCTATCAGTTCCCAAAGTTTCAAGTTTCTATCTATAACCGTCTAGGAGGAATTATCCGGTAAGACGGACGGACAGACAGACAGACAAACGTACGTACCTACGGACGGAAGGACGAACGGACGACGAACACCATTACAATAGTCCCACTTTTTCTTTGAAAAGCGTGGGGATAATAATCCTACGGTTGCCTTGGCCAGGCTTCTTGTGAAGAAAGCAGGCATTATGATGAGGCCTAATTGGTCACTGATGAGGCCTAATTGGCCGAAACTAGCTAGTCTGGCACAGAAAACGTGTACATTCCATATTTTCCAGTTCTGTGGTGTATTCCTTGCTTCCGCAGCATAACCCTTTCAAGAACATATTAGACGGTCTTGTCAATATACATCTGTTTGCCAAATCTTATCAAAATAAAACTTATATACATGCAATCAGTTTGTGAATATTTTGCCTCGGCAATGCCATTTATATAAAGAAATCAGGCATTGAACAGCATTGTTGACTATATCTTATCAATATATATATATCTGTTTGCCGAAAAATTGTATAAAATATCTCTAACGGTTTGAAATTTAAACGGCGGTGCAAGTTAGTGGAAAATTGCCTCGGTGAGACTATTCATAAAGAAATCAAGCATTAGACAATCTCACTGGTAAGGTCTTGTCAATATGTATCTGCATTCAGTTTCTGAAAATGTTGACTCGGCCAGACCAGAAATCTGGAATTAGACTACTGGTGGTGATGCTTGACGTAGTCTTGGACCTGCCTTCTTGGTTCTGGCTGGGGGCTTGACTGCGCAGAAATTAACGTCAAACGACAGTGACACTCTGGTGCTGAAGGCCTGTGGTCACCTCAGGAATCCCATAAAGTCGGCATGACTTCAAGAAAGCCACAAGTGGCTCCGGAAGTACTCTTTCATAGATACAGACATGTTGTGATATCGATCTGAACTAGCTGCCCAAGAGCTGAACAGAGAATAATGATGATGATGTCACTGCTATGTTCGTTCGTCCAGGGTCGAGCGGACAGAACTCCATAGCTCCACAGCGAGACGTAAGTTATGTGCTTCTGGGCTGCGAATCGCGACAGTCTGTCCAACAAGAGTTAATCGCGTTGGACTGCCTGTGCCCTACCGAGTAAAGAGAAGCACTGCCAGTTTTAGAAATTTTGAATGCCAGTCTAAATTGAGACAAAAATGTAGAGTAATCAGTGACAAATCAGTTGCAGATCGCGATTTCTCTACTGTGCTCGAGAGCAGAAAGTAGGCCAACCGTGCCCTCTTTTGGGGCCGCGCGATTTTGGCCATCGGACTCAGGCTGCAAATGGAGCATACCTTTGCAAGTTTCCATACAGAAACAAGCGGTTAGTGGTCCAGGAAGAAGACTTATCGCAAAACAGAAATGGAGGCAATCATCAGGAATCAATACAATTCACAACTCCAAGTCCTATTCCCAACCAGCAGGCAGGATGTGTGTGCAATGATCCAGATGTTGGTACAAGCCCTCAGCATCTCCTACCGGCTTGGTAATGCAGAAGTGCTGCTTGTAGAACCACCAAGTTCCTGGGACGAACTCATCCATCACCGCATCCGATGACCTCGACCCATACAAAATGCCGTTCTCTAAATGTGACTGTGGCCTAATGTGTACACGAACGTGCAGCACACTATACCATGCCTAGGCGCCCTCATTAACTTAGATACGAGCATTTAACAACAACTTTAGTCTGCCTTAGCAATCAAATTTATTTCCGCGCAGAGTGCTTGTTACTATTATTTCGAGTAGTGGTTTTCAGTTACTGGATATCAGTGTATTACATGTTACTGCAACGAATTTGGGATTACAGGGATTACATTAGTTTTCTTATTTTTGTTATAAAACGTAGGTCGTGTTACGCGTTTGAACGACGCTAACAAGGAACAATATATATGTATTGGATCCGTGCCACCCATAAGAAAGATTAGTCATTCCCAGCAGGCACATGACGTCTATACAACGCCGTGCCAACGTCAATGCAACGTCATGCCAGTAAAACTGATTATACTGACACAGAAACTGTAGTGACTTTCAGCCTCAGCAATTGATTCCCCAAGGCTGATAAAACACCTTTTTCTCGTTGGAGAAGATAAAGCTGATTACTTTCCTTTCCATTGCATTCTCACTGTATATCAAAAATTTTGGTTTGCTCTTCCTGCTGGTGCCATTGGTATTATGCTTTCTGTGATGTCGCCTTTTCTGGCCATCTTCATTAGAATATACCGGTCCCGATAGCTCAGTGGTAGAGCGTCTGCTTCGGGGATGGGAGGTCGCGGGTTCGATCCCCGGCCGCGCAATACCAAAGGCGTAAAAAAATGGTACTAGGAGCTCCATTGGCTGACGCTCACATTATCAGGGAAGATTAATAAGGCAGGTAAATATTTGTTAAAAGATACTTTGTTTGTCGCAATACAAGCTTATGCTATTTGTTTCGGATATGCGACGTTAAATAAAGCTCCTTTATCTTAATCTTTATATTTATTTCGCTTTTTGTCAGTTTAAATATATTGTAAATCAGCGTCACGGATACGAAAATTGCGTTGCCAGGCGGTTCAACAATTTGCGGAAGCTGGAATTAGGATACATTCAATTACAGATATGTTGTGCCGCTTGCTAGCGTAAGTCAAGCTTTTTTTGAAACCTCATGCTTGTAAACGGTAACTTTCATTTATGGTCATTTCGCCAAATAGACACACTACATAGAAAAACTGAAGTATCCCTGCATATTTTTGACTGGTTCACATTGTTTCTTCAAGTTGAATATGATTGCAAATAGCAAATTATAGCGAGAAGTCTGCATTTGAGCGAAAATGCTTCAAATTCCACATAATCACTGTGAAAGGTCCTGAGGGACCTTTCCAATGACGTTGATGCATTTAATTTTTCCGTGTTTCTGCTTTGGCATGCGGATTGTGGGTACTCGTTAGAACGGCCTCACGCAGTGATACTGTTCTAACGTGTGGGCGCGGTCCTTATTCTGGGCAGAAGTAGGGAACAATGGCAAACTTTTGCACCGTCATTTTCAGCCATTACATTTATGGTAACGCATTGGTTGTTTGCGCAATGACGTTCTAAGGGACAATTTCAATCATTTAAAAGTAATGTTTCTGTATTTTATTTGTACATGTATAAGCTCGTTTCTTTAGTGTAATAGTTTTGTCTTAAATGTAGTAAGCTTTGGTGCACTGAGGTTATATCAGTCCCACCACGTGTATTCGGCCGCAACGTCGTGACGTAAAATTGACGTTGTCGTCATGATCGTTGACGTCGAATATACGTTGATATAACGCTCGCTTGCCCGCTCCTAGTGATCTGATATGCAGGTTTCCCGTGCAATTAGGGGTGGCTTTCATTTATCGCATTTGTCAAAGGTCAAATTATCTTGAAAGTTTCACAACCCCCCATTTGCGCGGGCATGGCACCACACATCAGGGAGAGAATTTGAAAAGTTGAGGTTAGCAGAGATTATTATGAGATGTTCGTTAATTTCAGACATCTACAAGGGCTTTACGTAGTATGACCCATCTTCTTTCTTATGAATGTTTTCATTGCTCTTAAAGGAACTCATTTTTGATTTTTATTTATGATCTACCAATGGCCTGTGGCCCGTAGCAGCATCTAATCTACTACTTCGTCAAGCAAAGAGGGTGATCCATACTTAGAGAAACGAATCTAACATGAAGGACGTATCTCCAACATGAAGGTCGCATACAGTCGTATGAAGGACGTATACATGCGTCGTGTATAATTTCAGAGATCTCCTTAAACGTGTAGAGTTCAAAAAATGAACACATAAATTCCATTCCTGAAACGGAAACAGATAAGGAATTAACTTATTGCTCCTAAGAGCATTATGCGCATGGCCATACGTAACTGTTGTTTCCATAAGTGTGAGTGTGTGTTGTGTACTGTTTTATTGAAGTGACATTGTAAATACATATTTATTACTTGGACCTTGTTCTTTCTCGATTAGACCACCCCTCGTCTATCTTGACGCACGCTGCCTTTGGGTGCGTGTGAGGCTGAACTGAGCCACAGGCCAGCTCAACCTACCACTCACCGGAAGTCACGTGACATTCAGAAGTGAAAAAAAAATATTTCTTCATAACATGCAAGATAGCTGGAGTCTTCCCAATGAAGTGCCCATTCAATTAAATCAGACTTGAAGCACAAAAACGTCTGGATTTCAATTTATTTAAAACTTCATTAAAATTTTTTTATACACCAAAAGAGATTTCCACCCGATCTGTCGTAAGGGCGAGGATTGTGGCCACGTAAAATCGATTTAAGCCCCCCAGTGGAAATCTTCCACTGACCGTTCCAAGGCGGCTCTTCTATGGCGATTAATTTATGTTGTTGTTTGTTACTTACTGTGTGTACCACTTGTGTCTATTGGTTTTGGATGGCCATATGGCCATTTTGTGGGAGCGAGGATTGTGGCCACGTAAAATCGATTTAAGCCCCCCCCCCCCCCCCCCCAGTGGAAATCTTCCACTGACCGTTCCAAGGCGGCTCTTCTGTGGCGATTTATTTATGTTGTTGTTTGTTACTTACTGTGTGTATCACTTGTGTCTTTTGGTTTTGGATGGCCATATGGCCATTTTGTAGGAAAGTAACTGTCCTTATGGCCTTCCTTTGTTTAGGTTTCCATTATGGTCTGGTCGCTAAATGTTTGTATCTCTTTCCCTTTGGTGTCTTTTATGGGTGGAGTAAGTTAATTGTATCAATTCCTGATCTTTGTTTTACTTCTACTTTATCGCAATGTTTTAACACATGTTTTTGATGGCAGTTAAACATGACGTTTATAATAGAGAGAGTTCAGTGGTGATAAAAGAGCTTGAATTTGCAATAAAACGTGCTTTGTATGGTCTTTTATGAAGTTTAGGTAACCAATATACGTAGGAAGCTTGTCATGGCCTTCCGTCACACAGGCAGCAAACTTGGTGGCTGAATGACAAACGTTGTCATCAACTAAAGCCCTCTCTACAGCTAAGGGCCGCAGTTCATACGCCTTAGTACCACGAAGTTCTTGCTGAAGAGTGTTAACATAGTGAAGCCGTCAAACAACGACCACATTGTTAGCGGCCTTATCTGCTAGAACCAAACAAACTTCTTATGAAATTCTTCAATACCTAGTTTAAGGTGACGTAAAGACGTCTTCGATTTAGGAGGTAATAAGTTGGTACTTTGAGATCAAAACGAAATGCGTTTATTTACTAATTTCTGTATGCTAAGTTTCCATTCTTTCAGGGCTTTATGCTCAACATACTCTTGTTTACACCATTGATTACAAAATTCATTCAAGGCAGCAGCAATTTCACCTGTACATTATGAAAATCAATTTAGGAAGGAAATCGATATTTCGGTCCTTTAGAAATTATATTGCGTATCCTAAAATCAAGAATAATTTTTAAATTGCGTGTAATTATAATATTTTTAAATTGCCAATAATAATATGACCAGCAGCAGGATGGCAATACACTGAGTTTTTACAATCAGGAGTGTGAGTGTCAGTATCAAGATCAGAAACAAATCTATTGAAATTAAAAATGATAGATCCGACAGGGTTTTGTTGTATTTTATATCAAATTATGAGTGTTTCAGTATTTTGAAAATTAGCAAGAATGGATGAAATCACCGACCTGTCCCGGAAGATAGTATTTAAATCTATAAAATCCAAACCCTTATTAATGAAGGATATTTAAATGTAATGACGTTTGATAAATTTCGTGATCGATGAAAGGACGAAGAGCATGCTGAGTATAACCTCTAGTTAAAAGAGCAGCAACGTATAACTGATGAGATCTATCGTAGAATGTAATCGCCTCGGTGTCCAGAATCCGTATTGCAGAAATGGGTAAGGAACATAGAAAAGTACTCTCTAGATTGTAAAATTAAACATATGGCACGAATGGGGCTCGAACCTATGACCTCCTGCTTATCAGACAGGTGCTCTACCAACTGAGCTAAAGTACCTGGAGAGGGCTGTTTTGATATTTTTGCTTTAACTATCTTCGATTTATTTCGGCTTTCTTTCTTTTTTTTTCGAATGGACTTGAATGGCTGCTTAGTTGATATATTAACAACCACTGAATCAAAATTCGTTAGCCGAATAGGTCGATGATAAAAAATGGGTTAATGACATGTCCGAATTTGCTTCATGGGTGAATCTTTCTAAAAATACTCCATTCTTTTCCCCGCTACCTGTCATCCGCATCTCGACTTGCTTTTTCAATAGCTCGATTCACGCCGGGCAAGATTTTCTCTAGAGTCCTCCACTGTCTCAAGTTCAAAGGAATACCGCGAATGGTAGCCGTTCGGTTTAAGAAGAGACGAATGTCGAGAACGATGTCGCCGTCTCTGTTGCACACCGAGACTATGACATTGTCCGTTAGATAAAATTGTTCCAAATACGAGCAAGCCGTCTGGTTAGCTTCCACTTTGACATGGTAATCCAAGGGAGGGTCTTGACTCCAGTCGATACTAGCCACGACAAATATAGGAGAGGAAAGCGCGATAACGAAAATACCAATAACGCTTATCCATTTGACGGCTGTAATAGGACGCCGCAGCTGTTTTTGTTGGACGTAGATAGTTTGTTCTTGAATGCTCGTCATGGATTTTGAAGGCCGTGTTCCTCTTTCAAACAGTAGATAAACCGGTTTGCGGCTTCTTTAGCTTCGAATCGCAACTTGTAATTGGGTATCAGATATTTGGCTGTGTATTCGTGACAGAGGCACAACAAAGTCAGAATCATAATGAACACGTCAACTCGTCTTCTTACGTCCTATCATTTATGATATGTAAACGATGAAAGCTCTTAGGGTACGAGTTTCTGATACACTTTCAATAGTCGGCGAGCGGGGCACTGTCAATCCGTTTTGTTAAACTCTCTTATTCTGATGTTAAGATGTAAAATGAACTTAACCTCCATCTCAAAGATCCCACTGACTGTTTACAGCATAAGTATTATAGGTCGGTTATTAATAGCAACCAATCAAAATATGTTGTGGCCATATTAAAACAAAGGCCTTAATCCATTAGAAGTTATTGTCTGTTAGAATAGCGTAGAGCTCTCATCGGGTATGTCGTTTTAAGCTTTTTATTAGGGTTTGAAGCAGTTTGTATGTATTGTGTGTATGTGTGTATGTGTGTATGTGTGTATGTGTGTGTGTGTGTGTGTGTGTGTGTGTGTGTGTGTGTGTGTGTGTGTGTGTGTGTGTGTGTGTGTGTGTGTGTGTGTGTGTGTGTGTGTGTGTGTGTGTGTGTGTGTGTGTATGTGTGTGTGTGTGTGTTTGTATGTGTATGTGTGTGTGTGTGTTTGTATGTGTATGTGTGTGTGTGTGTTTGTATGTGTATGTGTGTGTGTGTGTTTGTATGTGTGTGTGTGTGTTTGTGTGTGTGTGTGTATGTGTGTGTGTGTGTATGTGTGTGTGTGTGTTTGTATGTGTGTGTGTTTGTATGTGTGTGTGTTTGTATGTGTGTGTGTTTGTATGTGTGTGTGTTTGTATGTGTGTGTGTTTGTATGTGTGTGTGTTTGTATGTGTGTGTGTTTGTATGTGTGTGTGTTTGTATGTATGTTTGTATGTATGTATGTTTGTATGTATGTATGAGTGTGCGTGTGTGATGCTGATTCATTTTTCGCATTACGTTAACATACCCGTGCGACATTTTTCACATCTCCAAATATGGCGACATTTTTATGAAAATCCATGATATTTTTCTTTTTTAAACTGCAAACATAGGTTGTGGGTACTCGTTTAGAACCGTGGTCTTGGAGCAGAAATAAGAAAAAATAATGTACACCCAGAGTTCTCCATAAAAAGTGGGGGTGTTCACGTGATGAGATCTATTAGTTCATCACCAATACTTAGTACACCTTTCAAATGAGACGTAACGTGTCAGTTTCGAGCCATTCTATAGAGAGTTAAAAGCGATTTCACGCATTTTGGTCACGGTCCAATGATTTCGTCGCGTGAGTCTCCTTTAGACGATTCGTTTGATACCCAGATCACCCAAATCGGTTCAGGCGTAAGGGAAATAGAGCCATTTAAAGCGTACCAAAAGGGAGATAATCTGAACCACTAAGGGAGACAATTCGACCACAGTTGAATAATTTCATCGTGTAGGTCTCCTTTAGACGAGTCCAAACACGACCCCCTTCGGATAAAATCTAAGGCCGTTTGGTTTCGCAAACACTGTAGATCCGGATCAGACGCCGCAAATCATCTGATCAGTGTGTAAACTGTAAACCGCAAACAAAGTCCGAATTTTATATCAATAATAATAATAATAATAATAATAATAATAATAATAATAAGAATCGACCTTATTTATAGAGGGTAACACATTTAGTAAACTAGTACTAATCTTCCATGTGGCCCTCTTTTCCTGGGTATAAACCAGTACTAAGCAATGTGGATAAAGTCTCTTGCTCAAGGAAACAACACTTGCCGCTCGTAGGGTTCGAACCCGGCACCTCTCGATCCCGAGGCCAATACTTTACCACTGCACCACAGCGCTCCCACGGCTCATCATAAAAATCACCGATTTTGCGGGCAAAGTATTGTATAAATTTAATCGCGTTCGTAAAACTCTTAGAGGTGTGCTGCTAATAAAAGCTCCACTTGAGAATATAACATTTAGGGATTAGGCTTTTGTTTTCAAATTTTAGTACCCCTCCTGATCCTTAGTTTTGTGAAGAGACCGCGTTTACACGCGGGCTGATCGGTCTTATATTGTCGCTAAAGTTTTACCTTTATAAGTTTTTTTCCGGTCGCCGGCCAAATACCTGTATCGTATCACTAAAAGTCAATGTACCGTGAATGAACCTTCAAGCGCTAATCACAACCAGAAGATGACATTTTTTCTTTGTTTGGGTTCAGCAGTCCTGCTAATGGCAGGTGATTCGCGTTAATAATGTACCCTTAAATTAATAAAATAGAACGATTTTCCGTGGCACGTAGTTTTAAGCGGCGCATTTCATTCTAAAAGTGCCAAACCTACTAGCAGATGTACCCTTGAATCAAACAAACATATCGTCTGCTATGCGATTTTCCGTGTTAAGTGGACTAGCGCATTTCAAGCTAAAACCCATTAGCAGATGACATTTTCGCAAGTTGGTTTTGAAAGACAAACACACCTATTCAAACATGTTTACGACAAAACATATATAAAAAATCTGATAAAAGTGTTCGATATCTCAAAACATAGATTGTGGGTACTCGTATAACAACACAGTACTTGTCACATTTTTTTGTATAAAGGAGAGATAGATAGATAGATAGATAGATAGATAGATAGATAGATAGATAGATAGATAGATAGATAGATAGATAGATAGATAGATAGATAGATAGATAGATAGATAGATAGATAGATAGATAGATAGATAGATAGATAGATAGATAGATAGATAGATAGATAGATAGATAGATAGATAGATAGATAGATAGATAGATAGATAGATAGATAGATAGATAGATAGATAGATAGATAGATAGATAGATAGATAGATAGATAGATAGATAGATAGATAGATAGATAGATAGATAGATAGATAGATAGATAGATAGATAGATAGATAGATAGATAGATAGATAGATAGATAGATAGATAGATAGATAGATAGATAGATAGATAGATAGATAGATAGATAGATAGATAGATAGATAGATAGATAGATAGATAGATAGATAGATAGATAGATAGATAGATAGATAGATAGATAGATAGATAGATAGATAGATAGATAGATAGATAGATAGATAGATAGATAGATAGATAGATAGATAGATAGATAGATAGATAGATAGATAGTAGGTAGCTATATCGACCCCCGCCCATCGGGGCTTGAAGAAATAGATGCTTCCACGAACCGCGCACTGGAAAAACGCTTAGCCCAAGAAAAGCGGTGCGAATCGGCCCGTCCATAAACCCTACTTGCAGGGCTTGTCGTTTCATCTCGGGCTCTACAAAATTTGAAGCAAGGTCTTTACAGTGTAATCCTCAAAATTTGAAGCAAGGTCTTTACAGTGTAATCCTCAAACAAAGTCCGAATTTTATATCAATCATCTCGTGGCTACAATACAGTATGCATCATAAAAATCATCGATTTTGTCGGCTAGGTATTGTATGAATTTAACGGCGTTCGTAAATCCCTTTTGGGGGATGCCAAAGCTTTTGTTTTCACATTTTAGTGCATCTTCCGAACAATAGAGACGGAGCAGCTGGGTTTTGAAGAGACCTTTTGTTTCAATTTTAGTACCTTCTTCGAACAATAGAGACGGATTTTTATTCCGAGGTCACCGAGCAGCTGGGTTTTGAAGAGACCTTTTGTTTAAATTTAAGTGCCTTCACCAAACAATAGAGACGTAGCAAAGGTCATCCAATATCGCCGACGCGCTGACGCGTCGTGACGTAATCCCCGCGCATGCGCAGTCCGTGACGCCAAAGCGCCGCCTTTACTACTCTTGAATGAGATATTGTCGTGATGACCATTCAGAGCAAGTGTGATGATAATTGGTCCAAAACTGTGGCCTCTAGTGTGTTCACATGTATTTTCTATGTTTTTACTTCTGACCTACTTTCTTGCCTGACATGACCTATATCCGTATCTGACTAAAATATTGTAAACGTGATCATTCTGTACAAAAATGATTGGACTGAAATTGTGGCCTTTAGAGAGTTCATATGTTTTTTTCTATGATATGACCTACTTTTTAATCATGACCCATATTCGAACTTGCTCGAGATATTGACAAGATGATAGTTCTGAGTAAGTGTGATGATGACTGGAACAAAACTGTGGAATCTAGAGTGTTAATATTTGTTTGTTTGATTTGAGGTTTACCGTCCCCGTCAACACTGTAAATGTCATTTTGGAGACGTTCCTCCCAATTTTGTAAGACTTTTACTCGATATTGAAATGAAATATCATCTCAAGCCCTGCCGCCCGATTAAACCAATATGATTTATAAGCATGGACGGGCCGACTCGCACTGCTTTGCCTGGGCAGACTAAGATCCTCTAAGCGGGTTACCAGTACTCTTGTGCGGGTCTGTTTCAGCTCTGCGTGGAAGCATCATGCAGCCAATATTTTTCTCCAAGCCCCGAGGGGCGTGGGCCTCGTGTATCTTTGATACAGGGGCTTCCAACGGTTATGCGCCAGCGCATGACAAAACGTACAATTAGACATGTGCGCCCAACGAAGACTCAGATCCGCTTGCGCATCCCCTCAATCTGATCAGAGTCTTCGTTGTGCGCACTAAGGATACCTAATGGCCCAATCCCCCTTGATGCAGCAGGAGAAGTCTCTGGTTAGACTATATGGATGCGCAGGCTGCTCTGACTTTACGCTGTGTGTACAAGTCTTATTGTTGGCTTTATCATGCGCTGGCTTCTATCAGCTTTCTGTTGTTCTTGCAACAGTAAAGTGTTTTTGTTTCTTCCATTCATTGTTCTTTTTCCCTTTTGTCCTTCACTTTTATAGTCTCTTCTAACTTATATTTAATTCCTCTTTTATCTGGGTGACGACGCAAAAGGACACATAAGTAGAAGTAAAACAAAGATCAGGAATTGATACAATTAACTTATTCCATCCATAAAAGACACCAAAGGGAAAGAAATACAAACATTAAGCGACCAGACCATAATGGAAACCTAAACAAAGGAAGGCCATATGGACATATAAGACTTAATGTGTTGTTAAACATCAACAAAATAAATCAACCCCTTGTAACGTGTACATAAAACTACTGTAACACCTACGACATACAGTATGATTAACCTCCTTATTTCCACCTTCTATCTTTTTATTCCAGTTTTATCAGCAGAGTCTACGTCTTCATTGTAATGAACATTCCTGAAAGCCTCAATTTATATAGAGTACTAGAAATGCGTCCACAGGACACGGATGCCACCGCCTGAAAATATGTCTATGTTTGTAATTATCCATAGAAAGTTACTGACGGTATTGAAGTTGTGAATTCTTATTCACATTTGACTTCTTATGAATCACCTTGACCTTGTAGGTACGGACCTGGGTTTTGCACGTGACACATCGTCTCATGATGGTTAACATTTCTACTAAGTAACTTCAAAATCCATCCAGAAATAAGTAAGTTATTGACTGCGTTTAAGTTTCGGACCCTTTTTTGACATTTTATCTCGAAGTATGACCTTGACCTTGGACGTACGGACTTGCGTTTTGCACGTGACACATGGTCTCATGATGGTTAACATTTCTACAAAGTCGTTTCAAAATCGTTCCAGAAATAAGTAAGTTATTGACTGCGTTTAAGTTTCGGACACTTTTTTTATCTTTGATCTCTAATAATGACATTGACCTCGTACCTATGTTTTGCACGTGACTCATCGTCTAATGATGGTTAACATTTCTACAAGGTTTTTCCAAAATCCATCCAGAAATAAGAAAGTTGTTGACTGCGTTTAAATGTCGGACGGCGGACGGACGAATAGACGGACAGGGGAAACGTTATATTATGCCCTTCCACGATTCTTCGAATGGCGGGGGCATAAAATGGGGTTCACAGATATATACACTATTTTGACCGGACATATTTTGCTAAAATCATAGAATGTGTGCATTCTTTAGTGGTCAAAAACTTGCGGTTGGATTCGATTTGGCGATTCTAAAGAGCACCCATAATCTATGTTTGAAGCAGAAGTAAGTAAAACGTAACGCAGGATAGCCAGTATATCCGATTGCAGACATCCCTGTCAATATATTACGCAGTCAAATCAAGTTTTTGTATGGATACCCCTGAAAGGGCATCTTTCATCTGTGCCCATGCATGTTTTTTCTTTAAACTTTGATTATTAATTACTCAGCATATACAACCTATAAAAATGTATTTATTAAATTATATAAATCAAAGTAGGACTCGGGAGGCCATCCTGACTGACTCCCTCCATGTGCTGATATTTGTCTCCAAATGAGTCTGTATTAAATCATATGTTTTATGTAGTTCCAAGATGTGAGGACTGGCTTGAATTTGAATGCAAAACGCCATAGGCATTCTTTTGATACTATAAAACATTTTGAATTAATTAAAGTTTACATTTTCTGAGAAAATAATTATAAAAATCTCATTTTTAATTAAAATGTTAAAAAATTATCTAAATTCAATTCCTTAGATAAATATGTTATAGTCTTTGTCAAGATTTCATTTTACTAGGAAAACTTGCCATATGTTTCCTCTGTAGCTAGGCAAAATTTTATGAAAATCCGAAAGCGGTAACTCTGTAATTTTACACTTTTCATGGATGTAGGTCGTTTCTGCAGAAACTACTGTTTTATTGAAATCATCCAAGAATTTACAAAAAGGCATTGCCCTCAAACTTCTTAACACTTATCTTATAAAAATGAGATGAGTCAAATCAAAATGAATACATCTTGAGCTGATCTAGCTAAGAAACCATTAAAATATCATGGATTATTGGTATTTGCCTTTCATGTATACACTATGTCTTATCCAAAATAGTAGATAGTAAAACACTAAATCAAAGGGTATTCTAATCAACAAATTAGGCTTAACTAATCAAGTTTTTGTATGGATACCCCTGAAAGGGCATCTTTCATCTGTGCCCATGCATGTTTTTTTCTTTAAAATTTGTATATTAATAACTTAGCATATACAACCTATAAAAATGTATTTATTAAATTATATAAATCAAAGTAAGACTCGGGAGGCCATCCTGACTGACTCCCACCATGTGCTAGCTAAGAAACCATTAAAATATTCTGACTGACTCCCTCCATGACGGCTCCAACGTAAAGGCTTATTGAGAATTAGAGAGATCTAATTCAAGGTAATGTTGGTTGGTGCCTGATGCTCTGTCCCTGATCGGGCCCATCAGAGTCTAACTGTTGGTTTTCTTTTGTTCCAGCATTTCAGTGGTTTCTTGCTGTCGAGTCCTCACCGTTGTCTCACCTCTGTGGTTCTTTGATTTTTTTTTGTGTTCACGGAGATGTTGCACTGATGAGTTAAGCGACCAGACCATAATGGAAACCTCAACAAAGGAAGACCATAAGGACAGTTACTTTCCCACAAAATGGCCATATGGCCATCCAAAATAAAAAGACACAAGTGATACACACAGTAAGTAACAAACAACACCATAAATAAACCGCCACCGAAGAACCGCCTTGGGACGGTCAGTGGAATGATTTCCACTGGGGGGCTTAAATCGATTTTACGTGGCCACAATCCTCGCCCTTACTTCCGTCGCGATTTAGACAAATAATTTGTTCAGTCCGCATGAAGGCCTCGTAACTCATCAGTGCAACATCTCCGTGAACACAAAAAATCAAAGAACCACAGAGGTGAGACAACGGTGAGGACTCGACAGCAAGAAACCACTGAAATGCTGGAGCAAAATAAAACCAACAGTAAGTGTTCAATGCTTTCATAGAATAAAGGATTAAGCAGGCACAAATTGGGCCCAGAACAGAAGTCGTAGTTCTAGTTAATGGACATGAACATACTAAGTTATGGTATATATGTGGCTAACTGTTGAAAGAGATCATTTTCAGAACCAACCAAATTTCAAATCTTATTAGAAATGAGATAGCTACTCACAGATTGAACAATCTTTATCACCAGTTTAAATGCTTCTTGATATCTTACATAATTATGTTTTGTAATGACTGTAACAACTGCTGAAATAGGTAAATGAGGTGAAAATCCTATACAAATACACAGACAACATAATCATGATCACATAAGTTTTGGAACACAGACAAAAGTACGATCGTGTGATTTCTAAAAGCAAATTTATTAAAATGACCTTGGAATATAACTTCAGGAAGCCGTTTGGTTTCGTTCATAGGGACTATACAAAAAGATAGAATGGCTAGTGCCTAGTGTAGATACAAATACTGAAAACCGTTTAACGGGTACTAATGTCAAAGAAAAGTAATCTCAAGTGTTATTGGTTGTCCCTAGAGTAAACCTTTCTTTTTGAATAGACAGTTAGGGATAACCAAACATACAAACAAAAGTTGGACTTGAGAGTCATTTATCTCAAGTCGGATAACAAATCTCACGAAATCTGAAGCAACATCTAAAATGACTGGTATGTTGTTGATTTAAATATTCACTACTAACAAATTAGACAAGACAGACAGAAAGAAAACTATGCACATGATTTCATGGGTGCGTTGGATGACGTTTGTCAACAAAATCTTTGCGGTATAGTTCTGTAGACAAAATAGTTTGTTTTGGCATGGCGTTCAAAAGGGGGCACATTTACCGAACTGGCTGTTTTGAAATAATACTTATAATTATGATATGAACTACTAACACAAACCATACTATACTATAGCCATCCAAATTTAAAGCAGTAGTAAAGTATTATTAAACAGCATGACCGAAACATGGTAATCATATAATGTCACATTTTGCTGAATATGCACTATCTGTATTCAGTCTGTTAAAACACAATGTTACCGGTCCTCAATTTCCGTGAAATTTCACCTACATATTTCTAAGATATGTGGGCAGTTTTCATAATAAAATGGTGTCTTGACAAAAATTGCAACATGGTAAAATTGCATATAAAATTGTAATGAATACAAAGCTTGAAGCTGATATATGGGGATACCATCAAAGAAAACTGAATGCCCAGCCACTATTACTAGACATATGGAGCCATTCATAGTATCAACTAATTCATCAATTATGGCTTTAATTCATAAAACATTGCAGCTTTATATATATGAAACTCTGAATACTGTAGACAGGTTTATATCAGAGTACTCTCTGCTGTGATAGAGACTTCATAAAAATGTTATAGATTTACTGCGGAAATGGCATTTAATAGTGAATGCATTGTAATTATGATGGTTATACCCAAGGCAATTATTGTGCATAATTTCATCAAATTCCAGGCGTGGGCAGAAACCAATGTAAATTTCCTATACCATGAAAGACCCCCTTCAAGCTTTTTATCGAGTAACCTGGGGTTAACAGGGGTAAACCTTACTTTCCGGGTCTCCAGTTTGTATCCAGCAAACTGGACTTAAAAAAAACAGGGTTGTTCAAAAAGATCATTAGGGTAACGTGGCCGTGTGGAATAGGGCATTTTAATGTCACCAAAACTGACTATATTCTTTATAAAATGTATTATATTTATCTTATTTCTGCTGAAACATAGATATTAGGCATGCTTTTTGGAACCGGCTAAATGAGACGGATTTAATGAGCACCAAAAATCTATATATAGCCACAGCTAATGTTAAATTTTATAGACGCTATTCTGATTTAATTTCAAAATTCAATATTGGACTTAAATCTCTTCTGCAACAAGGTCTATCGGAACCCGAATTTTATGGTGACTTAGTATATAAATTCAGAAAAATATATAACCGCAATGACTTCAGCACCCAATTTCGTAAAATCATTCTTCGATATAAAAAGATTGGGTACAACATGGATATTATACGACAGACTGCATGCATGGTAGTTAACCCAATCACGGTTGGCAACTTTGCTTCCCTCTTTAATTGCACGCCGGTGGGTCAGGCCTCGGATTCTATGACGGCTCCAACGTAAAGGCTTATTGAAAATTAAAGAGATAATGTTGGTTGGTGCCTGATGCTCTGTCTCTGGTCGGGCTCATCGGAGTCTAACTGTTGGTTTTCTTTTGCTCCAGCATTTCAGTGGTTTCTTGCTGTCGAGTCCTCACCGTTGTCTCACCTCTGTGGTTCTTTGATTTCTGTGTTCACGGAGATGTTGCACTGATGAGTTAGGAGGCCTTCATGCGGACTGAACAAATTTTTTGTCTAAATCGCGACGGAAGTAAGGGCGAGGATTGTGGCCTCGTAAAATCGATTTAAGCCCCCCAGTGGAAATCTTCCACTGACCGTTCCAAGGCGGCTCTTCTGTGGCGATTTGTTTATGTTGTTGTTTGTTACTTACTGTGTGTATCACTTGTGTCTTTTAATTTTGGATGGCCATATGGCCATTTTGTGGGAAAGTAACTGTCCATATGGCCTTCCTTTGTTTAGGTTTCCATTATGGTCTGGTCGCTTAATGTTTGTATTTCTTTCCCTTTGGTGTCTTTTATGGATGGAGTAAGTTAATTGTGTAGCGATATCGGTAATTATTCACACCCCTGGGGGTACTCGCTGATATCGGTAATTATTCACACCCAATTTACTCCCGGAAGTACAAAAGCGAAAGTAGACAAATTTTACAAAGCGGATCGGGATCAGGTTTATTGAGTATTTAACAGGTATCTAGAAGTTTTCTTACCGTGAAATTATTCTCCTTGTTTATTTTTAACTATCCTAATGTCAAAAAGCACACCTGTCTATATAAGAATCAGATAAACACTCAGTTAACATAGATCGTACTTTTCCGTAAGAAATCCGGAGATTGACGAAGGTAATATATGCCGATAGGTGGCGTGCGAACAATCGGTATATAAAGGCCTGCAACACAGTAGCAGGTCAGAATGTCTCTAGCCGCAGAAGAGAGCACATCGTAAAAGAAATAAATAATAATTGCTCATTATTATTTATTATATTATTAAGGCTTTAGAATTAGTTGGTAAGAAGCTCAGGGCCGAAATGTCTCAACTTATTACCCGGGTTCTTCAGTAAGCACAGCTCACAGAAGAGGGACTATAAGTAGTAGACATTAGTGACCTGGCTGCATCTATCTAATTCTTGATTTGAGCCTTGAAGTAAGTTGTGTCCAAGTGTGTTGCAGCTGTAAGTTGACGGAACTATAAGTCGTGACTCAATTTGCTGCAACTAAGGATTTGGCAGAACAGATGTGTATACGACAGAGAGTGTTGTCGTAAATTGTTTTGATAAAGTGTATACATAAGAGTAAGGACTCAGCTTAAAGTTTTAGCAAGTTTAGATGTTGTGATTGACCACTTATTTTTTAGCTCCAAATCATTTTAGAAATCATTTATACCAATCAACAGGCAAGGTAGCCCCAAGGAAAATTTTAATATACGTACTCTTTCATATATTGTATCTCACTAGCTGAGATTGAAGTTATAACTCGGCAGAAAATTCGTTACATTTTGTGGCAGCGGTGGGATTTTGATAGTTTTTTTTCTATCACGGACCTAGTTGTAAAACATTACATTGGATGATACAAAGGAGTTTGATATGTCAATGAAAGCCATTGGTAAAAGGCTAGATGTGATGAAGAAGAAAAATGAACTAAGCCGTCTTCAACATGAAGTCTTGTCTCTAGAAAGTGAGTTGCGTATGTTGAAAAGGAAGGGTACAATAGTGACTGGGATCAGGAACCCGATATCGATATTGAAGAAGTCGACCAGAGAAAGGTGAATGATATTCGCACGGGAAGACTATATAGAAAGCCTTGTGAGCCAATGCCTGTTATGGCTCCCATTAAAAAGAGTAAGCCTTCAGCTACGATAACTTCCGAAGAATCTGGCAAGCAAGATAGCGCTACCAGAACTGATCAGAATAATAACCTCTCTAATAAAGGATCTGATAGACAGGAAATTGTTGTGGACAGTAATGTTAAGGTAGCAGAGAAGAATGAAAGGAAAGTTTCAAGCGAGACTATTTCAACAATGGGTTCTTCAGTTTCAGCAGTAAGTCGCTCAGAGAAGCAAACTGATAAAACTGTGTTAAGTACGAAAGGAAAGTTAGAAATAGAATTCACTGTTAAAGGAACAGGAACCACCAAACAAACACTGAGAGTAGTAAAAGATGAGGAAGAAATGTTGTCGACTACAAGCGTAAACATAGGGACAATCTCCGCTAGTGACATAAGTTTTACTTTGGCAGACTTTCTGGGACCGGAAATCCTAGACCCAAGAGGTGTTCATCTGCATATTCAGAAAGAGAGAATAATAGTAAAAGTGGATAAAGACTTATCTAAAATGCAGAATTAGATATTAAGAGAAAAAGTTATGTTTGAGAAGAAGCATTCAAACAGATAAGCAGGGTAGCCTTAATCCTTAAGGAAAGGATTGAGACCGATTTTATTTTATTTTTCTTCTATACAGTATGAGAAACATACCATAAGTTTTATAATTGGAGATAGCACTGGTAGTGCTATATTAGTACTCACAGGTTAAAGATAGCATCAGTAGTGCTATGATACAACCCATACATTGAACGATACAATGTTCTTGATTTATGGTTCTTAATAATAATAACATGTTTAAGATAATGTTGTACTATCTCTTTATCAAGACCAGGTTGTGATATATATGTAAAAGGATGTAGAAATTATATACATGCGGGACGCATGTACCCGGAGGCGTGGGTAATGTAGCGATATCGGTAATTATTCACACCCCTGGGGGTACTCGCTGATATCGGTAATTATTCACACCCAATTTACTCCCGGAAGTACAAAAGCGAAAGTAGACAAATTTTACAAAGCGGATCGGGATCAGGTTTATTGAGTATTTAACAGGTATCTAGAAGTTTTCTTACCGTGAAATTATTCTCCTTGTTTATTTTTAACTATCCTAATGGCAAAAAGCACACCTGTCTATATAAGAATCAGATAAACACTCAGTTAACATAGATCGTACTTTTCCGTAAGAAATCCGGAGATTGACGAAGGTAATATATGCCGATAGGTGGCGTGCGAACAATCGGTATATAAAGGCCTGCAACACAGTAGCAGGTCAGAATGTCTCTAGCCGCAGAAGAGAGCACATCGTAAAAGAAATAAATAATAATTGCTCATTATTATTTATTATATTATTAAGGCTTTAGAATTAGTTGGTAAGAAGCTCAGGGCCGAAATGTCTCAACTTATTACCCGGGTTCTTCAGTAAGCACAGCTCACAGAAGAGGGACTATAAGTAGTAGACATTAGTGACCTGGCTGCATCTATCTAATTCTTGATTTGAGCCTTGAAGTAAGTTGTGTCCAAGTGTGTTGCAGCTGTAAGTTGACGGAACTATAAGTCGTGACTCAATTTGCTGCAACTAAGGATTTGGCAGAACAGATGTGTATACGACAGAGAGTGTTGTCGTAAATTGTTTTGATAAAGTGTATACATAAGAGTAAGGACTCAGCTTAAAGTTTTAGCAAGTTTAGATGTTGTGATTGACCACTGATTTTTTTAGCTCCAAATCATTTTAGAAATCATTTATACCAATCAACAGGCAAGGTAGCCCCAAGGAAAATTTTAATATACGTACTCTTTCATATATTGTATCTCACTAGCTGAGATTGAAGTTATAACTCGGCAGAAAATTCGTTACAATTGTATCAATTCCTGATCTTTGTTTTACTTCCACTTTACAGGGGTGTAAATTATTTTTTGGACCTTATCTTGCTCAGAAACATTAGCTGTGGCTATATATAGATTTTTGGTGCTCATTAAATCCGTCTCATTTAGCCGGTTTCAAAAAGCATGCCTAATATCTATGTTTGAGCAGAAATAAGATAAATATAATACATTTTATAAAGAATATAGTCAGTTTTGGTGATATTAAAATGCCCTATTCCACACGGCCACGTTACCCTAATGATCGTTTTGAACAACCCTGTTTTTTTTTTATTTGAGGTTATTTAGGTCATTTTGGAGACGCTGCCTCCTATTGTGTGGGCATATTACCGACACTGGAATGAAATAACATCTTAAGGCCTTCCGCCAAATGAAACCAAAAGGGGTCATTTACACGGATAATCCTACCCGTATCACTTCGCCTGGGCAGGCTAAGACGGTTTACCAGTACTCATGTTCGTGGTCGATTTCTGCGCTGCAAAAAAGCACCAGCCTAACCTATTTCTCTAAGCCCCGATGTGCGTGTGTGTGCCCTAAAGTTGTTAAGAAAGCTGTGGTATCAAGGCTGTTCTGAGTGTCTGTGCTGTCTTATCAGAGTGTTTCCTAGTCGTGCAGGACCTGCACTGTAATCTTTACCGCCGAAAAAAAAAACATGAACATTTTAAGATTAAAAATATAATACTTTTCTTATTTATGCTCAGAATATAGATTGTTGGTACTCTTAAGAACAGCCTCAACGCCTATATAATTTTGACCCCCCCCCCTTGAACCCCACTTTTTATTTGGTAAAACTGGGGTTTACATGGGTAAACCTTATTTTCTTATTTCTGCTCTAAAATACACGTAGATTGTGAGACGGTTTTAACGAATATCCATAATCTATATTTTGAGCAGAAATATTTTTTTTTTTCAATTTTCACCCGAAAAGTGTTGTTTTTAGGGGATAAAATTTACCATGTATTTGAAAAGGCGTGTTTTCGTAATGCTATTCAAGCATTCTGAAGTTAATGAGACTTACACCGAGTCCGACAACGTCAATGAACTGGAAGCTGTTAGTGAAAAACGCCAACCATTAGATAACTGCATCATAACAAAAGTAGAGGCAATGATCGGGAATAGATACAATCAACCCATAGCTCCCATCAGAGACACCAAAGTGAAAGAAACACAAACATGCATCAACAGACCTAATGGAAACACCAACAGCGGAAAGCCAAAAAGACAATTACTTTCCCACAAAATGGCCAATAGGCTATCAAAAGTAAAATAACACAAGCGACACAAACACCTAAAGACAAACCATAACAATAACAAGTCATCGCAGGCGATACAAATCCCCTCGCACTACACGACACAAAATAACCCACAAGGGTTGACGTGGTGTGGTTGGCTGATTGATTCTTTGGGATTTTACCTCATGTCAATCCTTGTGGTTTATTTTGTATTGTCTCCCAGAGATTGGAAGAAAAGAGATAGAAGAAATAGTAGAAGATATGGAAGTGCAATTTCTTTCAAATGTTGGGTATGATTTCAAGCAAGTTCGACTTTCAAGGACCAAGAAAAAACATTGTCAACACTCTAGTGCCTATATTAATTAAAGGATTTTAATGTAAGTTAATACAAATAATGGTTTTGATAATATATTGAGCAAGTGTAACTTTCAGGTCACTGCAATGTCAGTGTGGCTATTCTTTAGCAAAAAATAAAATAAAATAAAAATGACATTTTTCTAGGCCTACATTTATTATTGATATAAATGTCACTTCCCATCTTTAGGAAATTTGACTTTCAGGGTCCTTGGCTTCAGGTCAAGGTCACTGTGTCCATCTTTAGAAAACGTTTATATGATTGTTGTATCACATCACAATAGAAATATGTTCTATAAAAGGGCTTTCCTTTGGAAGCAAGGAATACACCACAGAAGTGAAAAATATGGAGTGTACATGTTTTCTGGGCCAGACTAGCCAGTTTCGGCCAATGAGGCCTCATCAGTGACCCTCAGATATTTTCAAAATTCACAATGGAATCAATGATTCCAAAGGACAAGAAAATATAATCTGCACTATGATGTAGGGCAGGGAGACGTTTTACCGCCGCCACACATTCCCACACACCAGCTGTAGTGAAGTTAAATATGTTCTATAAAAGGGTTATCCCTTGGAAGCAAGGAATACACCACAGAAGTGAAAAATATGGAGTGTACATGTTTTCTTGGCCAGACTAGCCAGTTTCGGCCAATTACACCTCATCAGTGACCCTCAGATATTTTCAAAATTTCACAATGGAATCAATGATTCCAAAGGACAAGAAAATATAATCTACACTATGATGTAGGGCAGGGAGACGTTTTACCGCCGCCACACATTCCCAATAGTAAGTCTGTGAAATAAAAAGCCCTGTAGACCCTGGTTTATAAAGAGGAAAGGATATTTTCTTGTCCTTTCGGACCATTGATTCCATTGCTGAATTTTGAGAATATTTAGGGTCACTGATGATGCCTAATTGGCCGAAACTAGCTAGTCTGGCCCAGAAAACATGTACACTCCTTTTTTTCCAGTTTTGTGGTGTTTTCCTTGCTTCCAAAGGATAACCCTTTTTAGAACATATTTACGGGGGTTTACACTACTTGCCTTATTTTTGCTCAAAAACATAGATTGGGGTTACTTGTTAGAACTGCCTTATTGAGTTGGTTCTAATGAGCATTCACAATGTATGTTGAAAGCAGAAATAAGAGTTATATTTTTAGCAAGTATTTGTCTTTCTGACACCAAGTTGGACACAATTATTTCACATGACACGTTTTCCTCATGAAAACCAAAGAAAGTGTATTAATGAAAAACACCACTTACTATAGGAAAAGTAGAAGTAAAACAAAGATCAGGAATTGATACAATTAACTTACTCCATCCATAAAAGACACCAAAGGGAAAGAAATAC
The DNA here is from genome assembly GCA_963580285.1 of Lucinisca nassula. Taxonomy (NCBI): domain Eukaryota; kingdom Metazoa; phylum Mollusca; class Bivalvia; order Lucinida; family Lucinidae; genus Lucinisca; species Lucinisca nassula. The sequence continues at coordinate 496,038 of CAUZLF010000652.1, forward strand.
AAACATTAAGCGACCAGACCATAATGGAAACCTAAACAAAGGAAGGCCATATGGACAGTTACTTTCCCACAAAATGGCCATATGGCCATCCAAAATTAAAAGACACAAGTGATACACACAGTAAGTAACAAACAACAACATAAATAAATCGCCACAGAAGAGCCTCCTTGGAACGTCAGTGAAAGATTTCCACTGGGGGGCTTAAATCGATTTTACGTGGCCACAATCCTCGCCCTTACTTCCGCCGCGATTTAGACAAATAATTTGTTCAGTCCGCATGAAGGCCTCCTAACTCATCAGGAAAGACTAGCTGCAGACTGAAGCTCTGTGGCAGAGGCATAATTTCCAGACTTGCTGTACTAGAATGCTACATAGATAGCAACATGGTCTGAGTAGTATTTGAAACATGTTCCAGAAGAAACTGGTTTGACGTGTTTGATATATATATATATGGTCTAGAATCCCTCCTGATCTTTGTGTTGGTTCTTGAATAAGTTGTTGAAATTCTGGCAGAGTATGAATTATTTTATCTTTTTTTTTGAGGTCCCAGTTAAAATCTCCTAGTAATACAACTGGGCCTGCTGGAAGACACTGAAGCTGACTTTTCAAAGCTTGGAGGAATGACTGACCTTTTGCTGGAGGATTGTACAAGATCATCAATATAGTTGGCTGATCTCTAATTTGTATATGTATCAGCATCGTTTCTAATAAAACATGTTCAACAGAAGCCAGTCTTTGTGGCCGTAGATGTCTTTTGATAAGAGCAGTCAGTCCATGGTTTGTTTTACGAGAGAAAATAGTGTAGTCTGACATATTCTGTGGTGATTCATTGTATGTTTCAGTAAGGGCAATGACATCTGATAAATGTTATCCTGATCAATAGAAATATCTTGGTTGTGAGCCTTTAGGGATCTAACATTCAAATGTGTAATAATGGTATGGCCAGGCTCCTTGAGTGCGTGAATATGAGGTTTGCATTGCAGAGTACGATTTTCTTTCAGTCTGTTCATTTCTGCAAGAGCCGATTTATTTACTATAAGTTTTGCTGGGTCAAAGTTAATCAAGTGAAGTCCTGAAATTGACTTTGCACGGCTTAGTGCAACATAAGCTTGACCTGCTGTGAATCGACAATCAAAAGATACTTTCACATTTTTCAGTGTTTTACCTTGTACTTTATGTATGGTAGCACCCCATGCCAAAGTAAGCGGATATTGATTTCTTGTTATTCTTAGAGTATTTGTTTTGCCAAGAGTGAATGTTACAGTTTCAGCTGTGCCTGGGACAGCATCAAAGGCTCTTAATGAAGCTGGCAATGAATCTTTTGTTTTTCTGCCCACCTAACTGTTTTTGAAATGTAAAAAGACAGTTCCTTTTAGAGGAAAGTTCTTATTTATGTCAATTGTGGCTACTACACCATCTGCACCATTAACCAATCCATCTGATACATCACGGTTTTTGACGAGTGAAACACGAGCTCCTACTGCAATTAGGAGCCTTCATGAAGACCTCCTGTAAAATGACGGTCTGTTGTTATTTTGAGTGACTGTTTTACAGGCTTGTGAGATAGCTTTTATCTCTACTATTGACTGTTTAATTGTTGTCATTCTTTGCGAGTTGAAGGTATCTACCTGACGATTAGTAGCAAAAATATGTAAATTATCTGCGCTATCAGTGTGTATACGTGTAGATAAAGTTTGAATGTCAATGTCTGTTTGTTGGCCTATTCTGACTCTATTAAGAATCTGTGCAAATTGGGGATCTCCTCTTTGTCTTTGTATTTCTGTGAGCTCATGAAGAAAGAAATGCTTTTCCCAAAATGTTAAATTAAGCTGTTGTAGAGGGTCTCTCGCTGAACCATATACAGGTGAATCACCGACTGGAGGCAGTTGTAGCAAATCTCCAAAAGCTAAGACATAAACTCCTCCAAACGGAATATCCTCAGATAATATGCCTTTGATTTCCTGAAGTCTTTTATGGATATTAGTAAGAGTATGAGAACCTACCATTGAAACTTCACCAATAATAAGAAAAATATAAAATGTATTATATTTATCTTTTTTCTGCTGAAACATAGATATTAGGCATGCTTTTTGGAACCGGCTAAATGAGACGGATTTAATGAGCACCAAAAATCTATATAAAGCCACAACTAATGTTAAATTTTATAGACGCCATTCTGATTTAATTTCAAAATTCAATATTGGACTTAAATCTCTTCTGCAACAAGGTCTATCGGAACCTGAATTTTATGGTGACTTAGTATATAAATTCAGAAAAATATATAACCGCAATGACTTCAGCACCCAATTTCGTAAAATCATTCTTCGATATAAAAAGATTGTGTACAACATGGATATTATACGACAGACTGCATGCATGGTAGTTAACCCAATCACGGTTGGCAACTTTGCTTCCCTCTTTAATTGCACGCCGGTGGGTCAGGCCTCGGATTCTATGACGGCTCCAACGTAAAGGCTTATTGAAAATTAAAGAGATAATGTTGGTTGGTGCCTGATGCTCTGTCTCTGGTCGGGCTCATCGGAGTCTAACTGTTGGTTTTCTTTTGCTCCAGCATTTCAGTGGTTTCTTGCTGTCGAGTCCTCACCGTTGTCTCACCTCTGTGGTTCTTTGATTTCTGTGTTCACGGAGATGTTGCACTGATGAGTTAGAAGGCCTTCATGCGGACTGAACAAATTTTTTGTCTAAATCGCGACGGAAGTAAGGGCGAGGATTGTGGCCTCGTAAAATCGATTTAAGCCCCCCAGTAAAAATCTTCCACTGACCGTTCCAAGGCGGCTCTTCTGTGGCGATTTGTTTATGTTGTTGTTTGTTACTTACTGTGTGTATCACTTGTGTCTTTTAATTTTGGATGGCCATATGGCCATTTTGTGGGAAAGTAACTGTCCATATGGCCTTCCTTTGTTTAGGTTTCCATTATGGTCTGGTCGCTTAATGTTTGTATTTCTTTCCCTTTGGTGTCTTTTATGGATGGAGTAAGTTAATTGTATCAATTCCTGATCTTTGTTTAACTTCCACTTTACAGGGGTGTAAATTATTTTTTGGACCTTATCTTGCTCAGAAACATTAGCTGTGGCTATATATAGATTTTTGGTGCTCATTAAATCCGTCTCATTTAGCCGGTTTCAAAAAGCATGCCTAATATCTATGTTTGAGCAGAAATAAGATAAATATAATACATTTTATAAAGAATATAGTCAGTTTTGGTGACATTAAAATGCCCTATTCCACACGGCCACGTTACCCTAATGATCGTTTTGAACAACCCTGTTTTTTTTTTATTTGAGGTTATTTAGGTCATTTTGGAGACGCTGCCTCCTATTGTGTGGGCATATTACCGACACTGGAATGAAATAACATCTTAAGGCCTTCCGCCAAATGAAACCAAAAGGGGTCATTTACACGGATAATCCTTCCCGTATCACTTCGCCTGGGCAGGCTAAGACGGTTTACCAGTACTCATGTTCGTGGTCGATTTCTGCGCTGCAAAAAAGCACCAGCCTAACCTATTTCTCTAAGCCCCGATGTGCGTGTGTGTGCCCTAAAGTTGTTAAGATAGCTGTGGTATCAAGGCTGTTCTGAGTGTCTGTGCTGTCTGATCAGAGTGTTTCCTAGTCGTGCAGGACCTGCACTGTAATCTTTACCGCCGAAAAAAAAAACATGAACATTTTAAGATTAAAAATATAATACTTTTCTTATTTATGCTCAGAATATAGATTGTTGGTACTCTTAAGAACAGCCTCAACGCCTATATAATTTTGACCCCCCCCCCCCTTGAACCCCACTTTTTATTTGGTAAAACTGGGGTTTACATGGGTAAACCTTATTTTCTTATTTCTGCTCTAAAATACACGTAGATTGTGAGACGGTTTTAACGAATATCCATAATCTATATTTTGAGCAGAAATATTTTTTTTTTTTCAATTTTCACCCGAAAAGTGTTGTTTTTAGGGGATAAAATTTACCATGTATTTGAAAAGGCGTGTTTTCGTAATGCTATTCAAGCATTCTGAAGTTAATGAGACTTACACCGAGTCCGACAACGTCAATGAACTGGAAGCTGTTAGTGAAAAACGCCAACCATTAGATAACTGCATCATAACAAAAGTAGAGGCAATGATCGGGAATAGATACAATCAACCCATAGCTCCCATCAGAGACACCAAAGTGAAAGAAACACAAACATGCATCAACAGACCTAATGGAAACACCAACAGCGGAAAGCCAAAAAGACAATTACTTTCCCACAAAATGGCCAATAGGCTATCAAAAGTAAAATAACACAAGCGACACAAACACCTAAAGACAAACCATAACAATAACAAGTCATCGCAGGCGATACAAATCCCCTCGCACTACACGACACAAAATAACCCACAAGGGTTGACGTGGTGTGGTTGGCTGATTGATTCTTTGGGATTTTACCTCATGTCAATCCTTGTGGTTTATTTTGTATTGTCTCCCAGAGATTGGAAGAAAAGAGATAGAAGAAATAGTAGAAGATATGGAAGTGCAATTTCTTTCAAATGTTGGGTATGATTTCAAGCAAGTTCGACTTTCAAGGACCAAGAAAAAACATTGTCAACACTCTAGTGCCTATATTAATTAAAGGATTTTAATGTAAGTTAATACAAATAATGGTTTTGATAATATATTGAGCAAGTGCAACTTTCAGGTCACTGCAATGTCAGTGTGGCTATTCTTTAGCAAAAAATAAAATAAAATAATAATGACATTTTTCTAGGCCTACATTTATTATTGATATAAATGTCACTTCCCATCTTTAGGAAATTTGACTTTCAGGGTCCTTGGCTTCAGGTCAAGGTCACTGTGTCCATCTTTAGAAAACGTTTATATGATTGTTGTATCACATCACAATAGAAATATGTTCTATAAAAGGGCTTTCCTTTGGAAGCAAGGAATACACCACAGAAGTGAAAAATATGGAGTGTACATGTTTTCTGGGCCAGACTAGCCAGTTTCGGCCAATGAGGCCTCATCAGTGACCCTCAGATATTTTCAAAATTCACAATGGAATCAATGATTCCAAAGGACAAGAAAATATAATCTGCACTATGATGTAGGGCAGGGAGACGTTTTACCGCCGCCACACATTCCCACACACCAGCTGTAGTGAAGTTAATTATGTTCTATAAAAGGGTTATCCTCTGGAAGCAAGGAATACACCACAGAAGTGAAAAATATGGAGTGTACATGTTTTCTTGGCCAGACTAGCCAGTTTCGGCCAATTACACCTCATCAGTGACCCTCAGATATTTTCAAAATTTCACAATGGAACCAATGATTCCAAAGGACAAGAAAATATAATCTACACTATGATGTAGGGCAGGGAGACGTTTTACCGCCGCCACACATTCCCAATAGTAAGTCTGTGAAATAAAAAGCCCTGTAGACCCTGGTTTATAAAGAGGAAAGGATATTTTCTTGTCCTTTCGGACCATTGATTCCATTGCTGAATTTTGAGAATATTTAGGGTCACTGATGATGCCTAATTGGCCGAAACTAGCTAGTCTGGCCCAGAAAACATGTACACTCCATATTTTCCAGTTTTGTGGTGTTTTCCTTGCTTCCAAAGGATAACCCTTTTTAGAACATATTTACGGGGGTTTACACTACTTGCCTTATTTTTGCTCAAAAACATAGATTGGGGTTACTTGTTAGAACTGCCTTATTGAGTTGGTTCTAATGAGCATTCACAATGTATGTTGAAAGCAGAAATAAGAGTTATATTTTTAGCAAGTATTTGTCTTTCTGACACCAAGTTGGACACAATTATTTCACATGACACGTTTTCCTCATGAAAACCAAAGAAAGTGTATTAATGAAAAACACCACTTACTATAGGAAAAGTAGAAGTAAAACAAAGATCAGGAATTGATACAATTAACTTACTCCATCCATAAAAGACACCAAAGGGAAAGAAATACAAACATTAAGCGACCAGACCATAATGGAAACCTAAACAAAGGAAGGCCATATGGACAGTTACTTTCCCACAAAATGGCCATATGGCCATCCAAAATTAAAAGACACAAGTGATACACACAGTAAGTAACAAACAACAACATAAATAAATCGCCACAGAAGAGCCGCCTTGGAACGTCAGTGAAAGATTTCCACTGGGGGGCTTAAATCGATTTTACGTGGCCACAATCCTCGCCCTTACTTCCGCCGCGATTTAGACAAATAATTTGTTCAGTCCGCATGAAGGCCTCCTAACTCATCAGGAAAGACTAGCTGCAGACTGAAGCTATGTGGCAGAGGCATAATTTCCAGACTTGCTGTACTAGAATGCTACATAGATAGCAACATGGTCTGAGTAGTATTTGAAACATGTTCCAGAAGAAACTGGTTTGACGTGTTTGATATATATATATATATATGGTCTAGAATCCCTCCTGATGTTTGTGTTGGTTCTTGAATAAGTTGTTGAAATTCTGGCAGAGTATGAATTATTTTATCTTTTTTTTTTGAGGTCCCAGTTAAAATCTCCTAGTAATACAACTGGGCCTGCTGGAAGACACTGAAGCTGACTTTTCAAAGCTTGGATGAATGACTGACCTTTTGCTGGAGGATTGTACAAGATCATCAATATAGTTGGCTGATCTCTAATTTGTATATGTATCAGCATCGTTTCTAATAAAACATGTTCAACAGAAGCCAGTCTTTGTGGCCGTAGATGTCTTTTGATAAGAGCAGTCAGTCCATGGTTTGTTTTACGAGAGAAAATAGTGTAGTCTGACATATTCTGTGGTGATTCATTGTATGTTTCAGTAAGGGCAATGACATCTGATAAATGTTATCCTGATCAATAGAAATATCTTGGTTGTGAGCCTTTAGGGATCTAACATTCAAATGTGTAATAATGGTATAGCCAGGTTCCTTGAGTGCGTGAATATGAGGTTTGCATTGCAGAGTACGATTTTCTTTCAGTCTGTTCATTTCTGCAAGAGCCGATTTATTTACTATAAGTTTTGCTGGGTCAAAGTTAATCAAGTGAAGTCCTGAAATTGACTTTGCACGGCTTAGTGCAACATAAGCTTGACCTGCTGTGAATCGACAATCAAAAGATACGTTCACATTTTTCAGTGTTTTACCTTGTACTTTATGTATGGTAGCACCCCATGCCAAAGTAAGCGGATATTGATTTCTTGTTATTCTTAGAGTATTTGTTTTGCCAAGAGTGAATGTTACAGTTTCAGCTGTGCCTGGGACAGCATCAAAGGCTCTTAATGAAGCTGGCAATGAATCTTTTGTTTTTCTGCCCACCTAACTGTTTTTGAAATGTAAAAAGACAGTTCCTTTTAGAGGAAAGTTCTTATTTATGTCAATTGTGGCTACTACACCATCTGCACCATTAACCAATCCATCTGATACATCACGGTTTTTGACGAGTGAAACACGAGCTCCTACTGCAATTAGGAGCCTTCATGAAGACCTCCTGTAAAATGACGGTCTGTTGTTATTTTGAGTGACTGTTTTACAGGCTTGTGAGATAGCTTTTATCTCTACTATTGACTGTTTAATTGTTGTCATTCTTTGCGAGTTGAAGGTATCTACCTGACGATTAGTAGCAAAAATATGTAAATTATCTGCGCTATCAGTGTGTATACGTGTAGATAAAGTTTGAATGTCAATGTCTGTTTGTTGGCCTATTCTGACTCTATTAAGAATCTGTGCAAATTGGGGATCTCCTCTTTGTCTTTGTATTTCTGTGAGCTCATGAAGAAAGAAATGCTTTTCCCAAAATGTTAAATTAAGCTGTTGTAGAGGGTCTCTCGCTGAACCATATACAGGTGAATCACCGACTGGAGGCAGTTGTAGCAAATCTCCAAAAGCTAAGACATAAACTCCTCCAAACGGAATATCCTCAGATAATATGCCTTTGATTTCCTGAAGTCTTTTATGGATATTAGTAAGAGTATGAGAACCTACCATTGAAACTTCACCAATAATAAGAAAAATATAAAATGTATTATATTTATCTTTTTTCTGCTGAAACATAGATATTAGGCATGCTTTTTGGAACCGGCTAAATGAGACGGATTTAATGAGCACCAAAAATCTATATATAGCCACAACTAATGTTAAATTTTATAGACGCCATTCTGATTTAATTTCAAAATTCAATATTGGACTTAAATCTCTTCTGCAACAAGGTCTATCGGAACCTGAATTTTATGGTGACTTAGTATATAAATTCAGAAAAATATATAACCGCAATGACTTCAGCACCCAATTTCGTAAAATCATTCTTCGATATAAAAAGATTGTGTACAACATGGATATTATACGACAGACTGCATGCATGGTAGTTAACCCAATCACGGTTGGCAACTTTGCTTCCCTCTTTAATTGCACGCCGGTGGGTCAGGCCTCGGATTCTATGACGGCTCCAACGTAAAGGCTTATTGAAAATTAAAGAGATAATGTTGGTTGGTGCCTGATGCTCTGTCTCTGGTCGGGCTCATCGGAGTCTAACTGTTGGTTTTCTTTTGCTCCAGCATTTCAGTGGTTTCTTGCTGTCGAGTCCTCACCGTTGTCTCACCTCTGTGGTTCTTTGATTTCTGTGTTCACGGAGATGTTGCACTGATGAGTTAGGAGGCCTTCATGCGGACTGAACAAATTTTTTGTCTAAATCGCGACGGAAGTAAGGGCGAGGATTGTGGCCTCGTAAAATCGATTTAAGCCCCCCAGTGGAAATCTTCCACTGACCGTTCCAAGGCGGCTCTTCTGTGGCGATTTGTTTATGTTGTTGTTTGTTACTTACTGTGTGTATCACTTGTGTCTTTTAATTTTGGATGGCCATATGGCCATTTTGTGGGAAAGTAACTGTCCATATGGCCTTCCTTTGTTTAGGTTTCCATTATGGTCTGGTCGCTTAATGTTTGTATTTCTTTCCCTTTGGTGTCTTTTATGGATGGAGTAAGTTAATTGTATCAATTCCTGATCTTTGTTTTACTTCCACTTTACAGGGGTGTAAATTATTTTTTGGACCTTATCTTGCTCAGAAACATTAGCTGTGGCTATATATAGATTTTTGGTGCTCATTAAATCCGTCTCATTTAGCCGGTTTCAAAAAGCATACCTAATATCTATGTTTGAGCAGAAATAAGATAAATATAATACATTTTATAAAGAATATAGTCAGTTTTGGTGACATTGAACAGCCTCAACGCCTATATAATTTTGACCCCCCCCCCCTTGAACCCCACTTTTGATTTGGTAAAACTGGGGTTTACATGGGTAAACCTTATTTTCTTATTTCTGCTCTAAAATACACGTAGATTGTGAGACGGTTTTAACGAATATCCATAATCTATATTTTGAGCAGAAATATTTTTTTTTTCAATTTTCACCCGAAAAGTGTTGTTTTTAGGGGATAAAATTTACCATGTATTTGAAAAGGCGTGTTTTCGTAATGCTATTCAAGCATTCTGAAGTTAATGAGACTTACACCGAGTCCGACAACGTCCGACAACGTCAATGAACAGGAAGCTGTTAGTGAAAAACGCCAACCATTAGATAACTGCATCATAACAAAAGTAGAGGCAATGGTCGCTTAATGTTTGTTTTTCTTTCCCTTTGGTGTCTTTTATGGATGGAGTAAGTTAATTGTATCAATTCCTGATCTTTGTTTTATTTCTACTTTACAGGGGTGTAAATTATTTTTTGGACCTTTCTTGCTCAAAAACATTAGCTGTGGCTATATATAGATTTTTGGTGCTCATTAAATCCGTCTCATTTAGCCGGTTCCAAAAAGCATGCCTAATATCTATGTTTCAGCAGAAATAAGATAAATATAATACATTTTATAAAGAATATAGTCAGTTTTGGTGACATTGAAATGCCCTATTCCACACGGCCACGTTACCCTAATGATCGTTTTGAACAACCCTGTTTTTTTTTATTTGAGGTTATTTAGGTCATTTTGGAGACGCTGCCTCCTATTGTGTGGGCATATTACCGACACTGGAATGAAATAACATCTTAAGGCCTTCCGACTATTAAACCAAAAGGGGTCATTTACACGGATAATCCTACCCGTATCACTTCGCCTGGGCAGGCTAAGACGGTTTACCAGTACTCATGTTCGTGGTCGATTTCTGCGCTGCAAAAAAGCACCAGCCTAACCTATTTCTCTCAGCCCCGATGTGCGTGTGTGTGCCCTAAAGTTGTTAAGATAGCTGTGGTATCAAGGCTGTTCTGAGTGTCTGTGCTGTCTGATCAGAGTGTTTCCTAGTCGTGCAGGACCTGCACTGTAATCTTTACCGCCGAACAAAAAAAAAACATGAACATTTTAAGATTAAAATTATAATACTTTTCTTATTTATGCTCAGAATATAGATTGTTGGTACTCTTAAGAACAGCCTCAACGCCTATTAAATTTTGACCCCCCCCCCTTGAACCCCACTTTTTATTTGGTAAAACTGGGGTTTACATGGGTAAAACTTATTTTCTTATTTCTGCTCTAAAATACACGTAGATTGTGAGGCGGTTTTAACGAATATCCATAATCTATATTTTGAGCAGAAATAAAAAAAAAATTCAATTTTCACCCGAAAAGTGTAGTTTTTAGGGGATAAAATTTACCATGTATTTGAAAAGGCGTGTTTTCGTAATGCTATTCAAGCATTCTGAAGTTAATGAGACTTACACCGAGTCCGACAACGTCAATGAACTGGAAGCTGTTAGTGAAAAACGCCAACCATTAGATAACTGCATCATAACAAAAGTAGAGGCAATGATCGGGAATAGATACAATCAACCCATAGCTCCCATCAGAGACACCAAAGTGATAGAAACACAAACATGCATCAACAGACCTAATGGAAACACCAACAGCGGAAAGCCAAAAAGACAATTACTTTCCCACAAAATGGCCAATAGGCTATCAAAAGTAAAATAACACAAGCGACACAAACACCTAAAGACAAACCATAACAATAACAAGGCATCGCAGGCGATACAAATCCCCTCGCACTACACGACACAAAATAACCCACAAGGGTTGACGTGGTGTGGTTGGCTGATTGATTCTTTTGGATTTTACCTCATGTCAATCCTTGTGGTTTATTTTGTATTGTCTCCCAGAGATTGGAAGAAAAGAGATAGAAGAAATAGTAGAAGATATGGAAGTGCAATTTCTTTCAAATGTTGGGTATGATTTCAAGCAAGTTCGACTTTCAAGGACCTAGAAAAAACATTGTCAACACTCTAGTGCCTATATTAATTAAAGGATTTTAATGTAAGTTAATACAAATAATGGTTTTGATAATATATTGAGCAAGTGCAACTTTCAGGTCACTGCAATGTCAGTGTGGCTATTCTTTAGCAAAAAATAAAATAAAATAAAAAATGACATTTTTCTAGGCCTACATTTATTATTGATATAAATGTCACTTCCCATCTTTAGGAAATTTGACTTTCAGGGTCCTTGGCTTCAGGTCAAGGTCACTGTGTCCATCTTTAGAAAACGTTTATATGATTGTTGTATCACATCACAATAGTAATATGTTCTATAAAAGGGCTTTCCTTTGGAAGCAAGGAATACACCACAGAAGTGAAAAATATGGAGTGTACATGTTTTCTTGGCCATACTAGCCAGTTTCGGCCAATGAGGCCTCATCAGTGACCCTCAGATATTTTCAAAATTCCACAATGGAATCAATGATTCCAAAGGACAAGAAAATATAATCTGCACTATGATGTAGGGCAGGGAGACGTTTTACCGCCGCCACACATTCCCACACACCAGCTGTAGTGAAGTTAAATATGTTCTATAAAAGGGTTATCCCTTGGAAGCAAGGAATACACCACAGAAGTGAAAAATATGGAGTGTACATGTTTTCTTGGCCAGACTAGCCAGTTTCGGCCAATTACACCTCATCAGTGACCCTCAGATATTTTCAAAATTTCACAATGGAATCAATGATTCCAAAGGACAAGAAAATATAATCTACACTATGATGTAGGGCAGGGAGACGTTTTACCGCCGCCACACATTCTCAATAGTAAGTCTGTGAAATAAAAAGCCCTGTAGACCCTGGTTTATAAAGAGTAAAGGATATTTTCTTGTCCTTTCGGACCATTGATGCCATTGCTGAATTTTGAGAATAAATGAGGGTCACTGATGATGCCTAATTGGCAGAAACTAGCTAGTCTGGCCCAGAAAACATGTACACTCCATATTGTCCAGTTTTGTGGTGTTTTCCTTGCTTCCAAAGGATAACCCTTTTTAGAACATATTTACGGAGGTTTACACTACTTGCCTTATTTTTGCTCAAAAACATAGATTGGGGTTACTTGTTAGAACTGCCTTATTGAGTTGGTTCTAATGAGCATTCACAATGTATGTTGAAAGCAGAAATAAGAGTTATATTTTTAGCAAGTATTTGTCTTTCTGACACCAAGTTGGACACAATTATTTCACATGACACGTTTTCCTAATGAAAAACAAAGAAAGTATATTAATGAAAAACACCACTTACTATAGGAAAAGTAGAAGTAAAACAAAGATCAGGAATTGATACAATTAACTTACTCCATCCATAAAAGACACCAAAAGGGAAAGAAATACAAGCATTAAGCGACCAGACCATAATGGAAACCTAAACAAAGGAAGGCCATATGGACAGTTACTTTCCCACAAAATGGCCATATGGCCATCCAAAATTAAAAGACACAAGTGATACACACAGTAAGTAACAAACAACAACATAAATAAATCGCCACAGAAGAGCCGCCTTGGAACGGTCAGTGGAAATTTTCCAATGGGGGGCTTAAATCGATTTTACGTGGCCACAATCCTCGCCCTTACTTCCGCCGCGATTTAGACAAATAATTTGTTCAGTCCGCATGAAGGCCTCCTAACTCATCAGGAAAGACTAGCTGCAGACTGAAGCTCTGTGGCAGAGGCATAATTTCCAGACTTGCTGTACTAGAATGCTACATAGATAGCAACATGGTCTGAGTAGTATTTGAAACATGTTCCAGAAGAAACTGGTTTGAGGTGTTTGATATATATATATGGTCTAGAATCCCTCCTGATGTTTGTGTTGGTTCTTGAATAAGTTGTTGAAATTCTGGCAGAGTATGAATTATTTTATCTTTTTTTTTGAGGTCCCAGTTAAAATCTCCTAGTAATACAACTGGGCCTGCTGGAAGACACTGAAGCTGACTTTTCAAAGCTTGGAGGAATGACTGACCTTTTGCTGGAGGATTGTACAAGATCATCAATATAGTTGGCTGATCTCTAATTTGTATATGTATCAGCATCGTTTCTAATAAAACATGTTCCACAGAAGCCAGTCTTTGTGGCCGTAGATGTCTTTTGATAAGAGCAGTCAGTCCATGGTTTGTTTTACGAGAGAAAATAGTGTAGTCTGACGTATTCTATGGAGATTCATTGTATGTTTCAGTAAGGGCAATGACATCTGATAAATGTTATCCTGATCAATAGAAATATCTTGGTTGTGAGCCTTTAGGGATCTAACATTCAAATGTGTAATAATGGTATGGCCAGGCTCCTTGAGTGCGTGAATATGAGGTTTGCATTGCAGAGTACGATTTTCTTTCAGTCTGTTCATTTCTGCAAGAGCCGATTTATTTACTATAAGTTTTGCTGGGTCAAAGTTAATCAAGTGAAGTCCTGAAATTGACTTTGCACGGCTTAGTGCAACATAAGCTTGACCTGCTGTGAATCGACAATCAAAAGATACGTTCACGTTTTTCAGTGTTTTACCTTGTACTTTATGTATGGTAGCACCCCATGCCAAAGTAAGCGGATATTGATTTCTTGTTATTCTTAGAGTATTTGTTTTGCCAAGAGTGAATGTTACAGTTTCAGCTTTGCCTGGGACAGCATCAAAGGCTCTTAATGAAGCTGGCAATGAATCCTTTGCTTTTCTGCCCACCTAACTGTTTTTGAAATGTAAAAAGACAGTTCCTTTTAGAGGAAAGTTCTTATTTATGTCAATTGTGGCTACTACACCATCTGCACCATTAACCAATCCATCTGATACATCACGGTTTTTGACGAGTGAAACACGAGCTCCTACTGCAATTAGGAGCCTTCATGAAGACCTCCTGTAAAATGACGGTCTGTTGTTATTTTGAGTGACTGTTTTACATGCTTGTGAGATAGCTTTTATCTCTACTATTGACTGTTTAATTGTTGTCATTCTTTGCGAGTTGAAGGTATCTACTTGACGATTAGTAGCAAAAATATGTAAATTATCTGCGCTATCAGTGTGTATACGTGTAGATAAAGTTTGAATGTCAATGTCTGTTTGTTGGCCTATTCTGACTCTATTAAGAATCAGTGCAAATTGTGGATCTCCTCTTTGTCTTTGTATTTCTGTGAGCTCATGAAGAAAGAAATGCTTTTCCAAAAATGTTAAATTAAGCTGTTGTAGAGGGTCTCTCGCTGAACCATATACAGGTGAACCACCGACTGGAGGCAGTTGTAGCAAATCTCCAAAAGCTAAGACATAAACTCCTCCAAACGGAATATCCTCAGATAATATGCCTTTGATTTCCTGAAGTCTTTTATGGATATTAGTAAGAGTATGAGAACCTACCATTGAAACTTCACCAATAATAAGAATTTCTAGATGCTTGAGTTTACATCGCAGGGTATTTTTGTCACTTGATAATGGGATGTACTCTTGTTCATTATATTTCTTTCTTTCTTTCACTGGCAACTGCAGTGCAGAGCGTATAGCCATCCCTCCAATATTGAAAGAGGCAGTTCCTGTTGGTGCTGTAAGAATGACCTATACTTCTGATGGATCTTGTCAAGCATAGCGCAAAGTATGAATAATTCCATATATGATTTTTAATACATTGGATTTTCCAACACCTCCGCCACCACTCAAGAAGATAAAGAAAGGTGGCATTTTTCCCCAGTTTAGACTCATATTCTAGACAGGTTTTTAATTATTTGGATCCCATTTTGATTTATATCAGTCTTTGAATCGACTGCCTATTCGAAATTTGCAAAATTGTAGTATGTTTCCTCTGGCTCTCTTTGCCGGATCATTACAGGGTCACTGATGAGGCTTTATTAGCCGAAACTACGTAGTATGACCCATCTTCTATCTTATGAATGTTTTCATTGCTCTTATAGGAACTCATTTTTGATTTTTATTTCATTTTTCACATTCCAACACCAGTCAATAATGTAGTTATGCAAAAGACGTTGCTCAGTGTTCAAAGTTCTGAAAAGTAGTCATCTTTAGGTATGAGATCATTTGAATGTTAAACTGAAAAAGCACTCTGCACTGTACTTTCTTTGAGACAAAACTCTGAAGGCTGCATAGCTTGATCTGAACACATATGAATATAATCATTATCTAGTTCTTGAATTCTGTCTTCATCTGATTTTTCCTGCTCAAACTGATTAGCTATAGTATCCCATGAATGTTGTGGGGGATTGCTGATCATCAGTCATAATGTTTTCAAGTTCTTTAGCTAAGCCTTCATAATGTTCTATTTTGGATTTCAATTTGTCTTTGTTTTCATTGTATTTTTGCTCATAAGAACCATCTGAGAGTAGACTGTTTTCATTACGCCAAGGTAAATATAAAATCAGAAGTCTATGAAAATGACCTTCTGGGTCTTTAGCTTTTAGGTTTTTGTGAAATCTTATCACAGCTGGGTTTTTTCTCCTATACATTCTACCTAGGTTTCTCTGAAGATGAATATAAGCGCTTGATGTGTTTCCATTATCAATGGGATTTGTGTCAATGCTACTGTCTTCTTTTTCAGTCTTCATGCCATAATTTGATACAAAGTCAGCAAGACAATAATTTTCTAGTAATAATGGTCTAGCTGCATATTTCTGAAGGATACTGGTTTGGAAAACATCTGTAGGATCTTCTGATAAGGACTCAAGATCCTTTTTATTTCGTAGAATATATGTTCTTTTACTGGGTATATCAGTAGGAATGAAAATAACTTCTATTTTACTTTCACGGAGAGGCATTGATAACAAACGCTATATGGCTTCATCAGATGAAATTTCCCTGTGAGTCAAAAATACATTACCAAGAACGCTTAACTTCTCTTTGATAGTAATGTCTCTTTTTTATTCCTTTGATGCCTGTTGTAATAGCTGACTCATGGTTCTCTCAGATTTACATAAATAGCTTGTGACATACCTTACACAAGCATATGTATCAAGCACTAATTGTATGTCAGTGTTAGCTCTACAAGCTTTTAGAAACAAAGGATTGTAATTATTTATAAATGATTCATCTGGATTTCTTTTCAAACAACTATATGCCTACTAGTTGATAATGCTAAAGCATTTAAATAACTCTCAATTGCTACTGTATTCTTTTCCAGTAAAGATGATAGCAAAAGTGGCTCTAGTGGATTCCAATTTTTCATAGAATCATCAATGTTTTTGAGGATTTTTTCAGATGCTTTTATTGTGGCTGGGTCTGTGTCCTCATCAGGAAGAGAAGCTATCAGTGTTTTTGGACTTGGGGGCTTTGGAAAATCAAATCGGCATACAGTATTCTTTTTGTTTACATGTTCTCGAATGTGAGTGCTTCTGTAGTTGAGTCACTAACTGGTGGAGCTCTTGATCTTCATCCTCAGGTGGAATGTGGCAAGATATGTATTTGTCAATAAAAGCTGTCAGTTCTTCATTGGTATTTTCTCCTAATTTTTGGGCTTCTTTGACATGAAGAGCAACACGAAAATGTACTCTTCCACGACCCTGAAATTCCCTCTTAATGTCATAGTTAATAATTTGTCCGATTAGATACGGTGGTGCAATTACCACACCACTGAATGGTTTGTGGAACATATAATCTATATGGCGTGCTACTGTAACTGGGTTACGTTTGAACCAATGGCTTTTTGTTTCAAAGTCCATTTCATTGATTTCTTGTTCTGTAAAATTAACTCCAAACTGTTTTCCAAGAATTTGTAAAATTTCTGTCCAACGGAATTCAGCAACAGAAAATGTTAAAAAAATTATAAGGTCCAAGTTGCCTGATTTTAGCCAAGCAATCATACTGCATCTTCTGCCATGAAGCCGGTCATCCTCGCACTGAACTTAGGACTTTAAATCCTTCATCCATGCATAATACTCTGTTAATACAGGATTTATCTAATATGTCTTTGGCAGTAATTTCACGGCCATTGAGTGATTGGGGTTTATTCTTTCTTAGAGCAATGTTGATGTTTTGTTGTATTTTATGTGCTTCTATTACATATTGTGCGAAAAAGAGGTACTGCGTTGATTCAGCAAAACGTGTATCCGTGTTGAGAAGCCTTGCATCAAAATACTTATTTCTAGTTAGATGTGTTGTTCGATTACAATTAAATCCAGATTTGCCTGTTGGAAATAACCTGGGGAATGCAAGCACTTCAGCAGCATCCACATCTTTTAAAACACTTAAAGGACGCTGAGCCTCTCCAGGAGCAAACCTGTAGACACAATAATTTTTTGAAGGCAAGTGTCATATTTAGTTGGAGGAAGTGAATTATCCAGGTCTTCATCGCTTCCTTCATCACTATGTTCTGCCATCTTGTATATCAGATATTTGTTCATTTGTAACAATTGCTGATGAGTTTGTTTCCAAAATGGTTTTTCTGTTGTGTCTTGAATTTTGTCCTTCTTCATGCAATGATTGTCAAATATCAGGATGTTCTCTTTCATTAGTTTCAATCCACCTGTTATTTATACAAACAATTTTGTATTGTTCATTGTTTTTATTAGATGTTGTAGTGCTCTTTGAACAGATTCAGGATTCACTGTTTGGTAAGTAACATGTCCATGGTATTCTAACTTTCTTTTCAGTTTTAATGATATTAAACCAGACTGAGAAATTGTTCTTGGGAGCATATTACATACTCTAGTTAAGTCTGCAGGTACATTCACAACTGCACCATGAATTCCTTTTTGAGCACCACGAGGTAAATTAATGATTTTCATAAAAATAATCCTTTGTGCAAGTAGTTGTGTTTCCAGATCCCATAAATGCAGTAGTTCATCCGGTATAGGTTCAACACACAATTGATTGTACTGAGATTGAGGACGCATTCTATTGTTTTAAGGTGTCTATTACATGTTTTACATATCCACTTTTTGTTGTCATTATCAATTGTTGCCTGCAAACACTGTTTAAGAAGAGCTCTGTTTGTTTTCTTGTATTTTTGAAAATCAATACTTATGACCATATGTTTATACATCCATCTTGAACATGATTCATAAATATAAGTTGGGCCATTAAGGATTTCTTTGTGGAAAAATGCAATGGAGTTTTCTGTTTGAATTTTCCTAATTTAAGCAACTCTTTCCTTAGTTTGTTGTTTTTCAATAGTCTTGACTTGTTGTGTTTTCCTCTTTCTTATATTTGCCACTCTTTCATTAGTTTGTCTCTTTTCAATAATTATCTGATCTGGTGTTTTTTCTCTTTCCTAAACTTGCAATTCTTTCATTAGTTTGTTGTTTTTCAATCTTATTTTCATTTGGCATTCTCCGCTTCCTTATATTTGCCACTCTTTCTTTTGTTTGTTGCTTTTCAATTATCATCTGATTTGATGTTTTTCTCTTTCTAATATGTGCCACTCTTCCTTTTGTTTTAAGCTTTTCAATTATTTTGTCTTGTAGTGTTTTCTTATATTTGCCACTCTTTCTTTTATTTGTTGCTTTTCAATTATCATCTCATTTGGTGTTGTTCTCTTTCTGATATTTGCCATTCTTTCTTAAGTCTGTTGTTTTTCAATCAAATTTTCATTTGGTGTTTTTCTCTTTCATATATTTGCCACGCTATGTTTAGTTGTAAGCTTTTCAAATCTTTGCCTTGTAGTGTTTTTGATTTTCTTATATTTGCCACTCTTTCTTTTGTTTGTTGCTTTTCAATTATCATCTCATTTGGTGTTTTTCTCTTTCTTATATGTGCAACTCTTTCTTTATTCTGTTGTTTTTTTCCATCAAATTTTCATTTAGTGTTTCCCTCTTTCTTATATTTGCCACTCTTTCTTTAGTTTGTAGCTTTTCAATAATCTTGACTTGTAATGTTTTTGATTTTCTTATATTTGTCACTCTTTCTTTAGTTTGTAGCTTTTCAATAATCTTGTCTTGAACCTTTTATGATTTTCTAATATTTGCCACTCTTTCTTTAGTTTGTAGCTTTACAATAATCTTGTCTTGTACTGCTTTTGATTTTCTTATATTTGCCACTCTTTCTTTAGTTTGTAGCTTTTCAATCATCTTGTCTTTAACTGTTTTTTTTTATTTTCTTATATTTGCCACTCTTTCTTTAGTTTGTAGCTTTTCAATATTCTTGTCTTGTTCTGTTTTTGATTTTCTTATATTTGCCACTCTTTCTTTAGTTTGTAGCTTTTCAATAATCTTGTCTTGTACGGTTTTTGATTTTCTTATATTTGCCACTCTTTCTTTAGTTTGTAGTTTATCAATAATCTTGTCTTGTACTGTTTTTGATTTTCTTATATTTGCCACTCTTTGTTTAGTTTGTAGGTTTTCAATAATCTTGTCTTGTACTGGTTTGGAATTTCTTATATTTGCCACTCTTTCTTTAGTTTGTAGCTTTTCAATAATCTTGTCTCGTACTGGTTTTGGTATTCTTATATTTGCCACTCTTTGTTTAGTTTGTAGGTTTTCAATAATCTTGTCTTGTATTTGTTTTTATTTTCTGATATTTGCCACTCTTTCTTAAGTTTAGAGCTTTTCAATAATCTTGTCTTGTACTGTTTTTGATTTTCTGATATTTGCCACTCTTTCTTTAGTTTGAAGCTTTTCAATAATCTTGTCTTGTACTGTTTTTATTTTCTTATATTTGCCACTCTTACTTTAGTTAGTAGCTTTTCAATAATCTTGTCTTGTACTGTTTTTGATTTTCTTATATTTGCCACTCTTTCTTTAGTTTGTTGTCTTTCAATTAGCTTTTCATGTAGTGTTTTTTGTTTTCTTATACTTGCCACTCTTTCTTTAGTTTGTTGCTTTTCAATTAGTTTTTCATCTGTTAATTTTCTCTTTCTTATTTTTGCAATTCTTTCTTTAGCTTGTTGTTTTTGAATCCAATTTTCACTTGGTGTTTTTCGCTTTCTTATATTTGCCACTTTTTCTTTTGTTTGTTGTTTTTCAATCAAAGTTTCAACCTGAACATGCCTCTTTTGTTGAAAATGAAGACTCTGGAACTTTTGCTGATCAAGAAAATATTTGTTCAAAAGGTTGTGATTTGGTGAAGTTGGTAACTGTTGTGTGAATAGTGTTGGAAAAGTTCTAGCACATTATTTTTCACACAAAGATACAAATGAGTTCGCACTTCAGAAATGTCAAAATCAATTTGGAGAAAAGATGAAAATGCAAATGCAATTGCCATTATTCCTAATATAGGCTGATAGGATGGCTGAGTAACAGGTGGGTACAATGCCTTATCTGTCCATTCTTTGCAGTATATAATTTCTTACTGTGGTTTCACTTCTGTGAAATGTTTTTCTGTTCTTAGGGAATCAAATACAGATAGCTGTTGAGATTCAGGATTGAAGTAAGAGGTCATCCAGTGTCCTGGTATATGGTGAATATTTATGGAGAATTTCTGGTAGGGAACAGGTGGTCTTAAAAGTGCATTTTGATCTTTTGAAGTTACAGCAAAATGCATTTCAGCTGGGGTGTAGTAGCCAATGTAATTCTCCTCGGATAGAATGCTTTTCATGCGCATTATCTCAACAGCCCATTGAATGACGTCATCAGAGATTTCTGTATGGCTTCCTTTGATCTGATCTGCCAAATCATCTTTGCTGTGACTTAACTGGCTATCACAAGCTGGAGCTTTCAGAATTTTTCGTTTCTCAGCGACGAATGCAGAGTTCTCCCGCCGTCGTGTTTCTTCAGTTTTGCGCTTTGTTCTTGGCATTCTTTAAATGGAGCTGAAATAGAGATCAAATGTCTATAATACAGCGAGTTTAAACTTTGATGTACAGTCAAACCTGTCGTAAAAGTACTGGCTAGTCGGTTTCAAGTTTGCATCACACTAAACAACAAAGGTAAAGTGAAAACAGTTTGTTTTTATTTAGCAACTGTGCCAAGTTACAATCCCAATTTTATGAATGCCACAGTTCTAGTAATTTATTGCATAATATTTGCTGTCATGTGACCATGGGTAAACAAAGGTACATTAAAATCCTGTTACTGAGACCAGCTAAAATTAAGACCAATTCCACTTTGAAAACCTTGTTAAGTAGCTTCAGCTATTTTTTCAGGGGCTTTTGGCATACAATATCCTATGATAAGTGATCTACTTTGAGACTGTTCAAAAGTGGTGTAAAACACAACTGTTGAACAGTCCCGAAGGTGGTCATAATAGAGGCATTTTAAAAGATTGTTATTTTTACGACATGGCTAATTTTAAATTAAACTAGAAATGTGGCCACTGAACACGGACGTAGAAACCTGGGTCTTGGGTGTAACACATCATTTCATGATGGTTAGCATTTCTGCCAAGTAATTTCAAAATCCATCTAGAAATAAGAAATTTATTGACAGTGTTTAAGTTTTAGACTTTTTTTAACCTTTGACCTTTAGGTATGTATTTGATCTTGGAGGTACAGATCTTTGTTTTTTGTGAGACAGATCATCTGATGATGATTAACATTTCTGCCAAGTAATTTGAAAATCCATCCAGAAATAAGAAAGTTATTGACCATGTTAATGTTCCAGACACTATTATTGAACTGTGACCTCTAAGAACAACCTCGACTTTTTGAGGTACCAGGCTGAGATTTGCAAATGACACATTATCTCACAACTGTTAATATTTCTGCCGAGTAATTTCAAAATCCACCCAGAAATAAGAAATTTATTGACCATCTTTCGGAAGTTTCGGAACCTTTTTTTTCACCTTTGGCCTCTAAGATCGACCTTGACTTTGGGGGTACAGACCTAGGTTTTGCCCATGAAACACCATCTCATGACTGTTAATATTTCTGCAAAGTATTTTCAAAATCCATCTAGAAATGAGAAAGTTATTAGTTGTGTTTAAGTTTTGAGGGGACGAATCAATGAACGGCTGAACGAATGGACAGGGGCAGGTCTATATGCTCTTCCACTATTCTTTGAATGGTTGTGCAAAGAAAAGGTCCCACTGAGAAATTATGTAATAAGTATGGTGGTTTTTCATGCAGTCAAACACAGATGATATGGGCCCCGTCAAGCGATTTTGGTACTTATCGCCTATGCGAGCAGCGAAGGTTCAGGCGAGCCTGCGCATCCGCGCAGTCTCACCAGAACCTTTGCTGCTCGCTCATTCAAGCAGTGAATCAAGAGGAACCTTCAGACAGAAAACCATATCCCTGACCCCTCTGAATGGCTGGGCATGCGCAGTTAAAATTTGCTCGAAGACACAAATTCGCTTGGCGGGGCTCATATATTCCTCAAACAATCACCGCAATCATAGTTGTGTTTTAGCGGTAATTGTGGATGTTTTCTAACTAATGTGTTTATCATTTGTTTTTGTAATGGAAATTGTTCTGATCTTGCAGCAGAATGATAAGATGAAAAGTTTTCTTCCGTTGATTCAAGAAGGACAGTTGTCAGTTTCTGGTGAAAGAATATGCACTGTACTGGTTAACTGCATACATATAAGCATGCCCAGAGAAAGAGTGGATAGGTAAACTGACCGGCTCAAAAATAACCTAAAATAGTGTTGACTGGGCCGTTTAACTTTAATACAAACAGCCTCATAATCCATAGCTTATCCCATTAATTCCTTTCTTGCATACATAACAGTAAAGAGTAGTCTTTCAAAACCTGAACATGGAAACTAAAGATTTTGTTGTTCCTTCTTTTCACTATATTTAAATTCTTGAAATGAAAACAGGAGTTCTACCAAAAGCTACATCATAATTATGGGGGAGCCAAATCAGTGGACGATAAAATGTAGGTCCAGTTGGAACATGGTCACACCCTCTTGTGATAGGGACTTGAAGATAAGGGTAAAAGGTAGGGTTGTGGCAATGGTTCACTAAGTCAGTGAACCATAGAAGGTAGGTAAAGGTTAGCACTTGAGCGTAGTAGGAAAAGCTACAGTTTTCACAACTTTCACAAAGTCAGTGAAACATGAAATGTATGCCAAGATGTAATATGGGTGGAGGGAAAGAACACCAGACTTCTATAATACACCTTGCTTGAAGCAGGCATGAAAAATGTATCATGTTTTTAAATCACCTAAAGGTAATGTTTGATATCAACTATTTCACTTTTAAGACTGAAATAAATATCAAGAAATTAAAATAGATCTAAATATTGAAAAACTATGTCAGGTATGCAAGAAAAGTAGACCTTCAGCCATCGTGCAATCTAGCTACTTCATGCTTTTAATTTTATGCAAAATGGGGTTGTGCAATTACTAAGAAAGCAGGAACAGCAAGTTAAAATACAAGCAGCAGCTACACATTACAGTGATTAAGACAAAATTACAGGTAATTTACACGATGTTACCAGCACCACCAGGTGGAGGTAGGTCTAAAATCATAGCTAATATTATATGTATAATTATAGACACAGCATTGTATCCAATATCAAAATGGCTACCGTGTTACAGATGGTGTTATGGGATTTGTGACTGATCAAATTTTCCTGACTAAAGTAAATGGCATAATATTAACTATGATAGGTGCCTAAGTTTTTTTATTGTTCTTAATGCCAAAACAATACACATTTTTAACACCAGAAATTCAACTTCAGTGAAGTTGATGTCGCACCTGATCCCCACCTGCCCAACACAAAAAATAAAGTTTATTTAAGACAGAAGAAATGAATATAGGGCTTTGAGAAGAATCCATAGCCTATGGTAAAAAACTGTGATAGAATGAACTAAAATGATACAAGAATTATATCCAAAGCATATAAACATCCTCATATCATGGAGAAAACACAAGCTAAGTTTCAAAATGATTAGTATAAAACTGTAAGAGGAGTTGTGATGACGAGGTACCTATCATATATCAACTAAAGGTTAACAATGACTAAGTTCACAATGTGGAAAAAGTGACAATAATTGATCCAAATATTAAGTCCAAACCACATGCAGAGCCTCATGCCATAGCAAAAACGCATGCAAAGTTTAAAAATGATCGGTATAAAACTGCAAGAGGAGTTGCGATGTCAAGAGGAAACTTTCGTATAACAATTGAAGCTTAAAAATGACTAAGTTCAAAATGCGCAAAAAGTGAAAAAACTATTCTGAGAATGCTGTCGAAACCACATTCACATCCTCATACCATGCCGAAAGCACATGCTAAGTTTCAAAATGATCGGAATTAAACTGCAAGAGCAGTTGCGATGACAAGAGGTATCTATCATATATCAATTGAAGGTTAAACATGTCTAAGTTAACAATGTGGAAAAAGTGATAAAAATTGATATGAAGATAAAAGTAGAAGTAAAACAAAGATCAGGAATTGATACAATTAACTTACCCCACCCATCAAAGACACCAAAGGGAAAGAAACACAAACATTAAGCGACCAGACCATAATGGAAACCTAAACAAAGGAAGGCCATAAGGACAGTTACTTTCCCACAAAATTGCCATATGGCCATCCAAAATAAAAAGACACAAGTGATTCACACAGTAAGTAACAAACAACACCATAAATAAACCGCCACAGAAGAACCGCCTTGGAACGGTCAGTGGAATGATTTCCACTAGGGGGCTTAAATCGATTTTACGTGGCCACAATCCTCGCCCTTACTTCCGTCGCGATTAAGACAAATAATTTGTTCAGTCCGCATGAAGACCTCCGAACTCATCAGTGCAACATCTCCGTGAACACAAAAATCAAAGAACCACAGAGGTGAGACAACGGTGAGGACTCGACAGCAAGAAACCACTGAAATGCTGGAGCAAAAGAAAACCAACAGTTAGACTCCGATGGGCCCGACCAGAGACAGAGCATCAGGCACCAACCAACATTACCATGAATTAGATCTCTCTTATTCTCAATAAGCCTTTACGTTGGAGCCGTCATAGAATCTGAGGCCTGACCCACCGGCGTGCAATTAAAGAGGGAAGCAAAGTTGCCAACCGTGATTGGGTTAACTACCATGCATGCAGTCTGTCGTATAAAATCCATGTTGTACCCAATCTTTTTATATCGAAGAATGATTTTACGAAATTGGGTGCTGAAGTCATTGCGGTTATATATTTTTCTGAATTTATATACTAAGTCACCATAAAATTCGGGTTCCGATAGACCTTGTTGCAGAAGAGATTTAAGTCCAATATTGAATTTTGAAATTAAATCAGAATGGCGTCTATAAAATTTTGAAAAGGCTTTGCGTAGTTTATGGTACCGATAACCCTGATTAAGGAGTTTAGCTGTTAATAATTTATTACGAGTGTTGAAGTCAGTTACATGACTACACACTCTAGCAAATCGAATTAATTGCAAAATATAAACGCCATAGGATGGCGCACGAGGAACACCACCATCCAAAAAAGGAAAATTTACAATCTCAAAATCAAAGTCATCGCGTTTATCATAAATTTTGCACGAAA
The DNA here is from genome assembly GCA_963580285.1 of Lucinisca nassula. Taxonomy (NCBI): domain Eukaryota; kingdom Metazoa; phylum Mollusca; class Bivalvia; order Lucinida; family Lucinidae; genus Lucinisca; species Lucinisca nassula. The sequence continues at coordinate 521,621 of CAUZLF010000652.1, forward strand.
CAAATCCATCTACAATAGGTAGATGTAAATCCAAAAATGGGGCCTCGGTATCAGAAGAATTTGCTTTATTTAACTGAAGTTCTGTGGGGTAAATCTGACTGATCAAACCATCAAAATAGGTATTATCAATATTTAATATATCATCTAAATATCTAGAAGTGGAGCTAAAAGCTTCAATAATTTCAGATTGGTTATCAATGGAAAGCGACAAAATGAAGTCTCTTTCATAACAATACAAGAACAGATCAGCCACAAGAGGTGCGCAATTAGTACCCATCGGAATACCCACAATTTGTCTAAATAACTTAGTACCGAATCTAATATAAATATTGTCAAGTAGAAAGGTGAATCTAATATAAATATTGTCAAGTAGTAAAGTCCAAACCACATGCGCATCCTCATACCATGGCAAAAACACAAAATAAGTTTCAAAATAATCGGTATGAAACTGTAGGAGGAGTTGCAATGACACGGCACCAAGTGTAAAATGTTGACGGAAAGACGGACGGAAAACTGGACATCCTCATACCATGCCGAAAGCACATGCTAAGTTTCAAAATGATCGGTATAAAACTGCAAGAGCAGTTGCGATGACAAGAAGTATCTATCATATATCAATTGAAGGTTAAAAATGACTAAGATAACAATGTGGGAAAAGTGATAAAAATTGATCCGAAGATAAAGTCCAAACCACATGCGCAGCCTCATACCATGGCAAAAACACACAAAAAGTTTCAAAATAATCGGTATGAATCTGTAGGAAGAGCTGCGATGACAAGACACCCAGTGTAAAATGTTGACGGAAAGACGGACGGAAAACTGCACGGACGTACGAACGGTAAATTGCACGCCTATGCTTTCCTGCAAAAGCAGGTGCGACAAAAATAAGAGGATTACTGTAATGCTTAAAGTAGACACATGAAAGTAACTTCTATCAAGACTATTCAGAGAATGAATATGAAATGGACCAATTGTAACTTTACTGTCTCTACTACAGACATATAAGCAGTCGTCCAGAAACAATACATTGACTGATTGATTGATTTGAGGTTTAACATCCCTTTCAACACTGTAAAGGTCATTTTGGAGACGTTGCTTCCAATTTTGTGGGACTTTTACCCGACATTGAGATGAAATTACATCTCAAGCCCTGTCGCCCAATGAAACCAATAAGGTTTAAGGTCTAAATCGCGACGGAAGTAAGGGCGAGGATTGTGGCCACGTGAAATTGATTTAAGCCCCCCCCCCCAGTGGAAATCATTCAACTGACTGTTCCAAGGCGGTTCTTCTGTGGCGGTTTATTAATGGTGTTGTTTGTTACTTACTGTGAGTATCACTTGTGTCTTTTTATTTTGGATGGCCATATTGCCATTTTGTGGAAAAGAAACTGTTCTTATGGCCTTCCTTTGTTTAGGTTTCCATTATGTTCTGGTCGCTTAATGTTTGTGTTTCTTTCCCTTTGGTGTCTTTGATGGGTGAAGTAAGTTAATTGTATCGATTCCTGATCTTTGTTTTACTTCTTCTTATTAACATGGACGGTCCAACTCGCACCGCGGTTCCTGGACAGGCTTAGATCCTCTAAACTGTTTACCAGTACTAGTGTGCGGACCGGATTCAGCTCTGCGTGGAAGCATCATGCAGCCGATATATTTCTTCAAGCCCCTATGGGCGGGGGCGTTAGAAACAATACATAATACATACTTGTGCATAAAATCATATAATGAAGAATGCAAGAACTCCCAAATATCATCAGCACTCTTTTGATGGCATTTTAGTCGTTAAGAAACAATACATACTTGTGCATAAAATCATCTAGTGAAGATAGCAAGAAACTCTCAAATATCATCATCACCCTCTTGGTGACATTTAAACAAAAAACATATATCTCACACTATCATTATTCTAATGATTATAAAATGGAAGTAATATATTTCTATTTGTTATCTCTAGCCAGGATAAACAAAGCAAGTTTGAAACTAGAATTGTGTCCAAAGGAGAAATATGCCCCCGTTAAATGACATGGGACACAAAAGTGATTGTTTGATTTGAGGTTTAACGTCCCCGTCAACACTGTAAAGGTCATTTTGAAGACGTTGCTTCCAATTTTGTGGGACTTTTATCCGACACTGAAATGAAATGACATCTCAAGGCCAGTTGCCCAATGAACTAGACAAAAGTATCCAGTGGGGCACTATACCCCTGGCCAGTGCCATCACCTCAGCTGAAAATAGCAATGTCAAAAGCTTCTTTGCATATACAGGCCATATTCCAAAGAATGTTCATTTTCAAGATTCAAAGGGCAATAACTCTGAAAGTAGGAAAGCAAGAGTTATGGTTCATGTGTTCTGCACAATGTCTCATGGTGTTCAACATTCGTGTGGAGTTTCATGAAAATATGTGAAGCCGTTTAAAAGTAATTGAGAAGACACGAAAATGTTAGCAGACACATAATTTACAATCTTCAAAGGGGAATAATTAGTAATGTATGCAAACAAGAGTTATGGTTCTTTTGCTCTGCCCATCCTATTATCTTGCTTTACATTTGTTTGAAGTTTCATGAAATTATCTCAAACGGGTTTAAAGTTACAGAGCGGACACAAGTGTATGATAAAACTCGTAAAATTCAAAGGGGCAATAACTCTGAAAGTAGGAAAGCAAGAGTTACGGTTCATGTGTTCTGCTAGTCGTCTCATGGTGTTTAACATTTATGTGAAGTTTCATGATAATATGTCAAGCAATTTAAAAGTTATGGAGCGGACACGAAAATGCAAGTTAATACATTCAAAGGGCAATAACTCTGAAAGTAGGAAAGCAAGAGTTACGGTTCATGTGTTCTGCACGTCGCCTCATGGTGTTTAACATTTATGTGAAGTTTCATGAAAATATATCAAGCGGTTGAAAAGTTATGGAGCGGACATGAAAATGCAAGTAAAAACATACAAAGGGCAATAACACTGAAAGTAGAAAAGCAAGAGTTACGGTACATGTGTTCTGCACGTCGTCTCGTGGTGTTTAACATTTATGTGAAGTTTCATGAAAATATATCAAGCGGTTGAAAAGTTATGGAGCGGACATGAAAATGCAAGTAAAAACATACAAAGGGCAATAACTCTGAAAGAAGAAAAGCAAGAGTTACGGTTCATGTGTTTTGCACGTCGTCTCATGGTGTTTAACATTTATGTGAAGTTTCATTAAAATATGTCAAGCGGTTCAAAAGTTATGGAGCGGACACGAAGATGTTAACACACACACACACACACACACACACACACACACACACACACACACACACACACACACACACACACACACACACACACACACTACGATATATGTAGTGAATACCTAGCAAAACAGTGAAACGTACTAAAACGTAGACAAAGAGCGCTCAATACGTACAAGATGTAATAAACAATATACCTGAAGGTCCTCAGCAGATTACACTTTGCATTACCTAGGGTTTTCTACCTTTTAATATGCTTTGCTATGCCTTATTACGTTCCAAAAAGTTTTACAGCTTACAGCTTAATTGCTGCTAATGCATCTATTTCCAGCAGATCAGAGACAGCTGTTGTTAAAATTCTTAAAAGCTACAATTGTCATTCGACAGCA